>JAXCMG010000008.1:33194002-33212717 GCA_034642415.1 Podarcis siculus
AGAGAGAGAGAGAGAGAGAGAGAGAGCCCGAGAGAGAGAGAGAGAGCCCGAGAGAGAGAGAGAGAGAGAGAGAGAGAGCCCGAGAGAGAGAGAGCCCGAGAGAGAGAGAGAGCCCGAGAGAGAGAGAGAGCCCGAGAGAGAGAGAGAGCCCGAGAGAGAGAGAGAGAGAGAGAGCCCGAGAGAGAGAGAGAGAGCGAGAGAGAGAGAGCCCGAGAGAGAGAGAGCGAGAGAGAGAGAGAGCAGCCAAGCCCCCTTCACCGCCTGCCCCCCCCGCCAGCCCCCTCTCCCCTCCTCCCTAGGCGGCAGCTCCGCCATGACCACAAACGGCGGCGGCAGCAGCAGCCGCGCGCGGCCCGGGCTCCCCTCGCCGGCCGCGGGAGCCAAGGCGCGCGACGAGGGAGCCAAGGCGCGCGATAATTTTCTTAAATTATTGGGGGGGCGGAGCCCCCCCAATAAAATTTTTGAGGGGGCTCGCGCCCCCTCAGGCCCCATGGAGTCGGCGCCTATGCTCAGGACAGCTTCTATAATTCTGGGGCTGTCCCTGGAAAACTGGGACATTTGGAGGGTCCTGATTCAGAATGGCTCTTCTTAGCTTGTTATTGTAACAGGATCTGTTAGTGAAATGGTAGAAATTAATAAGCGGCAGCATTTAGATAACATTTGAAGCATTGAAGGGAAGATTCTAGGCCAGTGGGAAAATGCAGGTTAAGTTCCTTTCCAAGCCAAGGCTTCTCCTGGGATAAGACAAAAGGTGTTGGCGGCCCGGCCCAGAGAAATCCTTGCATCTGTGCAAGACAGAGTTGCCATGTGGGCGGAAAAAGGTCCGGGTTGGGAGCAGGAGAGAGGGAGGCTGTGCTCGCAGGAAAAAACGTTCCTTTTAAAAACTAGGCAGGCAGATGGCAAGGAGTTGCGTGGAGCAGGGGTTTTCTGGGAACAAGAAAGGAAGTTGGGGGATATGTTAAATCACCCAGTAATCTACCAGTAGGTCTAGACACTATAAGACTCGGTGGTCCTGAGTTCTTTATGCCTTGGTTCCTGCCCCAAACAGAAACTTGGCACAATCATGGCAACTTATTCCACAGGCAGAGCGACTAATAGGAGCAGCAGGAACAAGTGGGGGCTTGCACCCTATCTTGGGGGTCTGAGAGCAAGCCTTTGTTTTCAGCAACAGTTGCTTAGCCCTTGGAAAAGGTATTCATTGTCAGGACTCTGCTATTATTTGTGTGATCTCTTTGCCCTTTGAGCATGTGCAGAGTGCCTTTCCCTCGCCACTGAATGACCACGGCCAGCCTTCCCTTCTCTTATCTATGGTTACCAATAAGGGTTTCCAAGCCAAAGGCCAGACAAGCAGGGACATGTCTCTTTTTCAAAAACAAACCCAACCCTGAGATCAATTAGCTACACAAGATAATCTTCCCTATCTGGAAATCTCCTTCCTCCCTCTCTCTCTTTTTATATGGAGTTAAATAATTGTTCAGTCAATCTCCCCTGGGGTAAGATCATTCCATGAAAGAGGTTCAGGGACAAAGAATATTTTTGGAGCCCAAGAACACAATACAATTCATTCTTTCCCAACAGTTCAGCTGCATACATGGTGTCTGATGATGCACTCCACTCTCAGGGGGTTCCCACAACATACAAGGCCCTCCCCAAACACGAACCATTCTGACTACAGAGTATACAAGCTTTAATCATAAACTAACTAAAGAGACCAACAGACAGATAAATCCTCTTCAGCCATTCTAAATTTGAAGCGAGAGCCATTCATACCTGCTGCACCCTAGGTTGACCAGGAAGGCCTGGAGTGAGATTTCAAGTGTGCATTGAATGTATACCTGAATGTATTTATAATCTCCCACATGCATGGATTTGTGTAATCAGTAGGTAAAGGTAAAGGGACCCCTGACCATTAGGTCCAGTTGTGGCCGACTCTGGGGTTGCGACGCTCATCTCGCTTTACTGGCCGAGGGAGCCGGCATACAGCTTCCGAGTCATGTGGCCAGCATGACTAAGCCGCTTCTGGTGAACCAGAGCAGCACACGGAAATGCCGTTTACCATCCTGCCGGAGCGGTACCTATTTATCTACTTGCACTTTGACGTGCTTTTGAACTGCTAGGTTGGCAGTAGCTGGGCCTGAGCAACAGGAGCCCACTCCGTCGAGGGGATTCGAACCACCAACCTTCCGATCAGCAAGCCCAAGGCTCTGTGGTTTAACTCACAGCGCCACCCACATCCCTTTTAGTGTGTACTTTTACCTTAATATGCTGGTTTGTGCACATGTAGTGGCCTACCTGGCTAGAGAACTGCAATGTAAAATTTGGAGAATCTGGAGGCTAACAATCTTTTGTTTTATATATTGTATCCGAAAGTGCAAATTAGGTAGGTCTGCCTTTTGCTGTGAAGGGAATAAAATTTTTCCTCCAAGCCAAGCAATCAGTTTACAATCGCAGAGGAAATTCTATTGTGCCTAGCCAAATGTGCTTACAGTTTCTTGCTTTTTGCAAGAAAGAGCAGGGCTTTCCCCACAGATACAAATTTATAATGCATGGAGAGAGCTGGACTCTGTGTATCCCTTCCCAGCCACCCACCGCAACCTGCGAATTTAAACTCAGTTTCCTTTTAATGATCTGCATGTGGTTTCTTCCTGCCAATTTTGAAGGGGTCTCAGCACAGCATCACCACATTCAGGACCCCCAGTCTGGGAACTTCCTTCACACACCATGCAAATTAGATGTAAACTTTATGCAAATCAGAGCCATGGCATTACCGTACTTCATTTATACAATTGCAAACACATCCTTCATTTCTGCTTGCACAATTTATGGGGGGGGGGGGCAGCAAAGGAAGGGGAGAGATAATCTGGCAATTTTTCACTGCCAAAGGCTATAAACGGGTTTAATCATCATTCCTTCTTCCCAAGGAACCCGCTGGGGACTGTAGTTTTGTGAGAATGGGGCAAGGAAACCTAACAGAATTCGGAACACCCTGTCATACTTATCTAGATCATTATTTGGGGGAAGCTGTGGCTTATACCACTTAGCTGGTATGGCCCTCCCCCCGCCCCCCCCCCACAAGAATACTGGGAACTGAAACAAAACTGATAGAACTTTGCAGTATAATATGCCCCCATTCGGACTTCTCACTTACCTTCTCTTCAGACAGGCCCCTAACTCACTTGACACCTTGACGCTTTGCCACTGGGGGTGAGATATTTCATCAACTCATCACCATCAGGCAATTGGCAAACCCCATGGGAGACAGATCTGCCATTTCAAATTTCCCACAATGCCGTGGAGTGATCAGAACACTAGGATATTAAAAACATGGCTCATATCCACTCTCCAAAACCACCAAGTGAGTTTGGAAGGGCGTAGTTGCGGCATTCCCTCTGTTGTGTCCCTCCCTGTTGTTAATATTGCTACGAAAGTTGGGCGCCGTCCCCACATTCTGCTGAATGGTAGCGAAATCCGGGGGGGCGGGGGCAGTTCCGGGCTCTCACGCAGGGTCTATGTTCCTTTGGAGAAATTAGGCACAATGGGGGCTAATATGTCTTAATGATATGTGGTTTATTTGACACCTCCATACAACTTGAGTCTTCAGTGGCGGGGCGCACAGCAGCCCCCTCTTCAAACGCACTAGCTTATCCTTACAGCAGCATCACCAGCATCCTTTTTGCTTTGCCAGATACAAACATGCTTGCTTCTCTGATTCTGGGTACCATTTGCTGTTCCAAAAAACTAAGCCCCCTTTATTCGTTTGCATCCGAATGGTCAGTTATTTTGATACTTTGAAGTACTAATCATTAATTCCGCCCGCCCCCAGGTGTCAAGGGAGTGGTCAAGGGTGGTCAAGGATGCTGAGAGCGGTCAGCAGTTCCCTCACAATGACCAGCACCCTTAACCAACTACAGTTCCCAGAATTCTTTGGTGGAAGCCAACAGTGGTGTGTGGTTGGTGTACTAGGGGGACTCAGTTATATCGTTGTGACTCCATTGTAAAGATGTGGCACCAGAGGGCACTGTGGAGCACAAAACTTTGTCTATGCGACTTTACATAGGGTTTTTTCTTTCCTTTTGTTATAACGATCTAATTTATGACTTATTCATAGCGGGTCCCTCCCCCCGTCCGTGTGCAGATCCAGCCTACGCTAGTCCCCTTAATGTTCCCCTGGTGCCTCCTTCCCAAAGCCTGGGAAGCGTCTGCCCAGCTTAGGGAGGGAAGCACGAAGCTCTGATGGGTCCAAGAGCCCTCCTGCCACCTACCCAAAACCTACCTGGCCTTCGAAAGGAGGCAGGAGGGCTCTAGCATCCTGCCAGAGCCCTGACACCTCCTTCCCAAAGCCCAGGAAGCTTCTGCCCAGCTTAAGGAGGAAGGCACGATACTCGTACATGCGACATCAGGACGTCACAATGTCTCACAAGCTGGCACCTCTGGTCATAACTGTTCCCCTATGAAAAAGTTCACTGCACATCATTGGAAGCCAGGACTATTGTAGTGGCATAAGAGTCCTTCAGATGTATGGTACAGATTGTGTTAGACCTAGGTCCGGGAAGTGAAAGCTCAAATCCCAGCAAAGCCATGGTCTCCCTGGGTAACCATGATCACAATTCACACCTCCTTGGATGAAGCTTCACAACCCAGGGGCACACTTGCCCTTCCTGGTAAAGTAGGTACATGCAGAACACGTTGGCATTGGTTATCGAGGAAGATTCTGTTTTGCTTCTGCCTCCTACTCTGTGCTGGGTAGAATGTGAGGCTGCTGGAATAGCGCCCGGACGTTGTTTGATCTTTATCCCGCCTGTAATTATCAGAGCATCATCTTTTTATAAGTGGAATAAAACAAGACTTATTGCAAAGCCGCTGCAAAGCTGGGTTCCTTCTCAAGCCGAGCGTAGGAATCAGGTTGGCGTTAGTGAGGTTCCCACATCATCGCATGCTTGGACGTCTTCCAGTCGAAGCTGGAAGAAATGCTGAGTTTCATTTTCAGCTGTGGCAAGTCTTTGGTTGTCCTTTGGCATTTGATCGTTTGCAACATTCAGAGTCTTTGTTTACTGTATTTTTCTGTGTTTATGCCGCCGTGTATAAGACATCCCTGTGTATAAGAACCCCCTATTTTGGGGGACTCCAAATTAAAAAATGGGGGTAGATTGCCCAGAGTTGTTGAGCTTTTTTGGGGGAGGATGGCCCAGAGTTGTGGAGCCTTTTTTAGGGGGGATTGCCAAAAATCACTCACTTGCCTGACCTATGCTACCACTTGCATGTGTCGCCAAAACCATCCATCGTCTGTCCTCTTGTGAAAGAACCCACATCAATTGCCTGTCCATTGCAGTGGGGGGGGGAGTGGGGAGATTGGGAACCACTCAGCGCCTCCCAATGGTTTTATCTCACTTTTCCCTCCCTTTGTTGTTGTTGTTGTTTAGTCGTTTAGTCGTGTCCGACTCTTCGTGACCCCATGGGCCAGAGCACGCCAGGCACTCCTGTCTTCCACTGCCTCCCGCAGTTTGGTCAAACTCATGCTGGTAGCTTTGACAACACTGTCCAACCATCTCGTCCTCTGTCGTCCCCTTCTCCTTGTGCCCTCCATCTTTCCCAACATCAGGGTCTTTTCCAGGGAGTCTTCTCTTCTCATGAGGTGGACAAAGTATTGGAGCCTCAGCTTCAGGATCTGTCCTTCCAGTGAGCACTCAGGGCTGATTTCCCTCCCTAAGGAAGCCCAAAGCAGCTAGTGTCACCATTCAACAATGAATTGCATATTTTCAGAAGACAATCAAACAATATAAATCCTTGTCTCACCGGGTTCCCATAGGCAACAGGAAATTCTATGCAGGTGAGCAGGCTGCCTGGGAAAGGAGGGGTAGAGTTCTCCATCCTTGTCCTGCCATCCTGCTGCCACAAAGGAGAGGGTGTTTCTTATGTCACACCCAGCTTGGAAATAAAACAATTGCTTCTATGCTAACCAGCTTGGTTTACTTGCTGGCTGCAATCAGTACAGACACCGTGGGCACTTGGGCTAGTCCCCCACCCCACCCCCAGGGCTGGTAAATGTTGTGGGTGTATCTACAAGACTGGACTAGTTAATGACTAGTCAGTCGATACAAAACCACAGCTTCTCGTTCTCAGTTGTTTGTCTGCTTTGGTTTCTCTCAGATCTGCTCAGGATTCCGCTTTCTAAGTTCATATGTTCCTTCCCAGCTCCTTGGTGTGGCAGTCTCTCGAATGCAGAGCAATGGCCCCATATATGGCTTGCCAATGGTCCAGGAATTCCGTCATAACACCAGCTAACCATGCTTAGCAGGCAGCTGAGCTTCAAAAACCAGCTTCAAACTCTGACTTCAAGATCCTGGTTTACTGGCACCAAAGAAACCATGGTCAGGTCAATGTGCTAAAACAAACCATGGTTTCATGTTATAGCTGGATATGGGATATCTGAGCACAATTCAAAGTGTTGGTGCTGATTTTGAAGCCCTAAATGGCCTCAGTCCAGTGTACCTGAAGGAGCATCTCCACCCCCTTCTCTCAGCCCGGACACTGAGGTACAGCTCCGAGGACCTTCTGGTGGCTCCCTCACTGTGAGAAGTGAGGTTACAGGGAACAAGGCAGAGGGCCTTCTTGGTAGTGGTGCCCACCCCATGGAATCCCCTCCCATCAGATGTCGAAGAAATAAACACCTAACTTTTAGAAGACACCTGTAGGGAAGTTTTTAATGTTTGATGTTTTATCATGTTTTTAATATTCTGTTGGAAGCTGCCCAGAGTGGCTGGGGAGACCCAGCCAAATGGGCTGGGTATAAATTTATTATTATTATTATTATGCTACCACTTTCTGTTCTAATCATGATATTTTATGTTATCTAGACAAGACCTAAAGGAATTTTCACAAGTGAGGCTTCCATATCCAAGCATCTGTGCTGAATGTAATGTTTCTGTTGATGTTACAAATGCGTCAGCAACAGGGGTGGAATTTTTGCCAGTCCACATTCCATCCTGGGAACATTCTGGGGGTCACATGGAAGTGCTGGTCAGGGCCAGAGACAAAAGTGGATGAACCGATTGATGCTATTCTTCCTTCCGTTCCAGCCACATATAAATCAAAGGTTTCTACACACATACATGTTTCCATCCTGCATCCAAGCGACGGAGAAGCATCTTCACAGTTCTGCAGCACATTCTGGCCAGACTTAGCAATACTAAAGCAAAGCTCTGTGTGCTATTTTAATTCCATCACTGCACAACTGGAAGTTAGCCCCATGGTGCTAAAGGGGTTCATTCCAAATTGCTTTAAACCTATCCAGTGTCATAGCATAGGTTGCTAGTGCCCGGGGCCACACAGAGAGTGGGAGGGAGGGAAACAGCTGCAGTACGCATGCGCATTCAACTGCCTAATGGCACCCGTGTCACCCAGGAGATTGCAGCCACAAAGATGATAAGAGCATTTCTGTCATCTGGAGGGGTCACTTCCTAGTTCACATGGAGAAGGCGCTTTTAACAGAGTTCAGCGACCGAAAGGAGCAGCTATATTGAGGCAGCACCAGGTGTTGAATTTTTGTGCTCCTAACAATTTTGCGCCTGGGGCAACTGCCCCTGTGGCCCACCACCACCATGTTATGCCACTGACCCTATCATCGCTTTCCTGGGAGTAAGCCCCTCAGAGCTCCCTGTGACTTTTACACAGATGTGTACAGTATAGGATTTCAAAGCGCTTAATCTATCACTAATCCTTGTTGTTGTTGTTGTTTAGTCGTTTAGTCGTGTCCGACTCTTCGTGACCCCATGGACCAGAGCACGCCAGGCACCTCTGTCCTCCACTGCCTCCCGCAGTTTAGTCAAACTCATGCTGGTAGCTTCGAGAATACTATCCAACCATCTCATCCTCTGTTGTCCCCTTCTCCTTGTGCCCTCCATCTTTCCTAACACCAGGGTCTTTTCCAAGGAGACTTCTCTTCTCATGAGGTGGCCAAAGTTTGAAGTCTCAGCTTCACACTCTGTCCTATCAGTGAGCACTCTGGGCTGATTTCCTTAAGAATGGATAGGTTTGATCTTCTTGCAGTCCATGGGACTCTCAAGAGTCTCCTCCAGCACCATAATTCAAAAGCATCAATTCTTCGGCGATCAGCCTTCTTTATGGTCCCACTCTCACTTCCATACATCACTACTGGGAAGATCATGGCTTTAACTATACGGACCTTTGTTGGCAAGGTGATGTCTCTGCTTTTTAAGATGCTGTCTAGGTTTGTCAATGCTTTTCTCCCAAGAAGCAGGCGTCTTTTAATTTCGTGGCTGCTGTCACCATCTGCAGTGATCATGGAGCCCAAGAAAGTAAAATCTCTCACTGTTTCCATTTCTTCCCCTTCTATTTGCCAGGAGGTGATTGGACCAGTGGCCATGATCTTAGGTTTTTTTTTATGTTGAGCTTCAGACCATATTTTGCTCTTTCCTCTTTCGCCTTCATTAAAAGGTTCTTTAGTTCCTCCTCACTTTCTGCCATCAATGTTGTGTCATCACTAATCCTTACCACTACCCTTTAAGATAGGCCAATATTCCCATTTCCATACTGCTGATTACAGGGGAGAAGAGTAGCTCTGAGCGACCGAGACTCGCCAAAGGCCGCTCACTAAATTCATAGCTCGGATAAAGTTTTAAACAAGAACTTTCTGATTTACAGCTCATTCTCTTATCCACTACATCACCCTAGCTGGCTGTTCTTTCATAGTCACTAAGAAAACACAATGCTGATTGTCCACCCCTCTGCTTCCACCCACTCTCAGTCGTGTATCAGCTTCTTGGTAGTGAAATCACGTTTGGGAAATTTGCAGTTTTGTCCTTGCAATGTTTTACGAACCATTTTATTTAACACCTAGTGCTTTACTCCTGAAGGAGGGAGTGGCGGTGCTAATTACGACTGTTTTTCTTTTTCTGAAAACCATAGCAGCCTTCAGTGAGCTGTTCCGTAATTTACTATGACCCAAGTTGCCTTTAAATGCTAAGCCAGACTTTAGCAAGAATGAACAAACAGGCAGATTCTCAGAGTAGAGGGCGGCAACGGCCACTTTCCTTCTCTGCTCCTACTGTTGCCACGCTACTTGTGGCTAAGAAGAAGAAGAGTTTGGATTTGATATCCCGCTTTATCACTACCCAAAAGAGTCTCAAAGCAGCTAACATTCTCCTTTCCCTTCCTTCCCCACAACAAACACTCTGTGAGGTGAGTGGGGCTGAGAGACTTCAGAGAAGTGTGACTAGCCCAAGGTCACCCAGCAGCTACATGTGGAGGAGCGGGGATGCGAACCCGGTTCACCAGATTACGAGTCCACCGCTCTTAACCACTACACCACACTGGCTCTAAGTCATGGTTTGGTTGAATGTGCTCTGTCCAAACCCAGACTGATGGTTTGTCTAGTTCCAGAATAAAACCAGAACCTGTAAAAATATGTTCGTTCTTGGTCTGCCACTTGTGGCTTGTCTGGAGAAAGACAAGGCACGAGCTCAAATTTGGACATAATAACACTAAACCAAACTATGGTTTAGCCCTGGAAGCAAAAGGACTGAGGGAGACTGCAGCAGCCACATCTTTTCTCTTTGGGGTTTTTTTTTTTTAGTATTTCTCATTGCCTGTTCAAGTTTCTAGTCCCTAAGTGGGTGGGATTCCTGCATTGCAGGGGGTTGGACTAGATGACCCTGAGGGTCCCTTACAACTCCGTAGTTCTATCATTCTAAGCCCTTCTGAGCATTCCATCCACCTTGGAAACAGCATCATTTTTTTATCAGAGCAACTGACGAAGGTGGAAGCTGAAACGTTTTGCTATAAGGATTTAAAATTTCTGCTTTGTTCATTGCTTTGAGAGTCTCTGCCCCCAAAGTGTTAATTACATACACATATACAGTGCTTTTTTTCTTTTAAAATGTTTAGGGGTACTCTCATTTTCCTACTCATATTGAAATACTGATCCTCAATGAGGCCAAGCTTAGATTCACAAAATGTTTAGGGGTACGCATCCCCCTGCGCCCCCCCGAAAAAAGCACTACATATACATACATATACACACACTGCATATACATACATATATACATAAAACATTTGCACCCAGAAAATCACATGCAGTAAGGGTAGATCTAAACACAGGGAAAACAGATGCTATAATTAAGGTAGAAGTTAGATTGTTATAACAAAAGAAAAAACCTCTATGAAAAATCACTTTTTAAATTTGACTGCTCTCTGGTGCCATCTGGTGTTGCATGTTTATAGTGCATTCAGATCGCTATTTCAGTACTAATGTAGCTAAGCCCTAAGTAATATACAGTTATGGGCAGACAGGGGAGAAGAAACCAGTAATGGCACAATTCAGCGGGATTTCTGATATTGGATGCCATGTCGTCATTGAAACTTTCCACCAGCTTTTGCAAGTGTTCTTTGTCTTTCTGAGCTCTGAAGAAGTGATTATAGTCCATGCAGATGATTGCAGATGGCTCAGACATTAAATATGTTGTTTAGCAACTGCTGATATTTCTATTATATGTTTGCAGGGTATGGCTGATTGTGTAACAGGAAGCATGAATCACCTGGATAAAGACAAATCAGCTAGATAAAGAGATAAGTATTGTCTTGGGTATGGGAAAATTGAGATTTTGCAAATGGCCCAATCTGTTTGGTATAATAGGTTAGCACAGACTCTTTTATAAGCTGTTTGCATGCACTGTCATATTCAGTATTCTGCTGTTTTGGAATAAAGCCTGCTTGAAGTGTAGCTCTTCTTATTCCTTTTTTGTTTTTTATTAAGTGATGCTGAAGAACATCTTCAAATGGGCATTCTGTGGGTGGAGAACATGAAGATCATGAGAAATGAGGAGACTGCTGAATCCCTGCGTGGAGCTAGCTGTGTGGTAAACAACAGCCATTTTAGTCACACACACAAAATTGCTAATCATGATCAACTGGTTAGAATAAGCATATGCAGAACTTTGATGGAGGTTTTATCAGGCTCTGTTTTTGAGAAGGGGTCTGTGTTTTTACTAAAACCTTTTTGAGGGAACATCACTATTACAACACCTATCTGCTGATGTGTTAAGCTTTGCATAAGGCTCTATGTGCAGCAGGGGTATTCAACAGATGATTGACGGATGAATTGTCCTGCCCATTTCATACTTGAGTTCTGAGCATGCTCAGAGCTGTTTCCTTGAAGGTCACACCTACAAACAGTTCCTAGCACAGTTAATATGATACGCAGGCTGGCGGGAGGGTGTGTTTGCTGCTTTGAACAGCTTTCCCCTTTGTTTTGTGACTCTGCTACAGAGAAAGCGCAACAGTGAACACTCTGTGTCTCTTTCTGTAATAAACATTTATTCTTTACTTAATACTTTTGCCTTTATTTTGGGGAAAGGGGGGATTGGGTGGAGATATTGTGGATGACTTTTTGTGTGTGTGGCAGCAGCTTGTGTGGATCAACAGCAATATACCAAGATTTTGGGGAAACCATTAGAGTCTCCTTGCTCTGTCCTCTAGGGATCAGAAAGCCATATAGGCCAGCAATGACTATGTTACTTGGACAGGGGGGAAAGAATTGAGATTGGTGAGTGAGAAATGTCTAGGGTTAAGCCATTCATTTGCCCTCCCTGCTATCTGTCTGATTCCTTGCATTCACTCAGTAAAAAGTGCTGCATCTGTTAGGTGGGTCATGAGTGGTTGGTGTGAGCAATTCTAGAGTATTTTTTAAAGAAGCTGTATTTATACAGAGATCTCGTTCCAACAGCCTAACACCCAAACATTAGCTGGGGGGGGGGTAGGGTTAGGGTTACAAAACTGTAGATATGGGGGCTGGTTGAACTTTCAAGGCTCCAAAGCCCCTTCCTCTCCTTTAGTTTAAGTTCAGAACATCTTGCGTTCTGAACACTTTGTTACTAAGATTTCCAAATGGCTCGGCAGTTAATTAAAAGTTTCCTGTTTGTAGTTGCTTGCCTGTTTCTACAGATCCCTCTTTATCCCTTTAATAAAAGAGATTTGTCTATAATTTATTCATTGAATATTTTCTCTTAATTGTTCTAGCGACAGTTTCTGTTCCCAGTAGAGCTGTGTGGCGGTGGGCAGGCTAAGCTTTAATTGATTTATTCTATCTGAGTTTTTATGTTCATCCTTACATCAAAACATAGGAGAGGCACCGCAAGCGAGAAACTTGTCACAAAAGAGACAAGAGCTTGGGAAAGTGTCAGTAGTACCGTACTTTTCCTGGGTGAGCTAGTGCCACAATCATGTCTTACAATTTGCATTTATAATCCATTCTGGGGTGGGGGAATTTTTTGTAAAGAATTGTGGGCACTGTAGTTTGTTCAAAGCTGCTGGGCATTGCAACTTTATGAAAGGTAAACTACGGTGCTCAGATTTTTTTACAGAGAAGAATGTGCTTTGATTGTGCTTTAAAGAGATATGTGTTTGCTAAAATGTATAGAACAAGTTCTAAAAAGTGTTGGAAATGCAGAGAAAAGGGTGGTACATTCCATCATATGTGGTGGGAATGTAAGATTATTAAAAGCTTCTGGGAAATTATTTATAATGAACCGAAGGAAATGTTTAAAATAACTTTTGTTAGAAAACCAGAAGCTTTTTTACTTGGATTGATAGGAACTGAACTCCCTAAAGAACAGAAGAAAATATTTATGTATGATACAACAGCCGCCCAAATACTGTTAGCCCAAAGATGGAAGGAAGGAGACCTACAAAAGAGGAAGGGCAAATCAAGCTAATGGATTATGCAGAGATGGGAAAACTAATGGCAAAGTTCAGAGACTATGATAATGAGAAGTTTAAAAAAGAGTGGGAATCGTTCATTGTTTATGTGCAAAAATACTGTAAACAGAATGAAACATTGGCAGGATTTTAAGTAAACGCTTGCAACTAGCAGAAAATTAGGGGGGAAAAATTGCCGTGAGGGAAATAATAATTGGAAAAGTATAAGTATGGAAATGCACAAGAATTTGGTTGATATAAATAAGGATCCAGAAGAGGGTATGGAGGGAAGTCCAGAGATTCAAAGAATCTCAAAGAGAAGTTTCGTGAAAATGTATTTGTATAAATCTAATCTGGTAGAAATGCGAATTGATTTTTGTTTTTAATTGTGAAAACGTAACTGTGGAAAATTAATTTAAAAATATTTATTGGGGGGGGAAGGAAAAAAAGAAATACATTCTGGGATGGGGGAAATTCCATGAAGAATTCAGAGCACTGTAGTTTGTTCAAATCTTCTAGGCATTGCAACTCTACGAAGGGTAAATTACAATGCTCAGAATTCTTTATGGAGAAGAATGTGCTTTGATCGTGCTTTAAAGAAATGTGTGTTTGTGAAGCCAATATGCATTCTACGGATACCTCAATCCACCAGTAGACGATCTTGTTAGTTTTTTAAATGCTGTGCTCCTTATATGACTGAGGCTGCTCTTGTTTATCCCTGAAATCCTCGTGGGATATTTTCCTCAGGACATTTTTAACAATGACCCATTTGGGCCCTTCTCTTCCTCTCCAGTCACCAATGCAAATCTAACAATTAACCAAGGGTAAATATAGCAGCATGACACATTGTGTTCTCTTTAACACCCCCTCAAGGTTTTAGATTGTGGTGTTTGGGCCTGAGCTGGAGCTATTTGGAGACTGTAGTAAGCCTGCAGGAGAAAAATGGAAGGATTTTTGTTGCTAGACAGACTCACTTTCTAGTCCCTGACAGTGGGGAGCACTGAGGAGCCGCTTCAGGTGGCCTCATTCTGATATTTGGTTAGGCTGGTTGAATGCTGAACTGGTAGCAATGGTCTGCATAACGAAGGCAAACGAGTTAATTTGGAAAAGCAAGATAATAATGATGACCTGAGTCATGGTGGTCTCTTTCTTTCTACTCATAGATTAGGATTACAGTGGTACCTCTGGTTACATACTTAATTCGTTCCGGAGGTCCGTTCTTAACCTGAAACTGTTCTTAACCTGAAGCACCACTTTAGCTAATGGGGCCTCGTGCTGCCACTGCCGCACGATTTCTGTTCTCATCCTGAAGCAAAGTTCTTAACCTGAGGTACTATTTCTGGGTTAGCGGAGTCTGTAACCTGAAGCATACCGTATTTTTTGCTCTAAAAGACTCACTTTTTCCCTCCTAAAAAGTAAGGGGAAATGTGTGTGCGTCTTATGGAGCGAATGCAGGCTGCGCAGCTATCACAGAAGCCAGACCAGCAAGAGGGATTGCTGCTTTCACTGCGCAGCGATCCCTCTTGCTGTTCTGGCTTCTGAGATTCAGAATATTTTTTTTCTTGTTTTCCTCTTCCAAAAACTAGGTGCGTCTTGTGTTCTGGTGCGTCTTATAGAGCGAAAAATACGGTATGTAACCTGAAGCGTATGTAACCCGAGGTACTACTGTACTTGTATAGAAATTGAAATACATTAGGAGTCGAGAGTGGATTTCATGCTCTTTATTCAGCTCATAGTGGTGAGGAGGAATGGAAGTTCCCCCAGAATGTCTGCCTTATATACATTATTTACACAATGAGCAGTGGTCATGTGGCTATATATTAGAAAAATATACATAGCCACATGACCACTGCTCCCTGTGCATTTTTCTAATCCATGGGTTGTGCTGAAGAAGATTCCAGCGAAACAGTCAGATTATCCGGGATCACTGTCCATTGTTACTCACCTACGATTTTGGCACCATGAACGCCTAAAAAGTTTTACCGCTTAGCCCACAGGATAGCATCTATTACTTTGTTTCAACCGTAGACTTATTATACTTCTACGGACTTTCAAAGATCGGCAGACGTGTGTTCAATTGATTTCAAATATATTAGAGAATTTACAAGTGCACACATTTTGTTTTTGTTACTAAATCATGTATGTTATGCAATAAGAATTACAGTGCTATCTAGAATACTGGTCTGCGTGTTGCTTGTATTGTTTGTTGTGTTAAGTTTGCAACACAGGGGTTTGTTGTTCTGTACAAAGGAGGAGGCCGGCGGCAGCGGCCATAGAGATGCCGCAACCATCGCCACAGTCGTAATTTGGGACAAGCGCCGGTTCATCCTCCTCCCTGAGCTCGGCAGTGCTGGTGCTGTCAAGGGAAATAGGGGCATTCTGGAGGGTATGGAAAGAAACATGGCACTCAGACACACACAAAAAGTCCCCCTACCCCCGAAAGAGAATATAAATGTCAGAAATCGCTTCATAAATGTATACTTTGGATTCCTCCCACATAGCTGTTGTCAACAAAAACTGCTTCCTTTCCCTTATGGGGTACACAAGAGCCCTTATAGAGTCCTGTGTAGATTCTCCATCTGTAGGAGAAAATAACAGAGGCCAACCAGAGAATATTGAGAAGCAAAGCAGCTAGTAAGCCTGATCTTTATTAAAGTTGTTGCAACAGGGTGCTCCCCTCACACGCAGGAGAGAGGAGGAGGACCCCGAACCATGCGCGCAAGCCCTTATATAGACTTTTGAACTGCCCACCCTGGAGCCCAAGACCACCCCTCCAATATATCATGCGTACATCAGAGAAGGGGCAGACTACAACAGAAATCTGAGCATGTTGTTTTTATCCTGTCTGCCCGGTTACCTGATTGGATTACCTGGGCATCCTGGCCACTCTTTTGTTATGATAACTACTCAGTTCCTGAATCCAGGTCACAGGCTCACCCTATTCATACCTTAAATGTGCCTCTGAGACAGGATTTGTGAGCAAAGAGACAATGGGGAGGCTTACCATTTCCTTCGACCTTGCAGAGGAATAAAGGTAAAGGGACCCCTAACCATTAGGTCCAGTTGCGACCGACTTTGGGGTTGCAGCGTTCATCTCGCTTTACTGGCCGAGGGAGCGTACAGCTTCCGGGTCATGTGGCCAGCATGACTAAGCTGCTTCTGGCGAACCAGAGCAGCGCACGGAAACGCCGTTTACCTTCCCACTGGCGGAGCGGTACCTATTTATCTACTTGCACTTTGATGTGCTTTCGAACTGCTAGGTAGGCAGGAGCAGGGACTGAGCAACGGGAGCTCACCCCGTCGCGGGGATTCGAACCGCCAACCTTCTGATTGGCAAGTCCTAGGCTCTATGGTTTAAGCCACAGCGCCACCGAATATTTGAGGTCAATTGGAAGAGACAAATGGTCTCAGGACCTTTTCTGTGGGTCTCAGACTATACATTTATGTATTTGCTTGCTTGGTACATTTATGAACATTTATATATTTGTCTTTATATATATAAGACATTAAAATTCTTACAACATAGCAAAAAGCAAATCAATTCCAGCATGCAGGTGATAACGTTACGGTCTATTTTGCTCCCAACAATTATTTGCTACACTTGAACTCCGCCTTTCCTTGAAAGAGCTGAAGGCAGTGAAAAAGAAACATGTCTGATTTCATCTTCTCAACAACTGTGAGGTTTGCTGGGCCAGGAAAGAGGACAACGGACCCAGAAGCCCCCCTGGAAGCTTTATTGCTGAAAGGAGAATTTGAACACAAGTCTTTCCAATCCAACACAACACTGTGAACCACACTGGTTCTCTATTACCTGCTGGTGAACCCGCCAGGATTACAAAACAATCTGTTCAATGGTATATTTCTTCCTCATTTAAATAATCACAAATATTGCCTGCTTATGTTTTCCTTGTTAATGTCAACAGCAGCAATGAAATCCCTTTAATCCATCCGGTCTGCCATCCAGCCTCCAGCGAAGGCTATATCTGATGCCCTAGAAATATTCAGGTTTATCCAGTTTTATCTTTAAGAACTAGCACTGGCGGTTAGAAGAAGGATGTTGCTGGACTCCTTTCCATCAGCTTCAGCTAGCATGGCCAATGGTAAGAAATGATGGGAGTTTGTAGTCCAATGTCTGGAGGGACTAAAGCATAGCTGTCAACTGTCCCTTATTTGGCGGGAAACTCCCTTATCCCAGCGCCGTGTCCCGCTTCTGTCTCTTATTGATGATGTCCCTTAAATTTCCCAGGTTTCATGCTTGCCTGGCTCGGGAGGGAAGCAGCGGCTCGGGGTCCTCCGCCACGCGAGAGAGCGTGCGCACGAGCTGCCGCGTCTCCATCTCTCCCTTTTCCCCCTCGGGTGCGTCGTGAGGAGATGGGTGGTGGTGGGTAGGCAGGCAGCCCCTCTCTTGCAAAGGGCGGCGCTTCAGCGGCCGCTGTGGCGCCGCAACTGCCTCATGTTGGGCTCACAGGCGGCTAGGTGAGAGTATCTCTCCCTCCCTCTCTCTCGGGCAGGGAAGGGCTGATGGAACTCCTCGCACCAGGACGACGGCAGCCCCGACGGGCTGCTTAGCATACACTCCAACCAGTGCAGCATCTTAATGTAGTGATTTCCCCCTCTGCATCCCTTTCATAACTCTATTTTTATAAATCATTTGTCCATCCATAGTTCAAATTTTTACTACAAGTTTTCTGTCAATCCTACCAATGTATGTAACTCCCTGAAAAACACAGTCAGTGGCAGCAAAAGCAGCATGGCTCTGTGAGTGCTGGATTTCTGTACAGTGGTACCTCAGGTTAAATACTTAATTCGTTCCGGAGGTCCGTACTTAACCTGAAACTGTTCTTAACCTGAAGCACCACTTTAGCTAATGGGACCTCCTGCTGCTGCCGCGCCGCTGGAGCCCAATTTCTGTTCTTATCCTGAAGCAAAGTTCTTAACCTGAAGCACTATTTCTATTTCTCTTTATTAGCTAAAGAGCTAATTGGGGATCGTAAATCAATTAGCGGGGTCACGCCAAACCAATCAATCAATTCCACAATTTCTGGGTTAGCGGAGTCTGTAACCTGAAGCGTTTGTAACCTGAAGCGTATGTAACCTGAGGTACCACTGTATAAGCTAAGCAAAATCCCTTATTTTGGCTGCTGATCCCTTATTTTCAAGGCTGCTGGTCCCTTATTTTCAAATCTGTAAGTTGACAGCTATGGCCTAAAGTTGCCCACCCTTTGTTTGAATAATAGTTCAATGTCTCTTCATAGAATTACAGATTTGGAAGGGACCCAAGGGTCATCTAGTCTAACCCCCTGCAATGTAGGAATCTCAACTAGATCATACATGACAGATGACCAATTTCTGCTTAAAAACCTCCAAGGAAGGAGAGTCTGCCACCTCTTGTGAGAGTCAGAAAGTTCTTCCTGGTGTTTAGACATATTAACATAACAAACTTTCATCTAACATGAGAACAGATAAGTTTTACAAACCTATTAAAACTTGTAAAAATAAATAAATGCAAGACTTCAGATGGGGTTTTTAAGGCTTAGCATCCGTCAATATAAAGAGTTGTCATGTTTTCATCTTATTGTACCTCAAAGAATGAAATCTGAATAAATCCATATACATTAGGACACATGCCGTATTTTTATTGAGTTTTACTTGGCCAACTTTGAAAACGCATGTCGATTCACCACCAACGTTTGATCGTTACTGGGGGGAAAGAAACCAAAGAGTTATCGACTAGAATTCCAATCCTACCCAGACACAAAAGATTCACCGGCAAAATTACAGTTACGATTTTCACAAGTCCATGAGAAATACATTACTTTACATAAAAAAACGGACGTAGTGTTAGAATAGTGCTATCCAAACAATAACCCTACTTGAAAGTATTTGACTAGTTATTTTCATTTTCTGAATAGCAAATGGTGGGGTGGAAAGTAAGGAGGAGGAGGAGGAGGAGGAGGAAGAAGAAGAAGAAGAAGAAGAAGAAGAAGAAGAAGAAGAAGAAGAA
>JAXCMG010000008.1:33212727-33235827 GCA_034642415.1 Podarcis siculus
AAGAAGAAGAAGAAGAAGAAGAAGAAGAAGAAGAAGAAGAAGAAGAACAACAACAACAACAACAACAACAACTTTGTGAGAAGGAGTAAAGCAGTCGTGTTTAGTCAAGGTCTCTAATGCCTCAGCTATATCATTTTGCCCACCCAGCATAACCTCAAAGCTGTTTTATTGGGTAACCTTTGTTCCTGTTGCCACAAATTTGCTGAAAAGGCCCATTTGGCCACAGCAGGACTTGCTAGTCCAAGTAGGGAGGGGAATTCTATTCCTGTTATCCTCTTATTATTAGTGTATGAATCAACAGAGGGCAACCTGTCCTCGGTCAGTTTAGATTTATTTAATCTGTATATCAATATGAGGAAACGATTCATCTCACACACCTGGGGGGGAAAATAATTTTGCATGATAATAATAAAGTTTTCATTGAATCTAACACTGTCAAACAGTGTGTGTATCTGAAGAAGTGTGCATGCACACGAAAGCTCATACCAAGAACTAACTTAGTTGGTCTTTAAGGTGCTACTGGAAGGAAATTTTTTTTTTGTTTTGACTGTCAAACATGTAGAGGAATGACAGAATACAAAACACTTCCATATATTAACAGACAAGCCACCCCCCCCCAAAAAATCCCCATTCAGTACTTTTCCCTTTTGTGGATTCCTAGTTTAATACTTATGGTCAAAACCAAAGTTACCGTATTTTTCCGTCTATAAGACGGGGGACTCCAAATTAAGAAAACATCCCTCACCACTAACCATGTATAAGACGAGCCCCAATTTTAAACCTAATTTTTTGGTAAAAAAAACACCTAGTCTTATGCACGGAAAAATACGGTATATATTCTATCTCTTTCTTGTTGTTTAGTTGTTTAGTCGTGACCCCATGGACCAGAGCACGTCAGGCACTCCTGTCTTCCACTGCCTCATGCAGTTTGGTCAAGCTCATGTTAGTAGCTTCGAAAAAACTGTCCAACCATCCCGTCCTCTGTCGTCCCCTTCTTCTTGCGCCCTCAATCTTTCCCAACATCAGGGTCTTTTCGAGGGAGTCTTCTCTTCTCATGAGGTGGCCAAAGTATTGGAGCCTCAGCTTCAGGATCTGTCCTTCCAGTGAGCACTCAGGGCTGATTTCCTTCAGAATGGATAGGTTTGATCTTCCTGCAGTCCATGGGACTCTCAAGAGTCTCCTCCAGGACCATAATTCAAAAGCATCCATTCTTCGGCGATCAGCCTTCTTTATGGTCCAGCTCTCACTTCTCACTACTGGGAAAACCATAGCTTTAACTATATGGACCTTTGTCGGCAAGGTCCTCTTTCTAGAGGAGCACAATTGCAGTCTTGAGGAAAGAGTGGGGAATAATAATCAAAATTCAAAGTATCACCATTTGAAACAGGGCACTGTTGGAGTGCCATTTACTCAATTGGAAATGGTACCCAGAAACAGCCATTTCTGGTATTTAAGAGTTCCAGTTCCTTTGGGGAGGATGTTAATTTGCCATTTTTCACCTTTGCTGACATTTGGGATTTCAATGACTTATAAAAATAATAATCTTCCCACAATCTCCCCTAATTATAACATATATATTTGCCCTTAGACAGTCGCAATCTAACAGTGACACCAATGCTTTTCACACCTCCTCTCCCTTTCTTCGTATACTTAGCTGGTTTTGAACAGACAGACATTCTGGCTTTGGTCCAAAAGAGCTCTTCTAGAAATGGAAAGCCTCATTTACTCATGCAAGGGCTGTTTCGGACTTAGAGTGTTGTGGAAAAAGCATCAACACGTAACACTTAAGAACACTTAAAAAAAACCCTCCCCAAACAAACAACAGCCACCGAATTTAAAAAGGTAAAAAAAGAAAAGAAAAAGGTAAAGGACCCCTGGACAGTTTAGTCCAGTCAAAGGCGATTATGGGGTTGCGGCACTCATCTCACTTTCAGGCCGAGGGAGCCGGTGTTTCTCCACAGACAGCTTTCTGGGTCATGTGGCCAGCATGTCTAAACCGCTTCTGGTGCAATGGGACACTGTGAAAGAAACCAGAGTGCACGGAAATGCTGTTTACCTTCCCGCCGCAGCAGTACCTATTTATCTACTTGTACTGGCATGCTTTTGAACTGCTGGGTTGGCAGGAGCTGGGACAGAGCAACGGGAGCTCACCCTGTCACGGGGATTCGAACCGCCGTCCCTCCGATTGGCAAGCCCAAGAGGCTCAGTGGTTTAGACCACAGCGCCACCCACGTCCCTTACCCAAGTTAAAACTCCACCTCCATTAAAACCATAATTTTAGCACAAGGGAGCTGGCCAGTGCCCTTGTTCCATCCCCAAAGTGTTGCCCCCCTTGGTGGCATCCCTGCTGACAGCCCCGACTTCATTGCAGTTGCAAACAGGGAGTGGCAAAAACTGGTGATCAAAGAATAAGAGAACCATCAACTTGTAGAGTTAGAAGGGAGATGAGGTACATCCAGTCCAAGCCTCTGCAATGCAAATAGCCTCTTTCTACTTGTGCAGAGGATCTTGAGATGCAAGTTTATACCTTTAACTGTTTCAATCCCTTATAGTTGTCAAAGGAAGTCCTATGGCTGGCGGTTATCGTGTGGTTCCCTCTTGCAGTGCATGGTCCGATGGCTGGAATGCAAGCAGCTCTCTGACAGAATGGAAGGCACGCGTTGTGCTTGGGGTTTGGCAGTTGCTGCTGCAAGCACCTTCCTATCGGGAACGGTTTGCACCCCCAGACATGAAGGATTCCTTTGCAATGAGCTTGTTTTCCAGCAGATGATTTGTGGGCTTGTTGCGGCAGGCACACAGCGATGCAAGTTGCAGATACTTTGCCCCATGATCTTCCACTAGCACTTGCGCAACAGTTTCTACCAATGGGTTGTAGGTTGCATATGCACAATATGCTGAAAGCACAGGGCTTCCCGTAAAGAATTCTGGAAACTGTAGTTTACCCCTTAAAGGTAAAGGGTAAAGGAACCCCTGACCATTAGGTCCAGTCATGGCCGACTCTAGGGTTGTGGCGCTCATCTCGCTTTACTGGCCGAGGGAGCCGGCATACAGCTTCCGGGTCATGTGGCCAGCATGACTAAGCTACTTCTGGAGAACCAGAGCAGCGCACAGAAACGCCGTTTACCTTCCCGCCGGAGCGGTACCTATTTATCTACTTGCACTTTGACGTGCTTTCGAACTGCTAGGTTGGCAGGAGCAGGGACCGAGCAACGGGAGCTCACCCCGTCGCGGGGATTCCAACCATTGACCTTCTGATCGGCAACTTACAGAACTGTAATTCTCAGCATCCTTAACAAACTACGGCCCCCAGGGTCCTTTGAGGCAAGTCATTTGCTTTAAACATGCTTTATGGTGTGTGTGCCGCCTTTGAATCCAAACTCCTGATTTCCAGCACAATCCCAGGACTGTCTAGCCCAACAGGACTTTCTAGTGCTGAGCCAAAATGGCTTCTCCAAATTTGCCGTGTCATTTGCAGGTTGAGAATTTTGAGAGGCCACCCACCTCAAGAGACTTTTCACAGACACTCCCAAGTATCCCTATTTTCCAGGGACAGTTCCAGATTTACAGAAGCCATCCCAGTTTCTGATTTGATCCTGGAATGTCTTGCTTTACCTTAGGATGTCCCTATTTTCAGCAGAGAAATGTTGGAGGGTTATAGAGCTATGTGACTCCCGAGCCAAGGAGGTAAGTAACTATACAACCTTTAGAAGACGTCCGAAGGCAGCCCTGTACAGGTAAGTTTTGTTTAATGTTTAATGTCTTATTATGTTTTTATATATGTTTTTATATATGTTGGAAGCTGCCCAGAGTGGCTGGGGCAACCCAATTGGATGGGCAGGAAATAATCATAATCATAATCATAATGGAATAAAGGTAAAAGGTCCAGTTGCGGATGGCTCTGGGGTTGCGGAGTTCATCTCACTTCACAGGCTGAGGGAGCTGGCGTTTGTCTGCATACAGCTTCCGGGTCATGTGGCCAGCATGACTAAGCCGCTTCTGGCAGACCAGAGCAGCGCACAGAAATGCCGTTTACCTTCCCGCTGGAGTGGTACCTATTTATCTACTTGCACTTTGACGTGCTTTCAAACTGCTAGGTTGGCAGGAGCAGGGACCGAGCAACGGGAGCTCACCCCGTCGTGGGGATTCGAACCGCCAACCTTCTGATCGGCAAGCCCAAGGCTCAGTGGTTTAGACCACAGCGCCACCCGTGTCCCTGTTGGAGGGTATGCGAGTCAAAAAGCTCTTTTTGCTGTAGATGATAGATTTCAAGTATAACAAATTGGAAAAAGGAGAAGATTGCATACACCATTCATAATGAATGGAACATATACATAGTTTAACGTGGGGATACAAGTACCATTCAAGAAGTTTGAATGTGCATTTGGATATGAGCAAGCATTCCTCCTTTCTGTTCATGTCTTCATTTTACTCTGGCAGCAATTCACCACATTTATCTCCCAGTTCTTCACTATTTATTTCAGTCTTCTAGGTTTAGATAATCATTTATTTACCCAGGCAATCTGGTTCGGGCAGCCATTTACTAACACGGAACAGCGTTATAAAACAGGTGGGTAGGAAAGCTAGTACTCCTTTATAAGCTCTGAAATTTATTGGCAAACCGCTTTGCAAAACTAGTCAAAATGCCACTTTGGAAAAGAAATAAAATTCCAGGAAAATGTGCAAACAAGTAACAGGGCAGTCTTAGATATCTTTACTGAGAAGTCAGCCCCACAGAGTTCAATGGGACTTACTCCCAGCTAAGTCTACATAGGATAGGGGGTTTTTTTGAGCTATTTTAAAGGAGATTTGGCAAAATACAGACTTCTGACATGGGTTGCCATACGTCCTGATTTTCCCAGGCATATGGCAACCCTAGCATAGGATTGTAGTCGAAGTCCATTTTCCTTGTCTCCTTCTGGGCATGATTGGCTGGTTATCTTGGCTGGAATCAGATTGGCACAGGTGGTGTTGCCAGCTGTAAACTGGGGGAGTCGCTTCCTGATAATGACCAGTGCCTACGCTGAAAATGATGCAAAAGAAGGAAGGTGCCGGAATGTGAAATGCCTTTTCCTGACTTAGAAAAGGCCCCCTGGTACATATTAAATATCCTAACAACTGGCAACTCTTGGAGATTTCAAGCTCTTTGAGGTTTATTAACTTTTGCAACTCCCTGGGTAGCAGGGATGGGAGCCCAGATGAAACTCCTCAGGTTCTCAAATATTTAGGCTGCGATCCTATCCCCACTTTCTTGGAAGTAAGCCCCATTGAATTCGGTAGAATTGACATCTGAGTAGACATGGATAGGACTGCAATAACCATGCTGTGCAAACTGCTGTGGCATTTGCAAAATGCAAATGATATTTTAAAAACATGGTTTGTAGGGCAGGGCTTTTTGAAAAGGAAAATTAAAAAGCAGTGGTATGTGATTATAATTTGCAAGCAAAGCATGCATCGCTGTAAAAGACCTGTGCTGATAACGCCAAGGTTGCAGGTTCGATCCCTGAATGGGACAGCTGCATATTCCTGCATTGCAGGGGGTTGGACTAGATCAGGGGTGTCAAACTCAAATTCATCGGGGGCCGCATCAGCAGTTTGGTCACCCTCAAAGGGCCGGTTGTATCTGTATCTTGCATGTAAAGTGGAGGTTTCCTGAGTAGAATGGTCGGCGCCGCTAGAGGGCCGACGTTCTCTGGCTTGTAGGCTGCCGTGCATGCGCCGAAGAGGCGGCTTTCTTGTCACAAAAAAAAAGCGAGAATAAAAGGTGAAGGCTGGCGGCGGCTACACGGGCCACATGACGAGGTGTGGCGGGCCGGATTCGGCCCGCGGGCCTTGTGTTTGACACCCGTGGACTAGATGATCCTTAGCATCCCTTCCAACTCTACAATTCTACGATTCTATGATTCTCTTTGTACAGTATGTGCACGCGGGACATGCTTTCCTGCTTAGAGTCATGTTCCATGACATTTAGAAGCCCACGTAGAGTGGGAGAAATTCCTTAGAATTGGGATTTTGACAACACCAACGCAGAGGAGTGTTACAGTCAAGATTTACACAAGAGGCATCTTGAAAGAGGCCAAAAAAATCTTTATTTGGAGTGAGGATTTTTTAAAATAGTAATAGAGGAAGCCACAGATGCATACACACACACACACACACACACACACCACAGCTCACACTCATCTTAGTATGCAGCATGGGTCGGCAAACTAAGGCCTGCAGGCCGGATCAGGCCCAATTGCCTTCTAGATCCAGCCCGCAGACGGTCTGGGAATCCAGGCAGTGGCCGCAGCGCATGCGTGCGATGGTTTTTGGGACTCAGCCAGGCTTGGGGGTCAAAAGTGAGGCAGGCGGCTGCTCGAGACAAGCCCCTTATTCATCCATCGTGCATGCGCAGCAATCTTTTCTTCCAGGGTGGGGAAGAAGGAAAAGGAGTTACAGTTCAGATTTCCACCATGGAGCTGCTGGCAACTGACCTCAGGAAGGGCAGTTGTGGGGCAGGGGCTCGGAGGCACCTTGGGAGTGATGCCCACAGGTGTCTGTGGCGGCGGTGCTCCCTGCCAAAGGAAGCGGGCAGCGCCTGGGGGGCTGTACTCCGAAGCCGTTCTGCGCTCTGCTGGGGAGGCCGCTTGTTAGCTACACGGTGTGAGCCATGGGAAGGTAAATAGCCGCTGCCGCCTCGTCTTCCCTCACACAGGGAAAAGAACGTTTTTGCTTGAGCGGTACCGGCCTGACTTAGCGTGGCCAACGGCCTTTCCCTTCACCCACGCATGCGCACACGCTCTCCAGGGCTGACAGGAACATAGCTGTCAACTTACAGATTTGAAAATAAGGGACCAGCAGCCTCGAAAATAAGGGATCAGCAGCCAAAATAAGGGATTTTCTGGGCACAGGTATGTTCAGCTTCTGAGCCCCTCCGAGCCAAAGGCAGAAAGCCCAGCCAGCAGCCAAACGAAGCCTCAAGCAGTGGTTCCCACCGTCACCTCTCCGCTGGGAAGCGCTGAGCAAAGGCGAGTCCCCAGGCAACGTGGTTGATTTGATCGGCACAGGGCATGCAAGCTCCACCCCCCAGTCGTTCTTAGACTCCTTCTTGGGTGAGCAACACAGCCAAGCAACACAGTTGGAGCCTCCCTCCTCCCTGGCCAGCAGGGAGGGAGGGAGAGGAGCTGCTTCCTTTGAAACCCGGGAAATTTAAGGGACATCATCAATAAGGACAGCAGCGGGACACGGTGCTGGGATAAGGGACTTTCCCGCCAAATAAGGGACGGTTGACAGCTATGAACAGGAATGGTGCACCTACCTCAGCCCCCCAGCCTGCCTTAGGAGAGGAACAATAACTGTCAATACGTAAAACGCAAAGGATGCAGCGTGGGTGTATGAGGGAACAACCCCCCCCAAAAAAACCACATTTGGGCAACGTTGGGGTTAGTCCCAATAAGGTTTTTTTTTGCCAAAAATGAGAATCATGGCAACATATAGTCCAGCCCCCCACAAGGTCTGAGGGACAGTGGACTGGCCCCTGCCGAAAAAGTTTGCTGATCCCTGGTATACAGAAGAGAAGATTGTTGTCAAAGTCTCAGTTACATTGGTACCTCGGGTTAAGTACTTAATTCGTTCCGGAGGTCCGTTCTTAACCTGAAACTGTTCTTAACCTGAAGCACCACTTTAGCGAATAGGGCCTCCTGCTGCCGCCACACCGCCGGAGCACAATTTCTGTTCTCATCCTGAAGCAAAGTTCTTAACCCAAGGTAATATTTCTGGGTTAGCGGAGTCTGTAACCTGAAGCGTCTGTAACCTGAAGCATATGTAACCCGAGGTACCACTGTACTTTGTAGTTAACACAAGGACTGTGCACTCTGCGCGTGCACACGATACGTAGGAAGGCAGGGGCTGCAGAACTTTCACACCAGTGTGCACTGCTCTCCCACACGCAAGGGGAGGGGGAGAATTATAAGTTTAGCCTTACAAACTAAAAAGGCTCCTGGGGAACTGAGGAGATCTAAGTGACTGGCTGCTAAGCCAAACACCCACTTATTGAGTTCACAGCCACACTTGCCGTCAGTCAAACCAGTTTCCCTGTCCTCCTCTGTTGCCACCTCCAGCATTTTTATTTTTTTAAACAGATCAAGCATTTTCACAGAAAACAAATACTTCTAGCACTGAGAGGGGCACTTAAAAAACCCCAAAGATTAGATTATCGTAAGGGGCTTGAAGGCAGTCCGAGTGTTTGATCCAGAATTCAGCTGCAATGAAACTGCCTGTGCAGATCGTCTCTTGCTACCAATTTGCTCCTGGGCTCAGTCCAATCTGCTGTCTTTGGCCTTTAAAGATCTACAACAGCCGAGGACCAGAGTCCTTCATTCCCCTTGCCAGCCATTGGAAGGGAGACCTTCATGATGTTTCAGAGGCGGCCAGGATTTTGAATGGGCTCCTTGGGGATGGGCCCATCAATGCTTGTTTTTAAGTGGGCAGCAAGACGATTGTAGGAAGCTTTTCTACGATACTGAAGGCAAGGAGAATTTTGGCTGCTGTTTTTATAAGATGGTTGTGCCTTAACCAGGTTGTAAGCATCTTGATCAGGGACGTGGGTGGCGCTGTGGGTAAATCCTCAGCGCCTAGGGCTTGCCGATCGCATGGTCGGCGGTTCGAATCCCCGCGGCGGGGTGAGCTCCCGTCACTTGGTCCCAGCTCCTGCCAACCTAGCAGTTTCAAAGCACGTCAAAGTGCAAGTAGATAAATAGGTACCGCTTTCTAGTGGGAAGGTAAACGGCGTTTCCGTGTGCTGCGCTGGTGCTGGCTCACCAGAGCAGCTTTGTCACGCTGGCCACATGACCCGGAAGTGTCTCCGGACAGCGCTGGCCCCCGGCCTCTTAAGTGAGATGGGCGCACAACCCTAGAGTCGGACACGACTGGCCTTCGGGCAGGGGTACCTTTACCTTTACCTTTAAGCATCTTGATCACCTCCTGGGCTGAAAGGCAGCTTAGAAATTAATAATAGTCTTGCAAATATTTGGGGACACCCCCCACTCTCTGCAATATTCCAGGGAGTTCCAGACGCTCACCCAGAGCCTGTACTCCTTCGGAGAATTGAGACACGACAGAGACTGTTGTAGCTTTAAGAAATATGGTTTGTTCACCTATTTACACCTTCAGTCTGCATGGAGGAAGTCCAGATCTTACACTATCGTCATTTCAAGAGGGGCTCTTCCAGCCTGCCCAATATGGATCTCAGCCTTTTCCCCACCTTCTTCTTGCCAGCACACCTTGCTTAAAAACTCTCTTTTCCTGTCACTTCAAACACAAAACCCTGTCTTCCAAGCCCAAAGGATTCATGGCCCATCAATCCACTTTGTCATCTTAACAGAATTGCTCTTCTCTAGACTGGTTTGCATAAGCTAGCCTTGCCTAGCAGAGTTCTACAGCAGGCATAGGCAAACTCGGCCCTCCAGATGTTTTGGGACTACAACTCCCATCACCCCTAGCTTACAGGACCAATGGTCAGGGATGAAGGGAGTTGTAGTCCCAAAACATCTGGCGGGCCGAGTTTGCCTATGCCTGTTCTACAGCTTCTGCTTTCATCCATATCTCAATTAATCAAAATTCCACCATTTATTAATTTCTATGGTTTAAGGGGTTCTCCTCAATCTATAACACCAGTAAAAATAAGGTAGGTAGATTGTGTTTAGGCTTAACAGGGGAGGGGGACACACACAGTTTTACCTCCTCAAAACATGGCACGGTGTATACAAAATACAGATAAAGCACATTCTCTCCCCACCCACCCTAATCCTGGAAGCTGTCATTTATCCATCAAAGAGCTATAATTCCCAACACCCTTAACAAACTACAGTTCCCGCGGTTCTTGAGCAGGGAGATGTACTTTAAATGTATGGTGTGTATACAGGCAGAATTCCGCTCCTGGCTTTTCTTGCTGCAATCCCTTTTTGCCATTTCTCTTTAGTTGCTCTTACCGGCTCATAGAGCTACTTCTGTTTCCATGCAAGAGGCTCAGGAGGAAGGCTGTGGAAAGGTGGCCAGGGGTCAGAGCTGTAGTGTGTTGGCAGAACTGCGTAGGAGTTTGTGCTCCACTTCATTTAGCTGAAACCAGTCCTGTTCATTATTCATGCCATCGGCATTAAATTAGCAGCTTTAATGGAAAAAAACTAAACCGTTCTTTTTTTAGGTTTTCTTCTGAAAATGGCCACCAAATAAGGATTTGAAAGGTGAGATCTGGGCCTTTTCCTGATGTGAAAGTTAAAGGTAAAAGGTAAAGGACCTCTGGACAGTAAGACCAGTCAAAGGCGACTATGGGGTGCAGCGCTCATCTCGCTTTCAGGCTGAGGGAGCCGGCATTTGTCCACAGACAGCTTTCTGGGTCATGTGGCCAGCATGACTAACCACTTCTGGTGCAGTGGGACACCGTGATGGAAGCCAGAGCGCATGGAAACGGCGTTTACCTTCCTGCCACAGTGGTACCTATTTATCTACTTGTGCTGGTGTGCTTTCGAACTGCTAGGTTGGCAGGAGCTGGGACAGAGCAACGCGAGCTCTCCCCGTCACGGGGATTTGAACTGCTGACCTTCTGATTGGCAAGCCCCAGAGGCTCCATGGTTTAGACCACAGCGCCACCCGCGTCCCTTTCCTGATGTTACTATGGCCAGCTACAAAGGGCTGGTGGAAGGCCAGTGCAAAAAGATCTGGAGCAGGGGCAGCTCATCACAGTAAGGTGAGACATTGTGACAACCCCCTTTTAAAATTTTTGCATCCTTCTCTTTTGCATCTGAAAGCTATGGCAGGAAGTGTTACAGACACTTCCAGAAACTGAAAGAGTCCTTGGGGCAATTTGCATGACCCCAGAGCGACCTTCTGCGCATATTTGCATGTTGCAGATGGTCAGGAAGAAAAAACATCTTCACTGATGAGGTGAATGGACCAACAACAAAGATCGTCTTCTACAGCCAGCAGGAATAATGTACCATGCTCTGGACTGCTGCATGAGAAAGCCAGTTTTGGTCCTATGAATCAGCCTTAAGTCATTAGGTTGTAGACATGGAAACCAGGGCAGAAGACCAGGTTTTTGCCATTAGAGAACTCCAGGTTTTATTAAAAATAGGGGGCCCCTCCAAACACTGTAACCAGAATAGATTGTGCCATTTAAGTTCACTGCATACGTAGACTCCAACTATAACTCTGCAGAGTCATGGCTATCAGTCATGGTTGCTGTAAAATTTGGGGATAAAATGTGGGAGAAAGAAAACATGTGTGCCATCTTGAGCTCCTTGGGGAGAAGGTGAGATGTAAATGAAATAAAGGTAAAATATTGTGATAGATTAGGGGACTGGGTGGCGCTGTGGGTTAAACCACAGAGTGTAGGGCTTGTCGATCAGAAGGTCGGCAGTTTGAATCCCCGCGATGGGGTGAGCTCCCATTGCTCGGTCCCAGCTCCTGCCAACCTAGCATTTCGAAAGCACGTCAAAGTGCAATTAGATAAATAGGTACCTCTCTGGCGGGAAGGTAAATGGCGTTTCTGTGTGCTGCTCTGCTTTGCCAGAAGCGGCTTAGTCATGCTGGCCATGACCCGGAAGCTGTACGCCGGCTCCCTTGGCCAATAAAGCGAGATGAGCGCCGCAACCCCAGAGTCGGCCACGACTGGACCTAATGGTCAGGGGTCCCTTTATTGTGATAGATATGGCAGGTGGACCCCTCCCCGACCCTTGAAATTAATAAATGGTAGGATTTTGATTATTTGGGATGTGAAGGGAGAAATACAAGCTGCAGAGGAATTCCTGGGCTGGCCTATGCAAAATGACCTGGCCAAGCTAGGGCCATTATTACAATACAGGGCCATTGAGATTCATGGGCAATGAGAACTGTCCTTTCTCCCTGCTCTGAGGTGTGAACAGAGATAGGGGTTTTGGAGGTTGCCACGGTAACTGGGTGTGAGGGGACAGGAAAAGGGAGTTTTTAGCAGGGTGTTCTGGGAAGAAGCTGGAGGTAGAAAGACTGGGATCCATCTTGGGAAGGCAGGCTGAAGGCTGGCTGCATTGCTGTGGGGTAAAAGCCCCCCTTGAAACGACCACGCTGTAAGATCTGGACTCCCTCCATGCAGACTGAAGGTGCCAATAGGTGAATAAACTATATTTCTTAATGCTTAAGGCTTCTTGCCACCACTTGGCAGAGAGAGGGGAAGGCACCCAACTCTCGTAACAATATATATATGTATTTTAAAAGGGTTGACAGTGTGGGCCCCAGTGGATCCTTCAAAACTCATGGTCCCCAGCATTTGGCCACCAAGATGGAAGCTAATGTCAGACATACCATGGCCTGCGAGGTGCTTCACATGCAGAACCTTTGGCTTTTGCAGCCTTAGATATGTTCCAAAAGCAAGTGGTTTGTCAAATTGTTGTACGGAACTGCCTCGGCACCTAAATACGTGGCCGCTTGCGTGTTGAGTTGCATGGGCTTTATTCCCACATAAATCTGCAGTTTAGCATTCAACTAACCGTAAACTCTTCATTGGAACCCGTTATTTGTTCAGCACATTGTGCCAACGCCAAAACATCCTGGGCGCTATTTTTAAAATGCTACTTTTGAGTACACCAAGATGCATATGTAAAGTCTCATCAACCTTCAATGTTAAAAAGCAAACAGTTGGAAGTGTTTTCTTCACAGGCGTCGATAGCGTCTTCAGGAAATATGGTTAAGCATACACTTTTAATGTAATAATTCTGTTTTTGTTGTGACCTTTCCTAGCCTGCAGAACTAAACAGACTGTACTGAGGGGGTGAGGCAACTGCATGCTTGTTTAGTGCTATATCTCCTTCCTCCTCCTCTTCGTCCTCCTCTAAGGAGCAAGATGTGGGAGACGTGTGCTTCAAGAATCTCCTCCGCAGGGAGCGACATCAGCTGTTCTGTTGGCACGCATGGTACTGCCTCTGGATCCTTCTTGCAGCTTTCGCCTTTCAGACAATTGCTCGCTGTCGACTTTTCTTTAATTTCAAGGCTCTTCTATGCAGATCCTCCAAATGTCCCCGTTTTCCAAGGACGGTCCCGGATTTACAGAAGCCATCCTGGATTCTGATTTGATCCCGGAATGTCCCACTTTTCCTTGTTGTTGTTGTTGTTTAGTCGTGCCTGACTCTTCGTGACCCCATGGACCAGAGCACGCCAGGCACTCCTGTCTTCCACTGCCTCCCGCAGTTTGGTCAAACTCATGATGGTAGCTTCAAGGACACTGTCCAACCATCTTGTCCTCTGTCACCCCCTTCTCCTTGTGCCCTCCATCTTTCCCAGCATCAGGGGCTTTTCCAGGGAGTCTTCTTGGCAGAAAACTTCTTCTTGTTTCCTGCTTGGCAGGGGGTTGGACTCGATGGCCCTTGTGGTCTCTTCCAACTCTATGATTCTATGATTCTCTTCTCATGAGGTGGCCAAAGTATTGGAGCCTCAGCTTCAGGATCTGTCCTTCCAGTGAGCACTCAGGGCTGATTTCCTTCAGAATGGAGAGGTTTGATCTTCTTGCAGTCCATGGGACTCTCAAGAGTCTTCTGCAGCACCATAATTCAAAAGCATCAATTCTTTGGCGATCAGCTTTCTTTATGGTCCAGCTCTCACTTCCATACATCACTAGGACGTCCCTATTTTCATTGGGGAAATGATGGGTATGGAGTTATGTGACCCCCGAACCAAGGAGATAACTACCGTACATAACCTTTAGCAGGCATCTGAAGGCAGACCTGTATAGGGAAGTTTTGAAATGTTTAATGTTGTATTATGTTTTTATATATGTTGGAAGCCACCCAGAGTGGCTGGGGCAACCCAGTCAGATGCATGGGGTATAAATAGTAAAATTATGGAATAGGGTGGCGCTGTGGGTAAAAGCCTCAGCGCCTAGGGCTTGCCGATCGAAAGGTTGGCGGTTCGAATCCCCGCGGCGGGGTGCGCTCCCGTTGCTCGGTCCCAGCGCCTGCCAACCTAGCAGTTCGAAAGCACCCCCGGGTGCAAGTAGATAAATAGGGACCGCTTACCAGCGGGAAGGTAAACGGCGTTTCCGTGTGCGGCTCTGGCTCGCCAGAGCAGCGATGTCACGCTGGCCACGTGACCCGGAAGTGTCTCCGGACAGCGCTGGCCCCCGGCCTCTTAAGTGAGATGGGCGCACCAACCCCAGAGTCTGTCAAGACTGGCCCGTATGGGCAGGGGTACCTTTACCTTTACCTTTATTTTCATCAGAGAAATGTTGAGGGTATGCTGTTCTTCATCTCTGCATGGTAGGCTCAATCATGGTAGGCATAATAATTAAACAATTTCAGCAGGATGCATGTGCAGAATTTCTGCGCAAGCTTTCCCCCCTTTTAGTGAACTACTTGATTTTTTCTTACACCATTGGGATTCCCCTTTTTTTAAAAAAAATTCATTAAACTTTTAGATTTACATTTTCCACCATTAAATATACAACAGTACATACAACGGCTTCCCTTCCTCTGCTTCCATGGTTCCTTGTACAGTCGTACCTTGGTTTTCAAACAGCTTAGTTCTCGAACGTTTTGGCTCCCAAACGCCGCAACCCCGGAAGTGACTGTTCCGGTTTGCAAACTATTTTTGGAAGCCAAAGGTCCAACTGGGCTTCCGTGGCTTCTGATTGGCTGCAGGAGCTTCCTGCAGCCAATCAGAAGCCGTGCTTTGGTTTCTGAACATTTTGGAAGTCAAACAGACTTCTGGAATGGATTACGTTCAACTTCTGAGGTATGACCTTACTTCCAAAATTGGCTGCATATTCTATTTCCTCGTTCTAGTTTCCCCCTTTCCATTATGTCTTCATCTACATTATACTGTCAAATTTTCAGTAATTTCCATTCCTCTTAATAGGCCCGCTCTTCTTGTTCTCTTACCTTGCTGGTTAGGCCTGCTAGCTCTGCGTATTCCATCGTTTTCAGCTGCCATCCCTCCTTCTTTGAAACCTCTCCCCCCTTCCATTTCTGAGGTAACAAAATCCAAGCTGCTGTCGTTGCACACATAAATAGCTTTTTCTGCCCCCTGGGTACCTCTATATGTACCATACTCAAAATAAATGCCTCTGGGTTTTTTTGGGGGGGGGGGAATTGTTCTTTTAAACAATTTTTTCATTTCATTATAAGCCATTTCCCAATAATCCTTAACTTTTTGTCATTGCTAGTTACAGGTACAAAGCTCCTCTAAACATTTCCAAAAGGGCAGATATCTATGTATTTTTCCCTCTATAAGACGCATCAGACCATAAGATGCACCTTGTTTTGGGAGGAGGAAAACAAGAAAAAATAATATTCTGAATCTCAGAAGCCAGAACAGCAAGAGGGATCGGTGCGCAGCGATCTGGCTTCTGGGATAGCTGCACAGCCTGTATTCGCTCCATAAGACGCACACACATTTCCCCTTACTTTTTGGGAGGGAAAAAGTGAGTCTTATAGAGCAAAAAATATGGTAAATACCTGCAGGATAGCAGTCATTCCACCTATTACGACTCTAAAACCAATTGCCCTGCTGATTAGAATTTGGCTGGGCATCTACATGATTCCAGGCCTCCAGTTTGCTAAGATAAATAAAGGGGATGGAAAAGTTGGAGTGGTGGAGCAAAGTGTTTGTCTAATGCTCCAGACAAACGTAGTCTTCCTGAGGGTTCCATCCATCATTAGACAGGACTATGGGACTCCGCAGAGCCACGCTGACACATTTTGCCGCCTCAGGCAAAGGACGAAACGGTCCATTCTCCCCCATTTCACAAGCAGAAGCTGCCTGCATTTGCAGTTTAAATACAGCAGTAGGCCTTAATGGAAAGTGCTTGGTTTTGGGTTTTAAATAAAAATTAAAAAGTACATTGAGGCTTCTTAGGGAGTTTTGCCTTGGTGCTTTTCAATCTCAATTTGTAGACCCCTTCCCCTTTTTGCTAGATTCCCCTACCCTTGGGTAATGCATGCCGTATATCTTGAGGATGAAAGGGCCGTGGACCATAATGGTATTTTGCAGCTCTAATTATCATTACTGTACTGCCTGAGGGTATGGAGTGGGGGGATGTGAGTGGGAGGCGAGATGGCAGCTTTGTGAAGATTTCTATGGCTTTGTAGGGTAGCACATTGCCACATTTTCTCATGGGAAAATGTTGCGGGGGGTGGGGGGAGAATGCTGCTTAAACCTTCAAGGTTACTCACTTGACGCCCTGGAAACGAGTCATGAAAAGAATGCTCTTGTGTGTATTCCTTGTGTGCTTCCATGTCAGATCTCTGAATGGATAGTCAGTACTTTTATGGGCCACTGGTATGAGCTAAGGGATCTACACTGGTTCCCAGTACGTTTCCGAGCACAATTCAAAGGGTTGGTGTTAACCTTTGAAGCCCCAATCGGCCTCGGCCCTGTGTAGCTGAAGGAGTGTCTCCATCTCCATTGTCCAGTCCAGGGACGTGGGTGGCGCTGTGGTCTAAACCACTGAGCCTCTTGGGCTTGCCTATCAGAAGGTTGGAGGTTCGAATCCTCACGACGGGGTGAGCTCCCGTTGCTCTGCTCCAGCTCCTGCCAACCTAGCAGTTCGAAAGCACACCAGTGCAAGTAGATAAATATGTACCACGGCGGCAGGAAAGTAAACAGCGTTTCCGTGTGCTCTGGCTTCCGTCATGGTGTCCCGCTGCACCAGAAGCGGTTTAGTCATGCTGGCCACATGATCCAGAAAGCTGTCTGTGGACAAACGCCGGCTCCCTCAGCCTAAAAAGTGAGATGAGCACCGCAATCCCATAGTCGCCTTTGACTGGACTTAATTGTCCAGGGGTCATTTACATTTTTACCTGTCCAGACCATGCCCATCTGAGTCCACCTCCAAGGGCTTTCCAACAGTTCCCTCACTGAGAAGTGAAGCTACAGGAAACCGGGCAGAGGGCCTTCTTGGTAGTGGCACCCACCTCCTAGCAGATGTCAAGGAGATAAATAACTGCACAACTTTTAGAACACATCTGAAGGCAGCCCTGTATAGAGAAGATTTTAATGTTTGATGTTTTACTGTGTTCTCACATTCTGTTGGAAGCTGCCCAGAGTGGCTGGGGCAACCCAGTCAGATGGAGATACTACTACTACTAAGAACTTCAATGTGCATAACATACAAAGAAGGACTGGGTACTCTTGGAGTCTGTATCTACTATTATTTCTCCAATGCATTCATAAATTGCCTTTCTGCCAACACACCCAAGGGGATTTGCAAATTTAGAGAAATGATATAAACATGCAAAATGGGGAGCAGCAGGCCAGGAGATGGGGAAGTCTCACTAGACGAAGCCCAGATAACAGGCAGTCCTCCTGCCCCAGATCACACTGATAGTGATTGCCGTATCTTCAGTATTTTTTTTACAGTAGGCGTATCAGCAAAACCCACAAATGATAAAAGGCATTTTCTTTGACAAATTTGTTATATTTATCATTCTCTCTTGCTGTTGTGTAAGAAGTACACAATCAGCTGGGGAGGGCATAGTTCTGTTCCACTGTGGTGCTGTATTTTCACAGAAATAAGATTAATTATCATCTCTGCACCATTTCTGTCCATATTGCCTTTGCCTTCTTGAAAGGATCAACTGGAAGTTAATACCCAGCAACTTGTTAGATATCAAATGGTGCAAAGCAGCCCAAACTTCTGATTTCCTAGCATCTCCAACATATTTTCATATAATTCTGTGTAGTTGGCTGTTAACACCAGCAATAATCGTCAGACAAAAACCGTAAGTCAATTTTAATTCAAAGGAGTTGCGTACCACTGATGTAACAAGTTTAAAAGGTGTGTTTTAAGTTCATCACAATGAATTCTCCCCTCCATGTACGCCATATAGCAACTATCAGTGTTTGGTAGTGGTGTTCCGGGTTTATCTCTTCCCTATTTATTCTGAAAATGCCATCAGATCGAATACTTGAGAGTATTCCATCTGTCTTGTCTGCCGGTGTTTTATTGGTTAGGGAAAGCAATAAATTCTCCACTTGCACTCTCTAATTGGGCCATTTCTCCAATAATGGCATGGCTAATTTCAAGAAGAAAAAACCAGCAATTTAGGACTATAGGGATTCATTTTCTGCGCCACTTGTTCAAATGTTAAGAGAGTTTATCCTGAGATACACTCCTCCAAAACACTTAAGATTCTCCTTTCCCCAGTATGAAATATCCCTTAAAACATCTTAATTATGAGTTTGTTCATTATAGTAACAAGATGTACATGCAGATACCGCCAGAGCCGATTTGAAATTATATTTAGCCCAAACCGTGTAAATTGCCTTGACAGATGGTGTTTCCATGATTTTTTAAAACTACTTCTGTCCTTTCGGGCAGAGAAATTATTGCAGCATCTGTCATGCATTTCATGAAAATCTGTACTTCCACTCCATTTTTTTTTTAAAAAAGCCAGAAACCACCTTTCTGCCATGTGAGCTTTCCATAGACTAGGAGGTCTTGGTGTGAGAGACCATGCAACCGTGAATCTCCCCAGCCTGACTCTGGAGTGACACAGTCCAAAAAAAGGAGGACTGTTACCATATGATATTTCTGAATGTGCAGTTTGGTTTCTTCTGGTCTATTGCAGAATAAGCCTAGGCAAGAGTCTCATTTTGCATTGGATTTATGGACTGAAAAGATGCCAAGTGTCTGGAAGAACAGTGAGGTGGCGGAAGAATTTTCTAAAGTAAAAGGGACACATAATTAAAAATCACGTGCACTGTATCTCTCTAGTTTATCAAGATGCAACTCCCATCTCTCTCAAACCAAAAGGCCATGCCTACTTAACCTGTTTTTAGAGGAAGAACAAAGTCTTTCTTATTTCAGCAAGATTTTATATATAGCTATATATGTAGCTATATATATTGAAAAATCAGAACTCCTATTAGAATAAACAAGTTCCGTTATAAATACTGAAATACTAAATAAGATGCATAACAATGTGAAACAGAAAAAGAAGCAGAAAATTGGTTTTAAAGTATGTGAAAGAAAGTAATAGAAGTGGAAAGAAATTGCAATTGAGTAGATTGGAAGTTTACCACAAGGGTGGGGTGAGGGGTAAGGGATGGTGGTGGGGAAAAGAAGTATGTGTGGGATTGAGTGTGGGTACGTCTGAATATTCTTAAGGATTGTATGAAATGTAAGTTTGTATATCTGTAACATGTATGTATTAATGTTGAATTATTTTAATAATAAAAATTAATTTAAAATTAAAAAGCAAAAACAAAACCCCTGACCAGTCGTGGACGACTCTGGGGTTGCGGCGCTCATCTCGCTTTACTGGCCGAGGGAGCCGGCATACAGCTTCCGGGTCATGTGGCCAGCATGACTAAGCCACTTCTGGCGAACCAGAGCAGCACACGGAAACGCCGTTTACCTTCCTGCCAAAGCGGTACCTATTTATCTACTTGCACTTTGACGTGCTTTTGAACTGCTAGGTTGGCAGGAGCAGAGACCGAGCAACGGGAGCTCAACCCGTTGTGGGGATTTGAACCGCCGACCTTCTGATTGGCAAGCCCTAGCCACCCTCTGTGTTTGTTAGGATCGACCAAAATACTGGCAAGCTGTCAAGTTCTTCAGATGTTGCACAAAGTTGGGGGGAAAGGGATGAGTGGTGGGAGGAAACAAATGCAAATATGAAGACTGGATGTTGCAGCCGTGAGATCAGCTTTCGCAGTCAATTCCAACATGGAATTGTTAGAATCTGTCAGGTGCCATAGATATCAGATTACACACCTAGGATTTTGGGAGAAAAGGAGCATTGGCTGCCCCCGCCCCCCTTTTGAAAGGATAGTCTGCCTTCTACTCAGATCTGGGCACTGCTTTACAGTGGTACCTCGGGTTACATATGCTTCAGGTTACACACTCCGCTAACCAAGAAATAGTGCTTCAGGTTAAGAACTTTGCTTCAGGATAAGAACAGAAATCAGGCTCCGGCGGTGTGGCGGCAGCAGGAGGCCCCATTAGCTAAAGTGGTGCTTCAGGTTAAGAACAGTTTCAGGTTAAGAACGGACCTCCGGAACGAATTAAGTACTTAACCCGAGATACCACTGTATTTCAAGAATGTGGAACCTGCGGCTCGCCAAATGTCGTGGAATCATAGAATTGTAGAAGGGATCCCAACGGTCATCTAGTCTAACCCCCTGCATGGCAGAGGCAAGATTTGCCGCTAGCATCCATACTAATTCCGTGGAAGCTTTGCTGAAAAGAGGGGGAAGGAACTGAGGCAAAATAAAAATGGTGGATTTGTGGGACGGTGGGTTTGCTCCACTGCAGAAGACGAGCTTGTGCAAAGGGCACAGGATTTGCAGCCTGCATCTGCATGTCGTTGGACTACAACTCCCAGCAGCCAGTGGTCAGGAATGTGGTCCAGAAACATATGGAGGGCCTCAGGTTCATCGCACCTACTTTATGTTTCCATTAAGGCTGGTCCAAATAAAAGGTCAAAATATGGCTTTTGGGGGTTTATACAGATGGTGCCCAACACCTCCGCCGCCCACTTCAAGCTTCTGACAAAGTAGGTTATTGCCTTCAGAACCTCGTGTTACTTTAAACATCTTATACCCGGAACACCCACCAATTTCAGTTCAACCTCCTGAGGGCTTAGGTAGAAGTAATTCAAGGCAGGTACAGCCCCAGTACAGGTAAGTACACTTATCTGAGAGTAAGCACCATTGAAATCACTTGGGATTAAAATGTTTTAGGATTGAGATCTGCGATGGGTGGAGAGCATTTTTCTGGTTCCCACTGCTAGTCTCAATGAGATCAGCTGGAATAATATGTTTTTAATGCAGTAATATTCATTTACTGGAACAATGTAATACTTCTTGTTCATTCAATGCTTGGGGAGGCTATGTGTTTTGAAAAGAAAGTTTCCAGGAAACCATTGTCACACAAAGCATGCTACAAACTGGAGCCCACGTTGCTTGTTCAAAATGAGAAATAAGTTCCTTAACAGCTTTCCCCACTAGAAGTCTATTGAGCTGGAGTGTCTCTCCACTCGAAAAGGGCAAATATGTATGTATTTTCTGGGGTTTCCCCCCCAAGAAAGTTTAACTGGAGGAGGATGCATTTCATACAATAGCATATTGTAAGAGACAACATTGAAAAGGAGAAGGAAATAAGAGGCTCTAAGTACATGAAAAGGGCAAGCTGACACAAGGAAAACAAGGAAAGAATTAAAATGCACAGAACTGTTGAAGCTAACAGGTAGCGTAATAAAGGAACAGCCCTTTAATCATTTAAAAAACTTATCTTCTTAAATTGCAAAATAAACTCAAGGTGCCTAAGAAATCAAAAATTTAAAAATAACAGTAACTTTTATTTATACCCTGCCCTCAGCGGCCAAAACCGGGCTCAGAGCGGCTAACATCAAATACATAACATATTATCATAAAATCAAGCAATCAATTAAAACACATCCTAAAATCAAATCAGAATCAAAGTGGAATAAGGATGTAAAGCTCAGTCCACAACATAGTCCCCAAACAAATAATAAATCCGAGAGGTGGGGGGCATTAGGGCACCCCTCCTAACCACAATAGTGATTCCAAAGCAGACACCAGAGATAACACACACACTGGAAATGTTTGAGTGTGTTTTGCTGGGTCAGGTATGGTTTTGGTACTGTGCAGTTAGCAAAGGGCTTGAGTCACTGACTCGCTTCAGTGCAAGTCCCTCTGAGCGCAGTTCAGCCTTGCATTCAGAGGATCGGGCTACATCTAGAGCAGCAGACCCCTCTGCTGCCCACTCCAGAGCTCTGAAGAAGTGCTCCAGAGACCCGGCAACGGCAGAAGATGGCTGCAAAAAACAACTGCAAAACTTGGGAACAGGTTGGGAGGGGGTCCCAAGTCAATGAAGCTACCCTTTGAGGTTGGATGGCCGGGGTGCTTTCATTGCCATTCCTGCACTGCACGGGGTTGGACTAGATGAGCCCCAGGGTCCCTTCCAACATTGCAGTTCTATGGCAGAAACCACGCTGAGCTCCTGGTTGAAAAGCCAGCACAGGCTTGCAGCCTTTTACGTAGGGGTGGGGATGGGAGAATAGCAGGGAAGCTGTGACGGACAACTCACTTTGTTAAGTGCCAAATAACAACAAGAAGAGCTATTTTTCTACCAAAAGAGGGGCTGCAGCTCACCACGAACTTCTCCCTTATTCCCTTAGAATGGCAATGACGCCCACCTGAGAGGTGCTGGAGCTCAGCTCTGGCTGGGAAAAAGCCCCAAAACTCTATCTGGAAAACCTGTGGGAGCGCAGAACGCAGCATAATAATAATAATAAACAACTTCAATGAAGTCCATTTGGAAAATCTGTGGGAATGAGGAGCACAGAATAATAATAATCATCATCAGTGCTTTTTTCTGGGGTACTCAAGGGTATGCAGAAGAAAAGTCTGATAATAACAGTAATAGCAGATAATTACATTTTTATACAGCTCCTCATCCATAGATCTCAGGGTGGTTCACAGACCCGGCTCCCGATAAGCTTGCCTTTACAGCACAGGCAGGGATGGATGGGATCACTTCATGTAACATTCTGTGCCCCGGAAAGAAAGAGAAAGAAAAAGAAAGCTAGAGAGAGAAAGAGAAGCAGAGAAGCAGAAAGTAAAAAAAAGGAAAGAGAAAGGGAGAAAGAGAAAAAGAAAAGAAAAGAAAAGAGAGAGAGCAAGATAAAGAGAGGAAAAAGAGAGAAAGAAAGGGAGAGAGCGAGAAAAAGAGAAAGAAAGAAAGAAAGAAAGAAAGAAAGGAGAAAGGGAGAGAGAGAGAAAGAGAAAGAGAAAAGAAAGAGAAAGGAAGGGAGAAAGAGAAAGAGAGAAAGAACAGGAGAAAGAGGAAAAGAGAAAGAGATAAAGAAAGGGAAAGAGTGAGAGAATGACAAAGGGAAAGGAAGAGAGAAAAAGAAAGGAAAAAGAAAGAGAAAAGAGAGTTAGAGAAAGAGAAAGAACGGGAGAAAGAGGGAGAGTAAGAGAAAGCGGGGGAGAGGGAGAGAAAGAGGAAAAGAGAAAGTGGGAGAGAAAGAGAAAGGGGGGAGGGGGAGAGAAAGAGGAAAAGAGAGAGAGAGAGAGAGAGAGAAAGAAAGAAAGAAAGAAAGAAAGAAAGAAAGAAAGAAAGAAAGA
>JAXCMG010000008.1:33235837-33308408 GCA_034642415.1 Podarcis siculus
AAAGAAAGAAAGAAAGAAAGAAAGAAAGAAAGAAAGAAAGAAAGAAAAGGAGAGCTTTCTAACCTCCCAACGAGCCTCCCTTCCCCTCCCGACGACTAAAGCGGGGCCCCAGGCGCGCTTAGCCCCGCGAGCAGCGCAGCGGGCGCGAGCGAGGAGGCGCCTCCTTCCCGCTTCCGCGCTCCTTGCCTCCCTTTCCCCGCCGCCGCCGGGCCGGGCGCTCCTCCGTCCCATTCCTTCTCCCCTCCTTCTCCTTCCCCGCCGGCGTGTCGTTCCGCCCCCCCTCCCTCCGTGCTCTGCGTCACGCGGCCTCGCGTGGGAGGTGGGCCCGGCGCAGGCTCGTCGGCGGGCGGAATCTCCCCACGTGACGGCGGCGGCGGCGCGGGAGGGGGGCCCTGGATGTGCGCGCGGGCGGGAAGGCCAGGAGGAGGCGGCGGTGGAGGAGGAGGAGGAGGAGGTGGAGGCAAGGCGAGGCTGCTGCCGCCGCCGCCGCCGCCTCCCTGCAGCCCTGCCGCCGCCGCCGCCGCCAGTGCTGGGTTGTCGCGGGGCTGCCGGGCAGAGCTGGGCCGAGGGGGCGGGAGGCAGCTCGCCCACCCATGGGAAGGCGGCAGCGGCAGCAGCAGCAGAAGAAGGACGAGGCCGGCCGCAGGCGACCCTGGCCATAACTTCGCGCCCGCCGGGAGAAGGGAAGAGCCGGGCAGGCAGCGGCTGCGGCGTCCTGCGGGGAAGAAGTAAGTAAGTCGGAGACCCTCGTGGGCACTGGATCGCGCGCAGGACCGTGGGGTGGGGGTGGGGGGGAGAGACGCGCAAGGGGCTGTGCGGGCGCGATCGCGGGGATCCTTTCTCTCGCAGGATCCCGAGTTTTGCCTGGCTCCCGAGGAAGCGTATGGAGAGACGGGGCTTGGAAACGTTGGCGCCTGGCGAACAGGTTGCGGTCGCCCTCCCCGTCGAGTTATCTTAAAAGAGGGGCGCGCGTTTGCTTCCCGGCAAAGCGAGATCTTCGGCATGGGATCCGCTCTTCGGGATCTAAGGCTGCAGCTTTTGCAGAGTTGGAAAGGGACCCTCCGAGGGTCATCCAGTCCAACCCCCCTCTGCAATGCAGGACCTAAGTTTTCTCCCCGCGCCCCTTCTAACCCCCACACACAAAAAACCTTTATGGAGAGACCGCAATGGATTTTTTTTTCCTTGCTCGCGATTCGGGAGGCATTTCCCCCCGCTTGGCTGAAACTTGCCTCCTCGAGAAGTCAACCTCGCGCGTCAAAAACGCACGTGTGAATGCGAGTGTGAGGCCTCCGCGTGTTGGTGCGGTAGGAGAATATCTTAAGAATGCTAGCCGCGCGCGAGGCTTCTGCTGCAAGTTCTGGTTCAGCCTCGCTGGCGTTCTGAGGCTGCGATGGTGGTAAAGTGGGTTGTGTGTGTAACTGGGAGAAACTGAGGCAGGGGTGGAGTCCCCAACCACATCTGGAGGTATCCAAGTTCCCCAGCATCACATCACACTACTAGACCTTTGGCCATGCTGCCTTGAGGCTGATGGGACGAATGGGATAAAGGGAAAATAGGAGAAGTTTCTGCCCTGTCCCGCAGGGTGTTTTCTTAGCTGCTGCTTGCTGTACAGTTCATTCTCCTGCTGCAGATTGCCGGAAGGAGAGGGCGGATTCGTGTATATGTAGGCGGAGTGTGGATGATTCCCAGAGAAAACCAGAGCAGAAAAGGGTGAGGGCGTGGGAGGAAAGTACTGAAACGTCCATGTATTGTCTTTGCTTAAAAGTTTGGGGGATGGAGTGCAAATCCAAACACTACATTGGGTGGGATTTTTTCCTACTATGTTTTCTCTACAGTTAACGTCTGTGAACTTTTTTTAAGTGCTGGGAAAATTTATTATGCTACAGATTTTTGAGACTTTTTAATTTTATTTTAGCGGTTGCTGGTTGTCCCTCTTAGACACTTGTCCTCACGATTTTTGCCCTCCAGTAAATATATTTTAACAGCTTTCCTTCATTTGGCTGCAGGCATACTCCCATGTGTGTGGAAATACTGTACATGATGTGTGGTTTGGGGAGTTTTTTTTGCACAGACACACCCAAGTTGTAAACTAAAGTCAGCTTAATATTTTTGAATGGGAGGATTCCTGTTTCTTTCTGCCGCCCCCTCAAAAGAAGGATGCACTTTGTAGGGTTTTGAAAGCGTAGGTAGGTGATCCAAATTATTTTACTGAAAGCGACAATTTGTTTTAATAAAGGACTTAGGTTTATTTACCAACTTTGATGAGAGACTGTTTTTCTTTGTAACTTAATAATTCAGCTGCCTCCAAGGTGGTGGTGGAGTTCTGAAGATATTCTACTACCAAAACATAATACTGTCCTGAAAAGCTGGTGGATTGTCAAAACAGAACATAATAAATTTAAGGTAGAGATCCTTAATAAATCATCAGTAGATCTTAAATGCCATTTTGGTAGGGGAGCAGAACTGATTGCATATTTTGAAAGAAATGCTAGTTTGGGAAAGAAAACAAACAAACACCATCCTTTTTGTTTAGTTAGCAAAAAAAAAGTTCTAAATAGCTGGTTGTTTGGGAAAATATTGGGATTGTATTGTTAGCACCCTCATCCTGAATTTGGAAAGAAGCCCTGTTGATTTTAACATTTCTTACCGGTACATCAAGGAAGGCAGTGTACCATATATATAATCTGCATCAAATTAGAATGGACTTACATCAGAGCAAACAGAGTTTAGCATCAAGATGCCACTGATAAAGTTGTTTATTTAAGCCCTGCTTGCTAAAAAAGAAACAGCCGTCTACTAATGTTTCGCACTGGAATGCTAGCCTTCAGAAAGGTGCAGAGCCTTTCAAAATAAATCGAGTGTTGCGGAAAATACAGTGATTCTGTGAGCTGCACAAATCTCCGTTCAGTCGTTTTTGAAGAAATCTTTTGGAAAGTCTAGTGGGTGGGCAGGCTTGCAGGATGTATTTTGTTTTTTCTAGAAACCCCTGAGATCCGTACATTTAGAATGAAAGAATTAACAAGCCCAGGAACTTGAGCTCACATTCCTTCCACACCAAATCCGCTCCTGGTGTCTCCCAGTCCCTTAGGTTTCATGATTTCAGCATTATAATGAGTAGGGAGGCGGGTCACAAGCACACTCTCATTTGGGTTGCTTCCATTTTGTTAATGACTGGAAGCCATAAATCCCTTGCTGACCTACATAAAATAACCCAGAGGTCCGCTAGCAGATCCCAGTCTGAACTTCTGCCCACCTCTGGAATGTCAAAAGAGATTGTTTTAGAATGTATTCTATTGCTTTTCCTGCAAGTGAGAGATCTAAACATGTGGCGAGAGATGTTGCCCCTCACCCCTCCCCATTCTGTCTTAATATAGGCAGTCCTCTGAACCTATAGAATTCTCACTATTGCTGGCTTTTGAGATCTGTGCTACTGCAACCCAGTTCTCAAGCCTGGGATTTCCTTTTTCTCTTTTGTGGCGGGGGCCAGGAAGGAATTGCTGACACTCAAAACCTAAAAAGATGCCCCGTACCAACTCCTGAATTAACCTGGGAGCGCTCCTTAGCCACGTGAAGAGAGACAGAAAGAGAAATTAAAATGGACGGGAGGGGCATTAGAAAACCAAGCGACATCTGTGCAGATATAGGGGGAAATGTAAAACAGTTTTCTTCCTTCCCCTTCTTTTTCCAAGGTATCCCCTGCTAGTCATTTGTATTACAGATGCGGGTGGGAGTCTCGTGTGAAAACACCCCATAATGCCAGAGTATCGCTGCTGGAAAAAATACAGCAAGGCTTGCTGTTTCAATTCAGCCTTAATTGGGGCAAGGAGGGGTGTTTTGTGAGGGCACGGAGTGTGCCTTAAAAGGCGACAATTTGGGTCTTTGCTATTTCCCCTCTGTGCAGGGGGCCCAGAGATTGACTGTGAAATTTTGATTGCTCGGTTCCATACAGCATCTCTCCAGGCGAACGTTCGTTCCCAGTTGCCTTTGCTCCCAAGGCAGCCTGCAGACAGCCTGGGAAGGAGCTGGTTAAGGCATGCTAAGCCCACCCTTCGCAGCCCACACTTTCTTGACTTCTCCTCTTATCCTGCTTCGCCTACATGAACAACATTCGCAGCAGCAGCAGCAGAAACGCCTCCTCTCTGTAACCTTCACAGAAAACCTGCAATTTCCATCTTCTGCTCTGGGCAGGAATTTCTATTTTAAAAGTTGGTCATCCCAAGATGTTGACTTGGATAGGGAGATGTTGAAGATTTCTGGCCCGTCGTTTGTTTGATAGTTAAAACAACTACTGTACAGTAATTCCACACTTCTTAGCATTTCTGTAGCATTCCCCAGGCTGTTCTTCTAATGCCTGCCACATATCACATCTTGTAATTGTAAGTTAAAACAATTGGCTTTACAGCGTGACCATAACTGTGTCTCCTTGCCAGTAAATCCTATTTAGTTCAGTGGGGCTTACTCCAAGGTAATTGGTGTTAGGATTGCAGTCTTAGCAGCACTGTGCTTTTGTTATTAAGGATGCAAACTCATCTGGTGCTGTAGAAAACAAAGTCTTTCTTTCTTGCTACTCCCTTTCCAATCCCATTTAGAAAAATGCCCCCCCCCCCCAATTCTTAGTAACTGGCCTTAGTAACTTATTTTTTATTTAGGGGATTAAAACCCTGCTATGAAGTTCAGCCTGCCATTTACTTCCCAGACTACCAGCATAAAACCGAATAGCAACAGTTATTTAAGAAATAGCACAAAACAGAAGCAGGAAACGGAAGACGTGTACTTAGGGGGGAAATGGCGAATAATCCCTGGATATAAAAGGTGTCTGGTGTTTCCCCCCATCACTCCAGACCCTACTTGAAAAATCAAAATATTGAAAATGTATTGAAAATTTTCTCTCTCACACGCTTCCCCCCTGGTATCACTGTTTCTACCAGAAGGTTTTTACAACTTTCAAAGTTAAGGCTGCACTCACCCTGATGATTCAGTGAGAGGATTCAGCATATGTAGTTTATCATTCAGTTTCCCTGTCATCAGATCTGGCTTCAACTCCTCAGACAGCTTAAAGCTTGTTGAGGGAATTTTAAAAGCCTCTTTTTTTAAAATAATATTTTATTAAATTTCTTTTCATGAAGTCAGAAAATTACAGAATGAAGAAAAAAGAAAAAAGAATAAAGAGAGAAATAAATGTATAACAATCCAACTTTCCATAATTTTAACAAAACCAACTGGACCTCCCCACATCTTCCAAACCCTGCGTTCTTTGCAATAGCAATATCAGCAATTTGTTACCTTATTTCATAACTTACTGTATCTTTCAATTATTATGTTTCTAAATTCAGAATGTTGTATCTCAGTTTTTGTACATTTAAAATAAACATAATATAGTTATTTCATGTTTCCTCCTCTTCTTTCTTATCACTTAATTTTCAATTTACCTAATCAAGTTGCTAAAGCATAAAATTTTCTAGTCGTGCACATTCTTAACATTCATACAACTTATAGTGTTTTTGCAAATAGTCCTTAAATTTTTTCCAGTCCTCTTCTATTGTTTCCTCATCCAAATCTCGGATTCTGTCAGTCATTTCAGCCAGTTCCATGTAGTCCATCAACTGCGTCTGCCATTCCTCCAGCGTGGGTAAATCTTGTGTCTTCCAGTGCTTTGCGATGAGAATTCTTGCTGCTGTAGTAGCATAGATAAACAAAGTTCTATCCTTCTTTGACACTTTCTGGTCCACCATGCCCAAGAGGAAGGCCTCTGGTTTCTTGGGAAAGGTATACCTAAATACCTTTTTCAATTCATTGTAAATCATTTCCCAAAAGGCCTTCACTTTTGGGCAGGTCCACCAGAGGTGAAAGAATGTCCCTTCTGCCTCCTTACATTTCCAACATTTATTATCAGACAGGTGATATATCTTAGCTAGCTTGACTGGGGTCATGTACCACCGGTATACCATTTTCATAATGTTTTCCTTCAAGGCACTACATGCCGTGAACTTCATTCCGGTGTTCCATAACCTTTCCCAGTCCTCAAACATAATGTTATGACCTACATCCTGTGCCCATTTTATCATAGCAGATTTAACTGTCTCATCCTGTGTGTTCCATTTAAGCAGCAAGTTATACATTCTCGAAAGTATCTTAGTCTTTGGTTCTAACAGTTCCGTCTCCAGTTTCGATTTTCCCCCCTGGAAACCAACTTTTTTGTCCATTTTAAAAACCTCTTGAATTTGAGCGTAATGTAACCAATCTCGCACCTTGTTTTTTAGTTTATCCTGGCTCTGCAACCTCAAATTGTCTCCAATTTTTTCCACTATTTCCCAATATTTTGGCCAGTAGGCCTCCATGTTGGGTCTTTTTCTGGCCTTGGCCTGGGAATTTTAAAAGCCTCTTGAGGCTGGTTGGATGTTCATACGTGCAAACCTGTAGGTGCTGAAAGGGAAATATCTGAACAGCCGCTTATTCACACGTGCCAGTTAATAATTTGATGGTGGACGACTCACAGCTAAATATGTCTTTAGCTTCTATTGACCGGCATTGCCCCAGAGATGATACCCAGAATTCGACCCGTGCCTTTTGATCTGTGAAGCTGTGGCCGTTGAACAACAACAGCAAAAAAAAATGCATTGTATGCAGTGTTTGAAAGTGAGATAGAAAAGCTAAGAGCCAAATGGCTCCTGCGACCTGGGTTGTGGGTGACAAAACAGAATATCTAGTTGCCATGGGGAGGGGGTCGGCAAAATTTATTATTTATTATTTTGATAGGCATGAACTATTACAGTGGTACCTCAGGTTACATACGCTTCAGGTTACAGGCGCTTCAGGTTACAGACTCGGCTAACCCAGAAATAGTGCTTCAGGTTAAGAACTTTGCTTCAGGATAAGAACAGAAATCGGGCTACGGCAGCAGAAGGAAGCCCCATTAGCTAAAGTGGTGCTTCAGGCCAAGAACAGTTTCAGGTTAAGTACGGACCTCCGGAACGAATTAAGTACTTAACCTGAGGTACCACTGTACACAATTCACATAAGTGACACATTGTTAGGATCACATTTTTAGCAGAAATGGTTAATACGTGTTTAATTTGGTGTTTATAATAAAAATATTGGCACCATACTTCAAATTTCAAAACACTCTAGTCTTTCTTGTTAGACTCCTTAGCATACTGTTTATCCTTAACATATACTTTGAGGCTTCAAAGCACATACCTTTCAGTAATCCTCGAGTGTCGTCCACGTGAAAAAAAATGGCACCCAGACCTTTTGAGGTTCTTGCAAATGGAGAATCCATAGGTGCGAAATGCGCCTGGTGCCCTGCTAATTTCGAACCATGATTGTAGGAACTGTTCTTTAGTGCATGGGAGCCATTTGCAGACAGGCCACGCTCCATCTGGAGTATCTGCTTCCCTCCCTCCCTGTTAAGTCTCAGGGGGCAGGGTGAAATCTTGGATTTCCACTTGGTGCATGGTTTCACGTGAGCCCTGTCGCTTGGAATTTGGATTAGTCGCCGTGCGGCTGTTGTTGGGCCTTGATCAGATGTAAGTGGTTATGGGAGCACATGCGGCCTTGGTGATCTCAGAAACGTGCAAGGCCATACATGTACAACACTAATATGTTGTGTGCAAAGGAGAAGCTTGTTGGATTGACAAGGGAAAAAAGTGGGAGGCAAGCTATAAGTACGTACTGAGGTACAGCTTGAGTTCGAATTGCTCCTCTGTTCTTTGCCGCCTCCTGTCTTGTGCTGCACTTTCCACTGGAAAGGTGTTTGTTATGAGTGGAATCAGAGTTTTAAATTTGCCAGGCGCATTTTGCACCTGGCTGTAGGCCACTTACATACATCTGGAGGTGCATGCCTTGGAATCCTCAGGTCTTGCCTGTTTTCACATACAGTGGTACCTTGGTTCTCAAACTTAATCCATTCCGGAAGTCTGTTCCAAAACCAAAGCGTTCCAAAACCAAGGCGCGCTTTCCCATGGATCGTAATGCAAAACGGATTAATCCGTTCCAGACTTTTAAAAACAACCCTTAAAACAGCAATTTAACATGAATTTTACTATCTAACGAGACCATTGATCCATAAAATGAAAGCAATAAACAATGTACTGCAGTCACACAATCAGTAGCTAAACCGGGTTCACACAGTCACAAAAACACAAAGAGCCGCAAAAACAGACAGACCTCAGCGTAACACTCAAAACGGAAGTGTGGCACTCAAATCGTAAGCATAAAACTTAAAACTGAGCATGTTCGGCTTCCGAAAAATGTTTGCAAACCGGAACACTTCCGGGTTTGCAGTGTTTGGGTTTCTAGTTGTTTGAGTACCAAGGCATTTGAGAACCAAGGCACCACTGTACTAGCAACTCATCATTTAGAATTCGATCTGCGATATTTTAATCTGCACAATGGGGCCAATTTCAGGAACCAAAACGTCCTATCGAAAATCACAACCTTTGAGCTGCCTGGCCCCTAAATGGCAACCAGACATTCCATTTTGGCACCTGTAACCCTGGTTTAAGGAGCCATTTGGCACCTAGCTTTATATATCTGAGTTTCTAACACTGAGTGGAAGACTAGCAATCGGCCTCTGAGAGGGCATGGAGTGGTAATGAAATGAAACCCAGGCCCAAAAATCTGGGGAAGCTCAGGCCTGAGAAGGTGTTGTTTAAAGTTGCTCAGAGTATTGCATTGTGACAGGCTCCTTAAGGGATGTAAACTGGACAATCCTACTGGTGTTTACTCAGAGGTAAGGCTTACTGATTGCAGCTGGGCTCCCCCACCCTGAAAGTAGCTATTCTGAAGTTTGCAGACTTGCAATGCCATCTTCCCTAGGTTTGCTTAAAAGTGCGATTGAATCCAGGGAGACGTATCTTGGAAACTTGGCTTTGGTTTTTCCTTAGTGTGTTGGGAGTTCTAGCCACTGTGAGACACTCGCTGGTGTGCATTTGGTTCCCATAATAATGTCAGCTGTGCCGTGGCATGGCCTTGACACCCCCAGAGTCCCCACATAGAACACAGCTACTTTATAATATGATCATGGGACTAATGGGAGCTAATGGGGCCTCCTGCTGCCGCCGCACCACCGAAGCACGATTTCTGTTCTTATCCTGAAGCAAAGTTCTTAACCTGAAGCACTATTTCTGGGTTAGCGGAGTCTGTAACCTGAAGCATATGTAACCCGAGGTACCACTATATTCTCTTTGTTGTACCATGCAAGATCCTGTAACTACAGTGGTACCTCAGGTAGCAGGAGGCCCCATTGGCTAAAGTGGTGCTTCAGGTTAAGAACAGTTTCGGGTTCAGAACAGACCTCCAGAACGAATTAAGTACTTAACCCGAGGTACCACTGTAATAAGTTTGTTCACCAGCAAACCTTCCTCGCTATCCAAAGCACAGACGTTTTGTAAGAACCAACGAGGGTTGGAAAACGCATCTGGAAGTGGACATTCATTTTGTTACCCTTATTCTTCTTCTACTTCTTCTTTTGCAGGGCTCTCCACCCACCATGGCCACAGCGTTACCCAGAACCCTTGGAGAATTGCAGCTGTACCGAATCTTGCAGAAAGCCAACCTCTTGTTCTACTTCGATGCCTTCATTCAGCAGGGAGGGGATGACGTCCAGCAGTTGTGCGAAGCCGGGGAAGAGGAGTTCCTGGAGATCATGGCGCTCGTCGGCATGGCCAGCAAACCTCTTCACGTCCGAAGACTGCAGAAGGCTTTGAGAGACTGGGTGACAAACCCAGGCCTTTTTAACCAGCCTCTTACTTCCTTGCCGGTCAGTAGCATCCCAATATATAAGTTACCGGAAGGATCTCCTGCTTGGTTGGGAATCTCATGCAATAGTTACGAAAGGAATAGTAATACCCGGGAGCCGCACTTGAAGATTCCAAAATGTGCCGCCACCACCTGCGTTCAGAGCGTCGGTGCGGGCAAGTCCGACGGGGTGGGGAACTTGACGCTGCAGAGCGGCAGCGAAACGAGACTATGGCAAGGCCACCACACTACAGAAAGCGAACACAGCCTTTCCCCAGCCGACGTCGGCTCCCCGGCCTCACCAAAGGAAAACACGGAAACCCTGGACGCGGCGGCGGCCCTGTCGGTCACCGAGTGCGTCGAGCGCATGGTTCCCACCCTCCCCAAAAGTGACTTGAACGAAGTGAAGGAACTGCTGAAAATCAACAAAAAGCTGGCCAAGATGGTGGGCCACATCTTTGAGATGAGCGACGAGGACCCTCACAAAGAGGAGGAGATCAGGAAGTTCAGTGCAATATATGGCAGGTTTGACTCGAAAAGGAAAGATGGCAAGCATCTCACCCTCCACGAGGTAAAATGGCGCGAGCAAGAATCAGTTTTCCCTGTTCTTTCCCAGTCTTCTCAGAGGTTCTATCGTCCTCATGCCGCACCAACCCAGATACTACATTTTTCTTAGGGGAAGCACAGAAAATCCAAATCTTGTCAGGCCAGTAATAATTGTTAAGGCAGCAAGCAAGACCTTATAACATAATATTTGTACTTCTTTGTGTGTGCCTCCTCCACAAGAGGTCCAGAGAGTGGTAACACGAGAACGGGGCCTTTTCTGCAGTGGCTCCCCGTCTGTGGTATGCTCTCCCCAAGGAGGTTCCCCTGGCACCTTCATTATACACCTTTAGGCGCCAGGCAAGAACGAACTCTTTAACCAGGCCTTTGGCTGATTCACATCCAATGCCCTTTTAAAATGTGTTGGGTGTTACTGGGTTAGTTTTTTTAAAAATATTGATTATGTATTTTGTGTTTTCATATTTTGATTTTATCTTGTGAGACCTGCGAGTATAGGGCGGTATAGTAGTAGTAGTAATAATAATAATAATAATACTTGGGCGTATTTTAAAAGATGCATCATCTACCCTGAAAGTTGTCAGGTGTCTTTCTGAAGAACAGGCTGCATAGCTAAAATGGCACTTTAAATGGAAACTGCTCTTTATTCTGTGCAATTATTTATGTGTTGCCTTTTAACCCAAAGAAGGTCCCCATTTTAGCTTAAAAATAATAATAATGTGAGAAACAGATTAAAAACGGGGGCAGGTGTGGATCACCTTTAAAAACAGTCTGGAATTAATGGCTTATATAACTATACGACCAGAAATATCAATGGCCTTAAAGATAGGCAAGGCTTAAGTCAATTTGTCTCCTGCGTTCTGCTGGATGCCTTTAAAAACTGACCCAAAACTGGGTGTTATAGGAAAGTTTCAGTGGCCTTCCTAAAGCTAAACAAAGATGAAGTCAGTCTAAATTTCCTAGGAAAGGAGATCTATAACCAGGGTGCCAACACAGAAAAGACTCTGCCCCTGTTTTCACCAACAGAAACTCTTGGTGGGGCATAACAGCTAGATCTTAAATCAGCTTTATTTGGGATAAGGCAGTCTTTCAGATATCCTGGCCCAAAATTGTTGAAGGTTGCTGTGCGATCTTGCAGAGTCTGACGTCTTAACTAAAGTGATATTGCCTAGATTAAACATTTTGTTTCCTTCTCTGGTTGGTTGGTAAAGATTGGCAGTGCAAGTAGCCTGTTCCGTTAAGATAGACCAGAGTTTCCCAAACTTGAGCCTCCAACTGTTTAATTTTTAGACTACAAATCCCATCATCCCTATCTAACAGAACCAGTGGTTATGGCTCATGGGACCTGTAGTCCAAAAACAGCTGGAGACCCATTAGGAAACCCTGAGTTTGACCAAAGGAACTGTGTGCACTTAAGGAAAGGCCTAATACACGAGTCTTAAAATTAATCTTGATCATTGTCCAAGCAAAGAACAGTTGCATCTCCAAGGAAGGGTCTAGCAGACTATAGGCCTAATTCTCTAAATTATAAAGTCCCTCAATTCACAAAGGAATGAATCTAGTCATTCGCTTCAGGAGTATCTCTTTACCAAGTTGCATGTTTCTATGTTGCACGTTGTAACTTTAAATTCCAGGCTTAACTATCCTTGTTTGTTTGGGTTCTATTGATGAACAGTTACAGTACATGCAACACAAAGCAAATATTGTGTCAGCATTTCTTCATTTTACAGTTGATGCAACATTTCCCCCCTCACAATTTGGGGAATACTAGCGAAGTATTTCCTTTCAGAAAATGCAAGATAAAAAAAGAAGGGAGTTGTAATAGTACTTCCATCCACCAGAGTTAAATTACTGGCTGGAGCTCTGTGAAAATCAGTGGTCCTCTGACTTTAAAGCTGCAAAACTCTTTTCTTCTCAACGAAAAACTTCCTGAGCAGTTTTGCGGATTTTAAAAAAACTTGTTTAGACAAACACATTTTCTCCTGTACCACATGATGGATATAAATTTATTGTGTCAATGTGTGTACTATAGTCTAAAACGAAAGAGATCCTCTTTTACCTTCAGATAAAACAAATGTCTGAATAGTAGTGTGGCCATTTCAGGGATGCAGACAAATTGCACTGTGATCTGAAATGCTAATCCAATTGTATTAAAAACATTTTGCTTCCCTTATAAGGCAGGTACAAAAGTTGGGTTGGGTTCAAAGCCATGATTTCCTTAAGATAAAAAAAAGGTTTTGATTTGTGCACCACCTAAAAATTCAGCACTTTTTTTCTTAAAAAAGAGCATGAGCTATAGTCAGATGCTGAAATGGATTGAACAGAAGGAAGCATATTTTGGGTGGTGGTTGCTTGGATTGTAGAAAAAAACTTTGAGGTGGAATCTTCATCCGGTGATGCGTTTTCATTTCTTCCATCAAGTTTTTAAATGAGAGTGAAATCCATAGTTGAAACAAATAGGCTTTGCATGTAGGTTTTTCTATTTTGTTCCAATTTCCCACCTAAATTGATTTGTTTAGGACAGGGGTGGCCAACCCCTGAGAGACTGCGATCTACTTTCAGAATTAAAATCTGGCAATGATCTACCCCCACTTTTTTTTAAGGGAGAAGGATAGCCCCGGTTTTATACAAATACTTTCTTAGGAGGGATGTTCTGTTTTTGGAGGGGGTTAAAGGCAAGGGTCAAAGGAAAAACGTCACTCACAATAATATAGCTTTGAATGAAAACAGCCACAGAGAGAAAGCTCCATCTTCCCTTCTACTGATCAGACAACAATGGAGGGCGGAGCAGGAGTCAGTTTCAACGACGCTGAGGAAAGGGAGCCAGAGATTGACCCGCGATCTACCAAAACCTCACAGGGATCTACCAGTAGCATGGCCAGGAAGGTTAAAGTGTTCGTCTGTGGATTTGGTGGCATTGTGGGTTAAACTACAGAGCCTAGGACTTGCCAGTCAGAAGGTCGGCGGTTCGAATCCCTGCACCGGGGTGAGCTCAGGTTGCTCGGTCCCTGCTCCTGCCAACCTAGCAGTTCAAAAGCACGTCAAAGTGCAAGTAGATAAATAGGTACCGCTCCGGCGGGAAGGTAAACGGCATTTCCGTGCGCTGCTCTGGTTTGCCAGAAGTGGCTTAGTCATGTTGGCCACATGACCCGGAAGCTCCCTCGGCCAATAAAGCGAGATGAGCGCCGCAACCCCAGAGTCGGCCATGACTGGACCTAATGGTCAGGGGTCCCTTTACCTTTACTTATTCTTTTGGTCAGATTTAGGTTATACAGTGCTACCTTGGTTCTCACACTTAATCCATTCCGGGAGTCCCTTCAACTCCCGAAACCGATTGAAAACCAAGATGCGGCTTCCAGTTGGCTGCAGGAGTTTCCTACACTCACGCTGCGTTGGATGTTTGGCTTCTGGAAAATTTTCGCAAACCAGAACGCTTACTTCTGGGTTTGCGGTATTTGGGAGCCGATTTATTTGACAACTAAGCCGTTCGGGAGCCAAAGTACCACTGTAATCAGTTTGACTGGCCAAAGATAAATCAGTTGAATGCCTATTACTTAATTGCAGTCAAATACTCAGTTATTTGGGACGCGGGTGGCGCTGTGGGTAAAACCTCAGTCCCTAGGACTTGCCGATCGTAAGGTCGGTGGTTCGAATCCCCGCGGCGGGGTGAGCTCCCATCGTTCGGTCCCAGCTCCTGCCCACCTAGCAGTTCGAAAGCACCCCTAAGTACAAGTAGATAAATAGGTACCACTTCATAGTGGGAAGGTAAATGGCGTTTCCGTGCGCTGCGCTGGTGCTGGCTCACCAGTGCAGCTTCGTCACGCTGGCCACGTGACCCGGAAGTGTCTCCGGACAGCGCCGGCTCCCGGCCTCTTAAGTGAGATGAGCGCACAACCCTAGAGTCGGTCACGACTGGCCCGTATGGGCAGGGGTACCTTTACCTTTACCTTACTCAATTAAGCAAAGAATGCCAATGTTTATGTGGATCTTACTTACCCCTCCCCCTTCATGATGGTGTAATTGACTAACAAGGGCAGCAATGATGGCAACACAGCAAATTTCTTCCATCGCCTACCTGCAATGATTGCCTATACCTCCCAAGTTGGAATGCAAAGCTGTCATTGGTGCGAAAGGTCTCTCCCTAGGGCAGCCTAGGTGAAAAACCAGTGAAAGTTGACTCAGACGCTGCTTAAATTTGGCTTGCTGCCTAATTAGAACAGCTGCCTTCAAGAGCCAACACACGTTTTTAATAGTTGGTGGTATTTTCTTCATTTCTGCTTTTCAATTTATTTTTTTCTTAATTCTAACTGTAGACTTAACTGGTGTTCAATGGAAAAAAGCCAAAGAGAAGAACTGTTCAGTGAATTGTTCATATTTATAGAAACCTTCTTAGCACCGTAAAAACTTTTGATACATTGTAATGAATGATATAGAAAGTTTGTCTGATTGTTTTGTTGTTTCTTAACTTGTTTTTATAAGTTAACATAACCACTCAACTTGTGGATGACCAGCTTTTTTTGTTCTAATAAAATTAACGCTTTAAGATGCAATCCTATATGCTTTTGCTTGGGACTGTGTCCTTGACCTTGGTGGAACTTCCGACTTAGAGTTCCTGGGCAATATTTCAAAAGAGACTAAAATCTTTATTGTCTTGTAAAATGGCAAACCTCAGCCAGATCATCCTCTCCCTTAAGCAGGTTATGTCTGGCAGATGTTGACAACTGCTGATAGTACTCAGTGTTGCATAAAACATCATGTTGAGTTGCAGGTGTAGGAATCTTGTGTGTCGTAGGTTGTATCGCTAAGACCTATAAGAAAGTAGCCAGTATTATTCAAAGGGCATACATGCTGCTTTGGTTTGTTGTAAGCCAGCGTTCACAATTAGCCGTGTGCCTGGTGCATTTTGCGACAGGCAACCCGCCTTTTGCGAGGAAGTGGAGATGTTTGGGGCCTAACATCATCGGGATGACATGGTTGCAATGCCTTGCCAGTCAGCTGGTCTGCAGGGCAGCATGGCAGCAAAATATCAGAGTTGGGCTACCTTCCCAGGTTAGTGAGTCCCATCTGCCCCTCCCCTCCCTCTTCAGCATGTACAGAAACCGCCTTCTTGGCCATTGGACCCACTAAATAATAATTTATTATTTATACCCCTGCCCATCTGGCTGGGTTTCCCCATCCACTCTGGGTGGCTCCCAACAGAATATTAAAAACACGACCAAACACCAGACATTAAAAACTTCCCTAAACAGGGCTGCCTTCTAAAAGTCAGATACAGTGGTACCTTGGGTTACATATGCTTCAAGATACATACGCTTCAGGTTACAGACTCCGCTAACCCAGAAATAGTACCTTGGGTTTGCTTCAGGATGAGAACAGAAACTTTGCTTCAGGATGAGAACAGAAATCGCACGGCGGCAGCAGGAGGCCCCATTAGTTAAAGTGGTGCTTCAGGTTAAGAACAGTTTCAGGTTAAGAACGGACCTCTCGGAACGAATTAAGTACTTAACCCAAGGTACCACTGTAGTTGTTTATTTCCTTGACATCTGATGGGAGGGTGTTCCACAGGGCGGGCGCCGCTACCAAGAAAGCCCTATGTAATAACGCCAATGGCAAAAGACGAGGACTTACGCTGGCACTGACCCATGCAACATGCCTCAGATCACCTGGCTCACGTAGCACTAAAGTGGTTCATGCTTTTCAAGAAGAAGAATAAAAAAGTGTTGCTGTTGTTGTTTTTTTAAGTGACTAGATATTTTGTTTTGGCGCCTGCAGGAGCCATGTGGTGAATAGCTTTTCTATCTCAGTTTCGAACACTTGACTGTTGTAAGGTCTTCTGTCCCTCGAGTGGGAATGCAGAACTTCCAACATAATAAGGTCTGCCAGCTGATGTCATATATGATGGGACAGGCAAAAGTGGGGCTTGCATGGAAGGCAGTCAGCTGACTCGCAGTGCTTGGGAAGCGCTGTGCCCACGATTGCCAAGCCCTATACGTAGTAATAATAATAATAATAATATTTATTATTTATACCCCGCCCATGTAGCTCGGTTTCCCCAGCCACTCTGGGCGGCTTCCAACAAAAGATAAAAATACATTAAAACATCAGTCATAAAAAACATCCCTAAACAGGGCTGCCTTCAGATGTCTTCTAAACGTCTGATGGTTGTTTATTTCTTTGACATCTGAAGGGAGGGCGTTCTGCAGGGCGGGCGCCACTACCAAGAAGGCCCTCTTACCTGGTTCCCTGTAACCTCACTTCTCACAGGAAGGGAACCACCAGAAGGCCCTTGGCGCTGGACCTCAGTGTCTGGGCTGAACAATGGGGGTGGAGCCGCTCCTTCAGGTATACTGGGCCGAGGCTGTATACCCTAGGGCAAGCAAACAACTGTTTGTTTGGTCTTCTGGAGTGCTGTGCCTGATGTGGCATGTTCTGAGGTTCGCAGGCTATGCCTTTGAGTGAACTGGCTGATTGAGAATTGTGTGGGCAAAATAGATGTTTTTGGCAATATCTCTGGATACACTATAAACTGGTCCAAATTGGGAGTTGATGTTAATAGGAAACAACTTTTTGGTTCAAACATTTAAACAATACCAGGTTTATATTTGCAATGGCAACATTAAATATCTAGGCATGTTAATGCCATGAGACTTATCTAAATTAGTGTCATGAAACGTCAACAAAATATATCATGGGGTATCAATAGATCGACAGATGGGAGTCATTGAACCTGACCATGTGGGGAAAAGCCAATGCTCTTAAAATGAACATGACACCTAGACTAGTTTATATTTTATCCCTCTTATATCTTAAGAGGAATTCCAGTTCACATACCGAGCAAATACTTTCGCAAAATTAAATCATTGTTTAGAAAATGCCTTTGGGGCTCTTCAATTCCAAGAATATCTAGGCAAAAAAAATGCAAATACCGATAGAAGGAGGAGCATTTGGCTGATTGAGAATTGTGTGGGCAAAACGAGTTACTTAAGTCCTTGTGACATCAAGTGTGTGACAGGAGGTTGGCCCCACACATCAATCAGGCTTTGCCCAGGTGGATCTGCCAGCCAGATCCAGATTCCCCACTTCTGCTCTGGATATTGGGTGTCTGCAATCATTTGATTCCTAGAGAGAAGTTGCTTGGTGACTGACTGTCCAAAACAGGGCTGTGGCCCTCCAGATGCTGCTGAACTACAACTCCCATAATCCCTGATTATTGGCCATGCTGACTAGGGCTGATGGGAGTCTGAAGGGCCACAGGTTCCCCAGTCCTAGTCTAAAGGCTATTGTGAGTGTTTCACCCGCTGCCTCTCTCATGAGTGCCATCACTCATAATGATCACCTTTGGGCTGATCAAGGACTGCAGTAACAAGATCATAAATCAGTAAGTTGATTGTACTAGCCGAAGGGTGTGACAATTTCATAACAGTTTGCCGGATTACAAACATACACCAATAATATATCAGTGATAAGAAGAAAGAGAAATCCAAAAGACCGTCACCCTAGGTGGTAAGAATTCAGTATCAACAACCTTGTATTTTTTTAATTCTTTACTATTTGTGGAGGTAAAGGTAAAGGGACCCCTGACCATTAGGTCCAGTCGTGGCCGACTCTGGGGTTGCGGTGCTCATCTCGCTTTACTGGCCGAGGGAGCCAGCGTACAGCTTCCGGGTCATGTGGCCAGCATGACATGACTAAGCTGCATCTGCCGAACCAGAGCAGCGCACGGAAACGTTGTTTACCTGGAGTGGTACCTATTTATCTACTTGCACTTTGACGTGCTTTTGAACTGCTAGGTTGGCAGGAGCAGGGACCGAGCAACAGGAGCTCACCCCGTCACGGGGATTTGAACCGCCAACCTTCTGATCAGCAAGTCCTAGGCTCTGTGGTTTAACCCACAGCATCACCCGCATCCCTTTTTTGCGGGGGGGGGGGAGGTATTAGAGCGTATTTTTGCGTGTCCTGTGTATAGATAGCACTCTAGCCCCACAAACATCACTTGCACTCAATTTTTAAAACTATAAATGCTACGGTTATTTATAAAACAACCCCACCACCAACATCTTATCAGCCAGCTGTGAGCTGCAGAATTTCACTGGTAACTTGCTCATGTTTTATTTGAAAAAAGTACCCTCTGAATTATAGCATTTCATTTGTCACATGACTGGATTACTTGTGAGCTTATGGCAGGAGTGACGAACCTCTGGACCACTGGCCACTCTTGGTCTGTCAGGGGAAACAGTTTGGCCCCCAGTGCCATCTCCCTCAATCTGTGTCCACCCACTCCTCAGCTGACATCACTGGTGATGTCATCTGATGGGTGGGAGATTAAGGTTTAATCCTGCATCGGCCAGTAGAGAAGAAGATCATGTAGCCAAGGCAGCAGGATTTAGTCCCCACTCGTCAGCTGTGGGGGGATTGAAGCTGTGCAAAAGCACCTTTTGAAGCAGCTCTCTTGTGTGAGCTACTTCAAAGATGCTTTTGCAATGTTCTTAGATGGCTTCTGTGAGACATGCAAAGCATGTGGGATTCCACCAGATAGGTGCACCTACCCACCTGTCAGATTTGGCTTGCGGAGCCGAAAAGGATTCTCCACCCTCTATTTATGGCATTGTAAGTCTAAGCTGGTGGTAGTTCAATTTCCATCTCCTTTCCTTTTTTGAGGCACCAATCAACCTACAAGAGTTTTGCATTAATAATAATAATAATAATAATAAGTTTTATTTATATCCCGCCCTCCCCAGCTGAAGCCGGGCTCAGGGCGGCTAACAACAATAAAACAGTACAACACAACACAACACTCTAAAATCATTCATTATAAAATTAATTCAAATCAAACCAATGGCAACCAGTGGGCCAGAGCTCCGCGAAGATTGCCGAAGGAGGGAGTCAGGCTGTGCCCTGGCCAAAGGCCTGGTGGAACAGCTCTGTCTTGCAGGCCCTGCGGAAAGATGTCAAGTCCTGCAGGGCCCTAGTAACTGCATGCATTACTCTGGTATAAGATCTAATGTAAATGAAACTAGATCACATTCTTGTTATATATTTGAATGTTGTGGCTCTTAATAGAATGAATCAGATCTATGGTTTGATTATTTGTGGTACTAGTTTCGTCCTTTCATGGCAGCATGTGAAAACCAAATCTTCCTTACCCAAGGAAGCAATAAAATCTATCTGACCTAAACAGATTCTTTGCTTATGTATGGATTTGTGTTCTGATGAGAGATTTTTAAAAGAATAGGGTATGAAATGCCCTGACATACTGAAATAAAAGTATGTGATTTAAAATCAACAACCATAATGTGTGTGTGTTTAAGATGCGTTGCATCCACAGAGAAAGGAGATATGTAATTAGTCTGACCTAAAAAGGATGTATGTCAGTGAATAGGACTAAATCTTATATCCACTTTTTTATATTGAGACAATACCTTCATTGGAGGTGAATCCCACTGATTTAAATGTTGTTTTATGATTGCAGGCAATGGAGGATATGCAGAAATAAGATCTGCCCAAGGCAGCAGAATTTAGTCCCCGCTCGTCAGCTTTGAGGGAATTGAAGCTGCAAAAGCACCTTTTGAAGCAGCTCTCTTGTGTGAGTTACTTCAAAGATCCTTTTGCAGTGTTCTAAGACAGCTTCTGCTGGGTAAGCAAGAGTTTTGCCATAGTGTTAATTCATATGAAATCCATTCTTTCTGAAGTTCTCAGTGTTCAGAGACTTTTATAATACCTGCTTGATTCTCCAAATCTTATCTTCTTGTAGACTGACAGAACAATATGTAGCTAATGTCAGCATAAGCCACCACATTCTCACTTCATTTAGCTTTTGTTCCCGATGCGAAGATTCATTCCAAGGTCTTTGTAGTCACCGAGAGGAATTCATGGCTGTTGATCTCGACTGTGGCACTTTGGAAATTGTGAAGAGGGGAAAGAATATTGGGCTCAGCCTTGGCTAATGTAATTTCTTTACGTTGCAGTGGGACAAGGTTTCGGGCTGCTGGGTCCGTAAAATTTAGAATCCTCCAGCTCTGTGCATTGCTGCATGTACATAGGCATTTGACGTGTTGAATATTATAAAGTGTAAAGAGTGGAGAATGACTTTGTCACAGGGCAGGGGGATTCGATTTAAATCCAATTGTGATCCAATCCAATCAGTAAGACTTGATTTAAATTGTGTGGTTTTTTACAGAAAGACTCATTATTAATATTTACAACCAGATGAAGGTTTCCGATCGTGCAAATGAAATAGAACTGATAGTTAATTCTACAGATGGGGCATTAGCGTGTGAAAACAGTCCAGATCCAATGATCCCCAGATGGTGGAGGTGTCAGGCGCCATCCTGACGCCCAGGTATCTTCACTTAGTCGCAAGTGGGCAAAAGCCAAGTGCAAAATTTTGCCTGGTGCCTGGAGGTCTCCACCTTACAGTGGTATGGAGAACTGCTGTCTTTCTGGGGTCACCCACCTTGGGAAATCATCTCCCCCTAGAGATCAGGTGGGCACCAACAGCTGGGGGCTTCTGTCAGCCATTAAAAGCATCCCTCTTTACCCTAAGCTTTTCCTGGTTATTAATCCTTGCTCCTGCCATCTCTGGCTACTAAAACTTCACTGTTTTATTGATAAGACTTTTCTTGTTATATTTTGGTATACAGCTGTACCTTGGAAGTTGAACGGAATCTGTTCCGGAAGTCCGTTTGACTTCCAAAACGTTTGAGAACCAAATCGCGGCTTCAATCAGAAGCCGCAAAAGCCCCGTCGTACATTCGGCTTCCAAAAGAATGTTCAAAAACAGGAACACTCACTTCTGGGAGCCGATTTGTTTGGGAGTCAAGGCGTTCAAGATCCAAGGTACGACTGTACAGAGGTGGTTCTGTATCCTTCGGGATACGCACGTGGCAAACTCAGAAGTATTTTTCCGGGTTTCGCCGCATGCGCAGAAGCACTCTACGCGCTGTGCACATGCGCAGAAGTGCTCCACACGCTGTGCGCTTGCGCAGAAGTGCTAAACCACGCCACGTACATGCACAGAAGCAGCACCTCCAGATATGCACACCTCAGGATCCAACCAGAGCTCTGGAACGGATCCTGTGCGCAACCAGAGGTACCACTGTACATTGTTGTTCTCTTCTGTCAACCACCATGGTATACTGTTGAAATGAAAGGGCCATATCATTTTAATAGCCAGCAATGAAATAAACCTCAGCATTTATCATATATGATAGGTGTGGCCAACTCCTGAGAGACTGCGATCTACTTTCAAAGTCAAAATCTGGCAGTGATTCAAAGTTATTGACCTTTTTTTTAGGGGAGGGGAAATGCCCCGTTTCTTAGGGGGTCAGGGAATTTTCGGCAGCTCTTCTGAGGGAGGAGGAACGGAGCAGCCACTAACCTTATGATTGCTGGCCAGATAACAGCCTCTGTTTCTAAACTCCGGCTTCTCTTCTGCAACAATAGAAGCCAGCCCAGGGAGAGGGCCCGGGGCCCGAATGGGGCCAGCGATTGACCACGATCAATAAAAACCTTGTAGAGATTCACTTGTTGGACATCCCTGATATATGAGACCCCAGAGGAAAAATCGACAGTCTTCTATTGGGATTTGTTTTTTTAAAAATACTCATTTATTTTGCTTGAGAATTGCCTATCTGTGGAAGTTCAGTTATAACCTAGGCCTAGGGGATGTTGGCCTGAATAACCTTGAGGAATTTTGCTGGCCTTATGGAGATTCTTTGGACTTCCCTCAAAATTCCTCAGGTGTTTTGCCTAACCAGGGAACCCCAAATCTGCTTTGAATTACTTCAGGTGAAATTTTGGTGGTAACCCTAGTTGACACCCAGTTCTCTCTCACGCATGAGGTTACATAACATCAGGCAAATGTACAGCATGTTGTGACTTGGAACTGGCAGCTATAGTGTCAGTCTTAATCCAGCGAGTGAATGCAGATAATAGGTCAGGAGCCAGTCTGTGACATTATATTCTGTTTTTCATTCACAGAGAAGTGGTTAGATGGGGAAAGGTGGGACACACACACACACACACACACACACACACACCCCAGTTGGGAATGTCATAACAGAAAGTGTACATCTGGCAACTTTCACTTCTCCATTTTTAATAATACAGGTTATATTGGCTTGGATCCAAAAGCTATATGCACACAGTGCAATGGGCGTTGTGTTAAAAGAATGAAAAATGTGGCAAATAAGGAATACATAGGCCATAGCATATGAACTCTAGCGGCCCGTACAAAATCTTGCACAATACCTTGTGCAAATGGAATCTTAATCTGAATTTGGAGCGTTTTTCTCACGCAACATTCCTATTCCAGCTCACAAACAGCCCTCTCATAAGCAGAACAAGGAGTACCATAACTGTGCATCTTTAGACCCAAGCTGCTCCTTCTCCTTTTATCATCATCATCATCCATCCATCCATCCTTCACTGTCTTCTGAGGATACAACGAAGGCTGAGGGTGAAGTCTCCCATTTCTATGGGAATCTCAGACCAGTAAAAACCAGCCTCTTGATGGATACGGATTGGTTTTTGGAACAGTAGCTCCATCTCTGATATAAATGGTCTGGGCAACCCATCAGAAACTTATTTAGAGGTTCGTTCCACCTGCTTAATGATTCCGAGCTCCCATTAGTCTGTTTAGGCCAGTGGTTTTCAACCAGTGTGCCGTGGCACCCTGGGGTGCCTTGAATGATGGTCAGGGGTGCCACGGGCATCACTGGCCTCTGTCCCTCTTTCTATTCCTCCTTCCTCTGATGCTCTTTTGCGTCTCTGCCTCCCAAAGGCTTGCACAGCTGTTTATTGCAGCAGCCCTGGCTATAAGCTCCGCAAGCGAACGGTGCCTCTGGGAGGCATCTGTCTTTGGGGCAGGGGTGGGGCAGACTAGAGACCAGTGTGTGTGGTTTGGGAGCTGCATGGTCAGGGGAAAAACAATGTTGTCCAGGGTTGTAAAGACTGCAGAATAATTGGCTGCACTCTCCCTAAAGTTAAAGGGACCCCTGACCATTAGGTCCAGTCGTGGCCGACTCTGGGGTTGCGGCACTCATCTCGCTTTATTGGCCAAGGGAGCCGGCGTACAGCTTCCGGGTCATGTGGCCAGCATGACTAAGCCGCTTCTGGTGAACCAGAGCAGTGCATGGAAACACCGTTTACCTTCCTACTGAAGCGGTACCTATTTATCTACTTGCACTTTGACGTGCTTTCGAACTGCTAGGTTGGCAGGAGCAGGGACCGAGCAACGGAAGCTCACCCCGTCGTGGGGATTCGAACCGCCGACCTTCTGATCAGCAAGTCCTAGGCTCTGTGGTTTAACCCACAGCGCCACCGGCGTCCCTACCTTGGATCAAATCTATGCTTCCAGGTGCCATACGAAAGCTGCAGGATAGTGCGCACCCCGGAAATGATCTCTTTCAGCTTCTGCCTTCTGGAAGAAGGTACAGGGTTATAAAGACTAGGACTAGCTGCCTGAGAAAGTTTCTATTCAGATGCAATTTTGGTTTTAAACGCAGTGTAAGGTAGTCTCTATGGGAGTATATTGTATTTAATTATGGAGTATCAGAGTTTTTTTAGGGGGCTTAGCAGGCTGGGATAGCTGGGATAGCAGGCTTGTTGGTTTCTGAATGTCTGATGTAGATTTTCAATTTCGTTGTTCTGCATGGGACAGTGACAATAAAGATTATCGTATTGTAGGGATGGCAGCAGCTGCTGCCCAGAGGACTCCCAAACGAGAGGAGTCTGAGGGAACCCTCCACAAGGGTGTTCAAAAAAAGGGGTGAGAGGCTGGCAGCTCTGCAGGCAAGGGGTGACGTAACAGGGCTCCTGAGCCCCACAGGGGTGCTGCAGAACGCATGTAGTTGGTTAAGGGAGCCATGGATTCAGCAAGGTTGAAAACCTCAGGTTTAGGCCACCTGGCCATTTTGTGCAAAAACTATTAACTTGAGATGGTTCGCTCAGAAATAAAACCCAAGTTAGCAGCCTATTAAAGCTTCGCTGCAGAGGAAGCCAAATCTCCAGACACTCTGGGGGATCGCATTAGATCACACTAGAATGTAGGAGTTTGTCATAGCAGTTCATCCAGTGGGTGGCTCAAAGGGCGCAGTAAGGGATTGGCTACACAGCCAGCCCCTGAGTCGACCTCAGGACCATCCTTCTTCTTCTTCTTCTTCTTCTTCTTCTTATTATTATTATTATTATTCAAGCAGAATCCCTGAGGTCTGCCTGAGTTCATTTTAAAAGCATGCATTGGTTTTAAACAAAATAGTTTGCCCCTGATCTAATAACTATTTTTTAAAAGTACCAACTTACTTCCCAGGGAATTTAGATAACTTCAAATTGGGGGGGGGGGTCAAAGGTACTTAGCAGCATTTAAAAACTTGGTTGTTTTTCTTTTGCGGGGTGTGTGCATGTGCGCATCTTTATAAACCTGTGGCAACTGTTTTGAGCGTGATGCCAGAAATCTGAAGAAATCCCTCCAGATTTCTCTGTGAAACTCTATAATGTTGTTTATGTACATTGCAACAGTAATGGGAGCTACGTAGGGTTTCATGCTCCTCAAAAGAGTGATACAGCTGAGGCAACGAAGCGTCCCTTTTCTTTTGTTTTCCAGCTCACAGTTAACGAAGCCGCGGCTCAATTGTGTGTGAAGGATAACGCACTGCTGACCCGGAGGGACGAACTCTTTGCACTGGCGCGACAGATATCCCGAGAAGTTACCTACAAGTACACTTACCGGACTACCAAGTAAGCTGCTTTAAAAAAAGGGGGGGGAGATCCTAATTGCTTTAATGAGGTTTATTGTAAAGTATCAGAAAACCTGTTTTTATTCTTCTTGTTCTGCAGTCAGGGTCATAGAATCATAGAAATCTAGAGTTGGAAGGGACCCTGAGGGTTATCTAGTCCAACCCCAATAACCCTGAAATCAAGAGTCCCATGCTCTCCCTGACTCATAGTCCTGGTCCATAAACACAACTAACCATAGATGTGGTGGGAAGGCATGAATTTGTGTGCTTCCTCACAACACCTATAATATCACCCATAGGTCAGCAAACTAAGGCCCAGGGGCCAGATCCGGCCCAATCACCTAAATCCGGCCCTCAGATGGTCTGGGAATCAGCGTGTTTTTACATGAGTAGAATGTGTGCTTTTATTTAAAATGCATCTCTGGGTTATTTGGGGCATAGGAATTCGTTCATTTTTATTTACTGTACTTTTTGCTCCATAAGACTCACTTTTTCCCTCCTAAAAAGTAAGGGGAAATGTGTGTGCGTCTTATGGAGTGAATGCAGGCTGCGCAGCTATCCCAGAAGCCAGAACAGCAAGAGGGATTGCTGCTTTCACTGCGCAGCGATCCCTCTTGCTGTTCTGGCTTCTGAGATTCAGAATATTTTTTTCCTTGTTTTCCTCCTCCAAAAATTAGGTGCGTCTTGTGGTCTGGTGCGTCTTATAGAGCGAAAAATACAGTGTTTTTCAAAATATAGTCCTGCCCCCACAAGGTCTGAGGAACAGTGGACCGGCCCCCTGCTGAAAAAGTTTGCTGACCCCTGAAGTGTACACCCCACCCCACCCATTGGAAGCCCATGAGTCTTGGCATTTCCACACCACATTTTTCCTAGTTGTTGCAGAAAATTATATTTTTCGTAGATCAGGTGGCTTCAACAGGGTTGAAGTTAAAAATCTGACCCCAACCTCGACACGCTAGCTTCCTTTGTACAGGGAGGTTTTTTTATACAAAGGAGCATTTAAACATTCAAACCCTTCTCCACCGCCCATAATCTCTAATGGTAGTCCAGCAAGATTGAACCTTACGTCAGGTTCTTAAACTACAGGACATGCTTTGTGAACCTATCTGGAAATCGAGGCTTAAATGAGAAATTTTAGTTTTCTATCGCTCTGTTGCAGGCAAGGATTTTTCCAAAGTTTTTTTTTCCTGAAGATAGTGTGCGCTACCTAGTAAAAAACAAAACAAAATGTGTTTTCATCTCCTAGGTCTAAATGTGGAGAAAGGGATGAACTGTCACCAAAGAGAATTAAGATAGAGGTACTGTATTTTAACTTGTTCTGTTTAGTTGTAATTGCTAAAACTGACTTGTGTGAGAGAGGAAAGAACCATTAAAGCTTCATTTGGTGAACGGCTATGTTCTGCCTCACTCTCCCAACTGAAAAACAAATCCCTTAAAATACAATGCGTTCTGAATAAATATGGTCCGGTTTATCAAAGGTTCTGTAGTAGTCACTTAAAATATGAGTTTTTTCCCTTCCAGTAGCACCTTAAAGACCAACTAAGTTAGTTCTTGGTATGAGCTTTCGTGTGCATGCACACTTCTTCAGATACACTGAAACAGAAGTTGCCAGATCCTTCTATATAGTGAGAAGGTGGGGAGGGGTATTACTCAGAAGGGTGGTGGGAATGGGTGATTGGCAGATAGCTGTGATGAGCCTGTTGACGACTCTTAACGACTGCAATAGGTCTTACAGGAAAAAGCAAGGGGTGAGAAGGTGAAAAATGGCTTTGTCATGTATAATGAGATAAGAATCCAATGTCTTTGTTCAGACCAGGTCTCTCCATGGTTTTAAGTTTGGTAATGAGTTGCAATTCAGCAGCTTCTCTTTCCAGTCTATTTCTGAAATTCCTTTGTAGTAAAACAGCTACTTTGAGATCTTGTATAGAATGTCCTGGGAGATTGAAGTGTTCTCCTACTGGTTTCTCTGTCTTGTGAAAAAATTTTTTTGTTTTGACTATGGCAGACCAACACGGCTACCTATCTGTAACTTAAAATATGAGGGCAGTTGAAACAATATAGTGGAGCTTGTGAAGTTGTGAGATTGGAGAGGAAAAGTTGGCCAGTAATCAGGATAAAATAGATATATGTTCCATCTCCCCCTGCACTGCCCCAGTTTTATTTATTTATTGCTTTTAATGGGCAGTTTGAAATTGGTGTTCACCCTTTTCACAGCATTTCTACAGTGGAACAGGCGCAATAAATTCCTGCATATATAGATTTTCTTTTACATTTAGTTATAGTAGCAGTAAAACACACACAGCTGGCCTTTTGCACAGTTACACATGTTCTTCCCTGAAATAAGTAAAAGGAAAAAACCAGCCCATGAGAATGGGGGGAGAGCTTCTCCCCATAAAGCTTACGAGACCAGGATGTCTCTACTTAATTTTTTTTTTCATTGAGAAGATCAGCAGGTATTATTTCAGCAGAATACCAGGGGGAGAAAACATCAGTCTGAAATTAAATATTTCACTTTATAAATATCGGGCTCTTTTTACTGGAGAATATTTTTAGGAGTGGAATTTGACTGATGTTACATCCTTATCATAAGGCTCCTGTCTAGCTTCAGCTGTAGATCAGTTAATTGAAGCACAATCTTGTGCATGTTTGCTTATTCCATAGTGTTAAATGGGGCTTGCTGAGTGCAGCCTCAGTGCCATGCTAGATAAACACTGAATGTTTATCAGGCTAGGTGGTGGTTGTTGTTGTTAAAAAAATGATTTCTATACTGCGCTTTATTAAAGATCTCAAGAGTGGTGTACAACATTAAAAACGTATTTTATGGAGCATAATAATAAAAACATAATTAAAAAGCATAGTAGTACAGTGGTACCTCGTAAGTTGAACAGAATCCATTCCGGAAGTTCGTTCAACTTCCCAAACGTTTGGAAGCTGTGTCGGAGGTGTGGGTTCCAAAGAACGTTCGCAAACCGGAACACTCAAGTGTACAGTACAGTGGTTCCTCTGGTTGCGAACGGGATCTGTTCCGGAGCCCCGTTCGCAACCTGAGCAGAACGCAACCTGCGTCTTCGTGGGTCGCGATTCGCCGCTTCTGCGCATGCGCGTGACGTCATTTTGAGCGCATGCGCATAGCTGTCAACCTTCCCTTTTTGGCGGGAAATTCCCTTATTCCCAGTGCCATTTCCCGCTGCTATCCCGGATTGTTAGATATGCCGTAGACTGTCCCTGGGACAGCTGAGGCTGCTGATCCCTTATTTTCAAATTTGAAAGTTGACAGCTATGTGCATGCCTGAGCGGCGAAACCCAGAAGTAACCCATTCCGGTACTTCCGGGTCGCCGCGGGACGCAACCTGAAAAGATTTAACCCGAAGTGTTTTTAACCTGGGGTATGACTTATTCTTGTATAGTATATAGTTTGCGTAGTATACAGCATAATAATAAAAATAATCATAATGACAGTCCCCTTTCTTTAACAGACCATAGATTATTTAATGGCTGAAGGCCTCAGTAAAGAGGGATGTTTTGCCTAGTGCCTAAAGACATATAATGATGGCGCCAGGCGAGCCTCTCTGGGGAGAGCATTCAACAGATTAGGAGCCACCACAGAGAAGACCTGTTCCCGTTATGCTCATAGTAAACCTACTGAAATAAATTAAGCCTCACTTAAGTGTGACTGACATTGGATGTTGCCCTTTATTCCATCATGGTTTTCTTCAGGCAAATCATGATCCTCTCTACCTCCATTTGAGGAGCATTGGCAACAATTTTCTGCACGTCTTGCTCAGTTAAACAGTCTGGGTCTTTTTGTGCGCTAGAGCATCGTTTGACCTAAACACAAATAATTTTGTTGAGTAGGTGGAATTTGTATTTTATTTTTGGCTCTTTTCAGATGCCTCATAAATTGTGTTTTGTTGTTCGGATCTTCCTAATGGAGGGAAATAGCACGGAGAGAAACTCCTGCCAGTAGCTCTGGAATGTTCTTGCCCTGTCTAATGGATCTTGTTGCCATTAGGGAACAATTTCCTGATAGTCAGAAAAAGGAACACATGTATACATACACTCTGGCTTATGGAGGTAATGACTAAACCTAGCAAAAACATGGAAATATATTCAGTATTTTTTCATTTGGTATTTTTTTAAAAATAGATCCAGTTTTAAATAATGTAGCTTGCAGACTAAGTAAATAGGCTGTCAATTTTACCATAATTTCCCTTCTGTGTTGAGGGATATGTGATGCAGCAGGCCAGTAGTTATTTGGATGCATATATTTCCCTGTAAAGGGACGCGGGTGGCGCTGTGGGTTAAACCACAGAGCCTAGGGCTTGCTGATCAGAAGGTCGGCGGTTCGAATCCCCACAACAGGGTGAGCTCCCGTTGCTCGGTCCCTGCTCCTGCCAACCTAGCAGTTCGAAAGCACGTCAAAGTGCAAGTAGATAAATAGGTACCGCTCCAGCGGGAAGGTAAACGGCGTTTTGTGCCCTGCTCTGGTTTGCCAGAAGCGGCTTAGTCATGCTTGCCACATGACCCGGAAGCTGTACGCCGGCTCCCTCGGCCAGTAAACCGAGATGAGTGCCGCAACCCCAGAGTTGTCCAAGACTGGACTTAACTGTCAGGGGTCCCTTTACCTTTACTAGATGGGCTACCTTCCCAGGTTGAGGAGCCCCATTTGCCCCTCACTTCCCTCTACAGCACATGCAGAGACTGCCTTCTTGACCATTGGACCAACTATTGATCTCGCCCGCTCAATCTGCCAATACCTGTCTCTATGGAGCAAGCAAGCAAATAATCCTTACCCCTGGTAATGATTGAAACAGAGAATGCTTGCTGTTTGTTTATTAAACAGTAAGACAATAAACAGGGTGGCGATGCAATGACTACTGCAATCAACACAGGAGGAGGAGGTTTAACAAACTGAAGGACATCGTCCTCTTTCTATGTTTCTCCTGATGGAAACATGCAGATGGGGACAGATATACCCTGCTTTAAGTCATTTACATACCGTCTTCTCTTGTGTATTATTTACTACAAAGCTCAGTGACTAAGCTCTTTAGCAACGAAACATCGGATTACCAGAACGACGTCCAAGCACTGTACCACTGATTTATATCATAAGTGGACTCTTTATTACTGCATTTGCAATTGTTCGAGATAATATCTATTTTGGAATGAGAAGAAATGAGCACTGAACCACTGATATATTACAAGCGAACTCTTTACTTACTTGCTATTGCTTAAGAAAAAACCTATTTGGGAAAGAAATTACTTTTGCCATTTTTATGGATGTTCAGTGTTTGTTTACAGATAGTGATATTGTGCTGTTTGTTTGCTAAAGACAAGGGGAAATACGGTTTTCCTCATTGAGGCATAGTAACTTTTCAAGATTTCAGCCTGTCTGGTACAGTTCTTGCAAACACCTCCCATACAGCAGCAGGTGGTGGTCCCCCCCCTTTTAAAAAAAGCTTAAGTTCTGGAAGTGCTATACAGCTTGCTGAAACATGAGCCAGAAACTTTTATAGATGGCTCCTTAACCCTTGAATACATACGCCAAACTATTTTTTCTCTTGCCACCTCAGTTCTCCGGCTTAGATGAGGACTGAAACCCAGATTGTCACTACAGTCATACCTTGGTTTTCGAACAGCCTAGTTCTTGAACATTTCGGCTCCCGAACACTGCAAACCCGGTTTGCGAACTACTTTTGGAAGTCAAACGTCCGACGGGGCCTTCCGTGGCTTCCGATTAGCTGCAGGGTCTTCCTGCAGCCAATCGGAAGCTGCGCTTTGGTTTCCAAATTTCCAGAACGGATTCCATTTGACTTCCAAGGTATGACTGTACTGATGAGTCCCCTTCAGCCTTTCCACCGACGTCAGTGCGTGTAAAACATTGCCATTTTGATCTTGGGAGGCGTTTAACGCCTCTTTTCTGCAGGTGGAAATGATTGCACGCACACACACCCCGGGCGTGATGTGAAATGGTTTTCCCCGGTATAATAAAGAGGAGGGTTTTCCTCCCTCCCTCTCGGAGATGGAGGCGCCTGAGAGCAGGACTGCGTGGGCAAGCAAACCTACGGACGGCGTTGCAAACATCACCTCTGCAGGGTGAAGGAGTTTTGCATAAGCAACACAAAAGAAAGAGGGTGGAGGGGGTGTGTGTGTGCAGGCAAAGCATATCACAAATTACACCTGATTACCTGTGAAAGCCTCCCCCCCCTTCCCTCATGTGACCTCTCCCTTTTCTCGATGGAGTGGGTGGGTAAGTTTGCAGGGAGAGGCGGGGGCGGAATCCCGGGAAAATGACAAGCGCTGGGAGCCGAGTGGGCGGGAGAAGGAATGCAGCAATTAGGTTCGGATTTGGGAGTAGCTATTAATGAGTTGCGGCGAGGTCCCTGAATGCCTTCTCACGTGCGACGAAACAAAAGCAATATTTTAGTTACATGAAGTTCCCACCCTCCCTCTTCAGCAGCTGCCTTGATCCGTGGGGGTGTGTGTAAGTGTGGACTTGATGTGGGTGCCCCCTCACTCCCCCCCCCCAGTCCATGACACCAACAGCACACAAGACTTTGTGTCTTTTTCCCAGAGGAAGCACAGCAAAATCACTGGCGGTTGAAGGAAAGCTCTGTTCTCTCCAGCGCTGTTATTTTGTGCAGAAAAGGGTGTGTGGCTAGGGGTGTCCCCCCCAAAAAAAATACAGGATTGAGAGTTGGCAGGGCATGTGAGACAGACAACAGAGCCATTACAGTCCTATGGACTAAGCAGTACAAAGGCATCCTGCCGCCGAACAGCACATCCGTAAGCGGAGGTGGCGGGAAGATGGATGAGAGGGCGAAACTTGAAAGATTCAGTGGGAGTAAGAGACCTACAGGGAAATGGAAGGGGTGGGTGGGTAGCTGGGAGGGCTGGAGGGGGGGGGGAGAGGTTCGGCGTTCATGTCAGCATGAGTTATAAGGTGGGAGAGAAAGAACGAGGGGAAAAGAACGAGGGTATGCCCACGCCGCTGCCAAGCAGGGTTGAAAAGCAAGAGAGTGTGGGATTTCTTTCTCTCCCTGAAGATCACAAAGAACAGAAGCGGTGCAATCTGGTGTTCGTGTAGGAGAAGTGTTTGGCGGAGGGGAAGAAAGCGCCTGTGGGGCTTGGGAACATCTGCTCAAAGAAATTGCTTTAAGAACAGCCAAGTTGGAAGGGAGCACGCTGGGTGTGTTCGATAGAGCAGGCCACAGAGAGCAACAGGGAGAAAGGAACATTTGGCTATCAAGACACTCTTCACTCCCTCCTTCTTCTGTTAGGGTTCCTTTTCATAGATTTTTAAATATTTTTTTAAAAATCAATTTTATTAAAGGTTTTCAACATATAATACAGTCTTGCCTTGGATCTCAAACGCCTTGGCTCCCAAACAGGTTGGCTCCCAAACAGTCGAAACCCGGGAGTGAGTGTTCCGGTTTGCGAATGTTCTTTGGAAACCGAATGTCCAGCGGGGCTTCTGATTGGCTGCAGGAGCTTCCTGCAGCCAATCGGAAGCCGCGCTTCGGTTTCCGAACGTTTTGGAAGTCGAACAGACTTCCGGAACGGGTTCCGTTCAATTTCCAAGGCATGACTGCACAATATTAAAAAAAAAAAAACCAAGCAAAGCTAATACCTTAAAAGATCAAAATAATAAAAAGGAAAAGAAAAGAGTGAGAAACCACACCCACACAAACACAAAATTGTATATTCTATCAACCTTAATCTTAATCTTCAGTTCACAAACATGAGATCCACGTCTTCCCAGCTCCCATCTTTCTCAGCCTCACACCTGACAAAAACCACTCTGTCTCTCACACAGATATTTTCTATCCATCTTCTTTCCGAATTCATCTTCGTATCATCTTCATAGCATACTTATAAGAAATGTTATTTAATATTAATTTTAAAAACCTATCAAAAACTTAATAAGAAAGAGAAAAAAATAGGTACTCTCTTTTTTTAAAAAAACATACACTTTTCTTTCAAAGTGACATCCCAGCCCAGGAAGAAGTAGGCGGGTTACGGATTTTACTTCTTTCTCTCTCTTTTTTTTTTGTGGGGTGGTTGCGATGCAGCGCAAAAGCATGTTAAGTAGTTGCTGCTTGGACTTAGGGCCTGTAGTGGCATTTCTGGGTGATGAGCTGCAATGCTTGCTCCAGGCCACCTGGGCTCGGAAGGAAGAGTCATATACAACCCTGGGCGGCTTACAAAAAAGCAGGGGTAGAAGAGACCAGCTGGCTAGTGTCAGTGTGGTGTAGTGGTTAAGAGCGATAGACTCGTAATCTGGGGAACCGGGTTTGCATCTCCGCTCCTCCACATGCAGCTGCTGGGAGACCTTGAGCTAGTCACACTTCTTTGAAGTCTCTCAGCCCCACTCACCTCACAGAATGTTTGTTGTGGGGGAGGAAGGGAAAGGAGAATGTTAGCCACTTTGAGACTCCTTCGGGTAGTGATAAAGTGGGATATCAAATCCAAAGTCGTCTTCTTCTTCTGGGTAGGAACGGGTATAGGAAATTCCCGTCACGTTCACCCCAGACCTCTGTGTTTGTTTTCATTCTTCCTCCAAATAAGCAGTGTTGTTATTGTGCAATTATCAGTGAAACATGTGGTTGAAGCAGTGGTTTGAATGGCGCCTTGAATGGTGGTCAGGGGTGCCGTGGGCAACACTGGCCTCTGTCCCTCTTTCTTTTCCTCCTTCCTCTGATGCCCTCTTGTGTCTCTACCTCCCAAAGGCTTGCACGGTTGTTTGTTGCAGCAGCCCTGGCTACAAGCTCTCCAGGCGAATGGTGCCTCTGAGGCTGTCCAGGGGGTGCTTCCCAGGCCCCTGTGGGGCAGTGTGAGGAGGCACCTCTCTTTGGGGCATTGGGGAGCAGCTCAGAAACCAGGGGTGGCAGCAGCGGCTGCCCTGAAGATTCCCAAGGAGAGGAGGCTGAGGGAACCCTCCACAAGGGTGGGTGTTCGAAAAAGGGTGTAAAGGTACCCCTGACCGTTAGGTCCAGTCGTGGACAACTCTGGGGTTGCGCGCTCATCTCGCTCTATAGGCCGAGGGAGCCAGCATTTGTCCACAGACAGCTTCCGGGTCATGTGGCCAGCATGACTAAGCCGCTTCTGGCGAACCAGAGCAATGCACGGTAACACTGTTTACCTTCCCGCCGGAGCGGTACCTATTTATCTACTTGCACTTTGACGTGCTTTCAAACTGCTAGGTTGGCAGGAGCAGGGACCGAGCAATGGGAGCTCACCCCGTCGTGGGAATTCGAACCGCCGACCTTCTGATCGGCAAGCCCTAGGCTCTGTGGTTTAGATCACAGCGCCACCCGCGTGCCTTCGGAAAAGGGTGAGAGGCTGCCAACTCTGCAGGCAAGGGGGTGACGTAACTGGGCTCCTGAGCCCCACAGGGGTGCTGCAGAAAGAATGCAGTTTGTCAAAGGAGTCGTGGACTCCTTTGAAAAGGTTGAAAAGCTCTAGGTTAAAGGTTTAAATACTCCTGGTCGCAGCCACCTTCCTCCTCCTCTCTCTGCCGCTGCAGCCGCAGTGGGGATGGAAAGTCAGAGAAGCTTTGCCTCGCCACTTAGGACAACTGCGTTCACAGTGCTGTGAGCAAGACTGCAGCGCTCTTCAGGCATTCATAGCGGATTCACGTAAAGGTGACGGTAGAGTCGCTAGTGCAAGCCCTGCTCCCAGCAAAGCCTTCCCCCATTGAGCAGGGAAATCTGAAGAGAGCTTCTAACCACATCAGTTCATTCAGCAATGGGAGGTTTGGGCAGCATCCATGATTTTGGGGCGGGGTGGGGCACCCACCATCCCCTCCCCACCTGTTGCTTGAGCACCCAATGAGGCTTGTCGCAGGTGCCCGTTTTGCGCAAGCTGCCCTTGTAGGCTGATGAGCACCAAGCATATTTAAACCACGTCTTCTTAAATGCGAACTTAGGGTAATCAGGAATTTCTAGGGAGCAAACTTTGCAGCTTTTCGCTCTGTGAGGGACAGCTGATTTCGGTCCACTTAGCTTCCCGTTACAGTTCCAAGCCTTTTGGCGGGGGTTTAGCAATGGCTCACCAGTGGTGCTGGTTTGTCATTCGGAAAAAGGAGTCGTAATTTGAGGTCCCTGTGACGTTATGCAACATGGGCTTCCGTTTTGCTGTACGTTTTCGTGCTTTCACAACAGAATGAAAGCACGTTGGCTGCGTTTGGAAGCTGCTTGCTGATAAGGTTACTTATTTATTTCCCTTCCATCCTAATGTCTTAACTTGCACAAAGCAGACCTTTTGATATTCCTGATTGAAATTCCTAAATAAAACTTCAAGGAGTCTTTTGCTACCTTAAAAGCCAGCACATTTATTGTGCCACAAGCTTTCATTTAGTTAGAACAACTTGCACTCGAAGCATTTCTTTGTGCCTTTAAAAGAACCTACTTTTGTTATATACTTGCTCAGCTTCAAAACCTTGAAATGTTTATTTGTGCCCTTAAAATAACTGCGGAAGAACTATTCTTTTTCTCTCTCTCTCTCTCCACACACACCATTGACTGTAGTGATGATTTAAGACTGGAAAAATATCTTTAGTCTTGTGAATCGACACATTCTGAAATAGTAACAGCTCCTTTCCCTGCTTTTTCATGTTTGCAGGATGGCTTCCCTGACTTCCACGACGCAGTCCAGAGTTTTTACCAGCAGGATTCCGTCAAAATACAACAGGCATTGTCAAAAGGAAAGTGTGAAGACCTGGCAGCGCTTGGTTCACAGGTAAACAACCTAGGGGCTGCAATAAAAGGCTTCCTCGTATTAATGCTTCGTTACAGAACAATCACAGTTCTTTCCTTACAGGACACTCTGTCCCCGTTCTGCAGATCAAGGGGTCCTCCTGACCTGGCTGCGATCGTTTTACTTCTAGTGTAGGTTGTATGACTCACAACTGGTAGGTTTTTCTTGAAAACGGCATGCTCAGACAAACACACACTCGTAACGGCTACAGCTTTATCTTCATGCATAGTAAGGGGATGAAGATTTTAACTGACCAGAGCAAGGGGCATCTTTCAGTGTTTTCTGCCTGTCAGTACAGAGTTTGGCATCTGGGCAGATAACCGCACCAGATCCCCCATAATCACCTGTCTAAGCTGTGCTGCCTTCGACTTTATGGAGGAAACTTGAGACAGAGCTCTCACTCGTCACCCCCTATTGTCCTTCCTCCCTGACTGCTCAGACTCTGCCTCTTCTAAGGCTGGTGTGCCAGAACTTTTCGCCTGCTCACCTGCTTCGTGAAGTGTAGGCAGGTGACATAGCGCAGATCTTGTGCAGCCTCGAAAGTGTGTTGTGCTGATACTTCAGTGGAGACCCAGCAGCTCCCTGGGCCATTGCAAGATGAGCAGTGCAGATAGCAGAGGGGATAATCCCCACCAGAGTGCTGCTGCCTTGCTAGAGGGAACTCTCCGCGCTGCTGAACATGGTGATACCCTCTACAATTATGCTTCTCTGAGATCTCCTCCACTTCAGGCTCTACACCTGACTAGCTAGCCCTCGTCAGAAGCCCTGCCAGTCTCAAATGCTGCCTGCTGAGATTGTGCAGTGGGAGATACATTTTTTGTGTGGGATTTAAAAAGGAACTAAGCAATCACTTTAAAAAGGAACAGATGAGAAAAGATAAAAATAAATAGGAAATGAAGATAAATACTGACTCCTTTCAAATCTTCATAACCTTGTATGCTTTTTTCCTGGAAAAAAGGTGGGGGAACTCGCCACGAAGTTTGTTTGTTTGTCTGTTGCGGGCCCAGCTGCAGTGCCACACGCCCCAGGCAGTGGCTAAATGTAAGATGTGATTAATAAATCCAAGCAGACAATGATCTGGATTTAAAAATGCCCACGACTTCATTGATTACAGATATAGGTGGATGTTTGGCCCAGGCCTTGGGTGTATATCTCTTTCAACCTCCCAGACAAAAAAATATTATTTAATTTTTAAAAGGTAAGGGAACTTAGTTCCCTCGAATTCCTGCTCAACGCCCCCCCCCCCCCCCCCCCCACTGTCAATACAGTATATTATGAGGACCAATTACTTGGCCACTCCAAGGCATTTATTGATTCAGATTGAACTATACTTAAATAGTATATGTAGGTATACAGTCATTACCGACCAGTACACAACAAACACAGAACAGAAGATTACTCTGTTGTGCCATGCTGCCTCCTTCCACACCAGGCTGAGCATGTTCGATTTCATTTTACTTTCGAGCTGGTTAGATTCTCACCATCTGGGACTGGGCATCAGGAGCAGTTTCACTTTCAGGCCTCTGAAAAAAATAATCCCTGAAACACACCTGCTCTCTTGGTTTAGCCATGCTGTGGGTTCTGCGCTTGCATTTTTTAAATCCATAGGAGCACTGATGTCCTCAGATCCCCTCCGAGGAATAATAAAAATAATAATAAAAATAATAATAAATTTTATTTATATCCCACCCTCCCCAGCCGAAGCCGGGCTCAGGGCGGCTAACAACAATAAAATAATACAACATTCGAAAATCATTTCATTATAAAATTAATTCAGATCAAATTGATGGCAACCATTGGGCTAGAGTTCTGTGAAGATTGCCAAAGGAGGGAGTCAGGCTGTGCCCTAGCCAAAGGCCTGGTGGAACAGCTCTGTCTTGCAGGCCCTGCGGAAAGATGTCAAGTCCCTCAGGGCCCTAGTCTCTTGTGACAGAGCGTTCCACCAGATCGGAGCCACAGCCGAAAAAGCCCTGGCTCTAGTTGAGGCCAGCCTAACCTCTCTGTGGCCTGGGACCTCCAAGATGTTTTTGTTTGAAGACCGTAAGTTCCTCTGTGGGACATACCAGGAGAGGCGGTGCCGTAGGTACAGTATGGCAACATATTGTGGTAGTTATATGGAGGCATTCGTTTTCTGAATCAGCGGTGAGTCTGTTTCTGTTGATGGACTTCCAAGGTCACCCTTGAGATGTTCAGCATCAGTGTTATGAGGCTCGGCTGCCAGAAGACATGCTATGGAGTGTTGTGACATGTCTCTGTGCATCAGATAATGCGAGAAAACAAACTAAACAGGACAGTGTCTCCTTGTGAACATCGCTGACGTTGTACAAGGGAAAGTTGTGCTAGATCAAAAAGCCTGCACCTAGCACCATGTGAACTATACCTGGTTTCCAATAGGTGGCAAGCAGCTTCACGGCAAGCAACAGATTGGCATCAAAACATTTATTTAAGAAGTTATCAAGTGAGTCAGCCACTTCATTACAGACTGCACCAATGTGTCTCCTATCAGATTCCTACTGATGGCATTTCTTGCCTTGGGTTTGTGAGCTCTCTGTCCTCAGCTGACTTTCTTCTACCATCACAGTTCTATCTGGTTGTGCAATGGCTTCATCCCTGAAAGCACTGGCGCACTCACCAATCAAATGCCGTTCTTTCAGCGCTGAGAGCTTCGATTTTTACTGGTGTAGCTTCTTCATGTGGAGGATGCTGAGCTCATCTCCTTGTAGCTGCTTCCTGTACCTGCTGAAGACCATAATTATTACCTCAGCTAGAAAAGTCCCAAGGAAGAGTTTTTCCTCATCAAGGAGGAACGCAAGAAACCTGCAAGCCAGTTTCTATTCATACTTCTTGAAGGAGAGGCCTAGAGAATGTCAGGAAGCTAGTACAGTGGAACCTTGGTTCTCGAACTTACCGTATTCTTTGCTCTATAGGACGCACTTTTTCCCCACCAAAAATTAAGGGGAAATATGTGTGCGTCCTATGGAGCGAATGCAGGCTCCTTGGCTTCAGTGATATTAACGCGAAGCCTCCAAAGCGCAGAGGGAGCGCTCCCTCCGCGCTCCGGAGGCTACGCGTTGCTTTTGCTGAAGCCTGGAGAGCGAGAGGGGTCGGTGAGCACCGACCCCTCTCTCTCTCCAGGCTTCAGGGATAGCCGCCTGAAGCCTTTGGAGCACAGCACGAGGTCCCGCTGCGCTCCAGAGGCTTCAGGCGGCTATCCCTGAAGCCTTTGGAGCGCAGCAGGAACTCGTACTGCGCTCCAAAGGCTTTGCAACCTTGCTGCCGCTCCCGGGCCTGTTCTGGGGTCGGGGGAAGATTGGGCTTCCCCCACCCCAGCCCCGCGGCTAAAAACGAAGCCAAGACAGCGAGCAGGATGGATCCTGCTCACTGTCTTGGCTTCTTTGCTCTTTGGGGCTGGGGGGGGGGAAAAATTTTCCCCCCCTTGATTCCCCCCCCTAAAAACTAGGTGCGCCTTATGGAGCAAAAAATATGGTAATCCGTTCCAGGTTTCCGTTCGACTCCCAAAACGGTTCAAAAACCAAGGCACGGCTTCCGATTGGCTGCAGGAGCTTCCTGCACTCAATTGGAAGCCGCGTCGGACATTCGGCTTCCAAAAAACATTTGCAAAGCGGAAGACTCACTTCCGGGTTTGAGGTGTCTGGGAGCTGATTTGTTCAGGAACCAAGGTACCACTGTATTGTATTCACAGGTGAGAAGGAAAACTCGGTCCACCTGACCTCAGAAAGCTTGGGGAGTGCAATGAGACAGCTGTTACTGGATCTGAAGCCTGATGTGTGGAAATACATAGAGAGCTTGCGCAAAGACCATTGCACCTGTGGCTGCAGATTAAACCAGATTGGTGTATGCACTGGAGATGTGGATCTGAAGGGAGAGATAAAGAAAAAAATACCAGCCACCAAGAGAAACAGTTATGCTATAGGCATGGGTAGGAGTGTAACTAACCCCTTGGAAAGGGAACATTCAGTGATAGAGGATGAGATGGTCCTGCAGCAAAAGTGCTAAAGCACTTCCACCACCTGTGGAAACGTGATGACTTCTACGGGAAAAGCAAAATCTGAAAGCTTGCTTTGACTTTGATTAAGGACTCATCTAAATCCCGTGCACACCCCTGCTATGGAACATTTAACCTACACATTTTCAAAATTACAATTCTGCCTTTTTTCAAATGATCTACATCGCAGTAATGGAAATAGATCACATTCAGAGTTTATACTTCTCTTGGCATTGATAATTTTACACTCTCTTTTAGCAGGTTGTTAATTATCTTTCTCCTGTAGTGTATAAGGCCCTGGTCTTTTTCCAGGCAAAACTTTCACACCCCCCCCCCCCCCACAATCATACTGCCATGCTACACTTTTCATAATGGCAGATTGCTGGCATTAAAAAAACAACAATTGGATAGTGCTATTTCCAAAAATAAAGCTTGAGGGAAATCTTGCCATAATTGTATTTGCAATTTTTCAAAGAAGGAAAAAAGTTGCTGTTGAAATATTAATTGATTAGAAATAGGCACCCAAAATGGGCAGGGGCTCATTCTGAAGGGTCATAAAGATGCCAAAATGTTTAAGTGGGTTGAAAATAGCTGTAGATTTGTTTTCCTTTCCGTTTTTTGTTTGATTTTGGTACCCCAGTAGGATGGGAGGGAGAAATTTGGAACAGAGTAGTGAATTCTGATTAACTTTGAGAATTTCCCCCAGTCAAATTCTGAATTGAAGCAGCTTGCTGTAGATTTCAGCTAATTGTTATTTTCTCTCAAGTCTGCAAAAACAACCACAACCCAACAACCATGATGTGACCAGATGTACAAGTGTACTGAGATTCTTCTTGTGTTGTGTTTTACCTGTGTTCCCGAGTGCTGGTACAACACCAAAAGAAAAGAATCCTGACTATCACATTATGATTGCTTTTTTGGAGTGTTTTATCAATCAGCATTGAGAGGGATTAATAACCAGGCAATGACTCTCAGATCCTGCAATCTTTACCTTTTGCTGGCTCCCTGATTTCTTTTTGCTTGGAGATCACCAGCTCCACTACTGGTTGTCAGTCTCCTCCTTCCATGATTCAGCCTTTCATAGATAATTCAGTCTCCTTCCTCCATAATTCAGCCTTCGTAGGATTCCTGGCCGAGAGTATGCCATTTCGGTGTACAGTACTCTACTTGGCATCTGGTTGGTGTGAAACGACTGTACTTAGTAATTGTAATTGTTATGTACTGGAGTTCTCACCCTGGGCCAGCAGGGGGATACTGTAGATAGTTCAGGTCCACATATGCAAATAAGGGGTCGAAAGTGACGTTCAGTGATTGGATAGTTACAGAAAGTTGTTACAGTTACGTTGTACTGGAGCTCTATATAAGCAGGCTGGCTGAGTCCTTCAGTTCTGGCCTGTGAATAAACAAGAGCTGTTTGAAGAATCGCTGTGTCGTCTGATATGTTCACCCACAACTTGACAGTAATTGTGGCAAGTCCCTAAATCTGCCTTGGTCTCAATTGCAGCCTGAGAAGATGATGGCCAAGCAAATGGAGTTCCTTTGCAGCCAAGCTGGCTTGGAGAGACGGCTTTCAACAGGCCTCTACAGACAAAATTCAGATGAGCATTGTGCCAATGGCTTGACATCGGATTATGGTGTTGGGCAAGGTACAGTAGCTTCCAGGCATGTATTTGCCATCACACATCTGTTTTAGAATTGCCAGCTTTCGTGAGACTGGTGCAACAGCGACGATTGCTAAATTATGACGAAATGAAATTTCCTGTGGTTAATGATTTCTTGGGAGAATATTGTGGGGGCAGAAATGTAGTCTGTGTATGTACTGTGTTAGGAGAAATAAACCCTCTGAGACCTAGATTTCTTCGTGGTTGCCTCTCCTGCGGTTGTTCCCACCTGGCTTGGGTCATCCACATGATCTCACAAGCATTTTGCTAGTTCCAGACCATGCCTGCAATGGCTGCTATGAAAAGGGCTTCATGTTTCCATGCCACACGCCATATGGAAGCAGTCAGGCCACATGGGTGGAAGACTTTTAAGTTGCCCTTAGGATTGCGAGAGGAGCAGCGGCTACCACAGCTCTGAGATATTGTTTATTGATTTACATTTCCCCAAAAGAAGACCCTGTACAGTGAACTGTAAGGGAGACGCGGAGATCTAAAAAGAGGCCATTATTTCTGGCACAACAAGCCTTTTGCTTATATTTATTTTTGATTCATATTTCTCATGGCCAGTGGCTAGTACAATAAAGTTAATTGGAACGGATTGGACTTACATTTATTTATTTACAGTTGCCCTGTCCCAGCTCCTGCCAACCTAGCAGTTCGAAAGCACACCAGTGCAAGTAGATAAATAGGTACCACTGTGGCAGGAAGGTAAAGGGCGTTTCCATGCACTCTGGCACTCGTCACAGTCCTTCGTGTGCCAATAGCAGTTTAGTTATGCCAGCTACATGATCCAGAAAGCTGTCTGTGTACAAATGCCTGAAGCGAGATGAGCACCACACCCCATAGTTGCCTTTGGACCTAACTGTCCAGGGGTCCTTTACCTTTCTACCTTTTACAATGTTTTGTTTTTACTATAATCAAAACAAAAAAAAATTTTTTCCTTCCAGTAGCACCTTAAAGACCAACTAAGTTAGTTCTTGGTATGAGCTTTCGTGTGCATGCACACTTCTTCAGATACACTGAAACAGAAGTTGCCAGATCCTTCTATATAGTGAGAAGGTGGGGAGGGGTATTACTCAGAAGGGTGGTGGGAATGGGTGATTGGCTGATAGGTGTGATGAGCCTGTTGACGACTCTTAACGACTGCAATAGAGTCGTCAACAGGCTCATCACTTCTGAGTAATACCCCTCCCCACCTTCTCACTATATAGAAGGATCTGGCAACTTCTGTTTCAGTGTATCTGAAGAAGTGTACATGCACACGAAAGCTCATACCAAGAACTAACTTAGTTGGTCTTTAAGGTGCTACTGGAAGGAAGAATTTTTTTTGTTTGTTTTGACTATGGCAGACCAACACGGCTACCTATCTGTAACTGTTTTTACTATGTAAGTCACTTTGAGGCACCTGAGTGCAAATATTTCGGAAATCTTGTAAGTGGTGTAGAGTCTGAAAGACAGCAATAGATCATTAAATTGAAAACAAGTACAATGGAACCTCGGTTGTCAAACATAATCCGTTGGGAAGACTGTTCAACTTCAGAAATGTTCGACAACCAAGGCGCAATGGGCGGTCAGCAAAGTCAATGGAGAAACTTGCCTTGGAAGCCATTCAACTTCTGAGGAGCGTTCGAAAACAGAAGCATTCACTTCTGGGTTTTTGGCGTTCGGGTTCCGAATCGTTTGGCTTCCGAGGCATTCGGAAACCGAGGTTCCACTGTACACACTAAAATCAGGAAAACGGCAACATAAAAACACACACACGGAAGCATATACAAATGAATAAAATAGAGATTCATATTAAGTTATGATCATATCATGGTGACATGGGCTGTGGGGGCTACGATTAGCAGCACTGTGCATGGACCACCTCTCGGTTATAGTATTGAATGGATATCTCTTTGTCAATATATTTTAGGGGAAAGGCCTTTAAATCTACGCATGTCGAGTCTACCAAATAGGCATATGCCTCACATTTCATTAGATGATGAGCCTCATGTCGTGAAGCCTCTCTGCAGTGACTTGAGCAGATTGTACGCCAGTGCTGAAGCAAAGTCGCAGCCTTCAGGTAAAAATCTTTCCTGCTCATAACAGCTATGACCAGGGCCGGCCCACCCATGAGGCAAGGTGAGGTGACCGCCTCAGGCAGCAGGTTTTGCAGGGGCAGCAGATCCCAATGGAGATCTTCCAGATGCAGATCTTCCCTCATCCCTTCCTTCCTGCTGGTGAGGGGACACCATTTTATGGTTTACCTCAGGTGCCAAAATGTCTTGGGGACAACTCTATCGTGTGAAATTTGTGGGGCTCTTTCTCTCCGGAGAGGGAAAATGATTCTCAGGCACCTTGTATAGCCTTTTAAGTGCTTAGTGATATTTCGGGCCTCATTCAAATGTTATTTCTCCATTTCTCCAGCATGCCTCAGGGTTCACAACAGAAATATCTGCAAGGCCAACCGCATGGGGTGCTAGAACTGCATGCCACATCAGTATCGTTTATAATTTCATTTTTTGCTTATAACTTTTTATAATCTTATTGTTTGGTTTTATGTTTTTACATTGTCATAAACCGCTAAATTACAACGGAAAGCAGATATCACCTAGTGGTTAAACTGAATTTATTGCTGTTTGGTACTACAAGGGTACATTTGTGTAAGATTTTATATGCTGTCTATTGACTACAACTGGTCGAAAAGAACACTGTTGTTTCGGGTCGATATTTTTCTAAAAGGAATCCATTTTGTTGTTGCAGAAGGCCTTGGTATCTTAAAAGATTTTCCTCACTCTGCTTTCAACAGCCTTGAAAGGAAGGTGATCAAGACAGAGCCAGAAGATACAAGATAGCCATGCTCCCTTTTTGTGGTTTTTTTTATAAAAAATGTCAAAATAAAGCTTTGAATGAGAAACGGAAACATGCCTTAATAACCAGTGTTGCCTCGTTGAAATAAGCGATTTCATAGCCAAAGCCTAAGGACTGGGACTGTCATGTTGTGGAACTGACGTACGAAATAACCAGTTGAAAACTGCAGCTGCAACGAGAAGTGGGTGCAAACGTTTATGAAATGAAAAAGCGGCTTTGTGATTTGGGAAAGGCTCGCAAATTAATAATACTGTGGGCCCTTGTTATTTAAGAATGTATTGTGTATTTGTATAACTTAAAAGTTTAGAAACACACAGACCCCCAACCCCCAACGACTAATAGGTGTCATAGATTTGTATTACGTCCAGTAGATGTGGCTGCCATTATTTTTACTTGAAGTTTTCAATGTCTACTTTAAATGTAGAGATACAACAATAACTGAGGTGGGTTTAAAGAAGAAGTATCCTTACTTTGAAGAAGTTGGACAGAAGACTTAAGGAGGGGAGAACAGCGTCTTAAGAAAGCATTTTAACAGCAGGTTTTCAATGTTTTAAGTTTTAGAAGCAAAAAAACAAAAACCAATTACATACGATTTTATAGGGAAATAGCACTCGCAAGAGCTGACTGTATGATAACTGGGGTTTTTATGCTTATTGATGTAAGCTCATTCTGAAGCACTTCCTGGAGACATTTCTGTATTTATCTACGTTGTGTTCCTGTCCGCTATTAGGGAATTATGGGTAGAAGCAGCAGCAGCAGCACACTGTTGCTTCATATTGTACACTTCAAACAGGGTAACAAATGCATCTGCATTTATTAAGACACCTTGGTTAAGCCTGCCAGGGCAACTGCTGAAATGCTGGCAACATTTTGGAATGATCCTTAGAGTCGTTCTCGTTTTCTCAAGCCGGAATGTTCCAGATAACAGAAGAGTTGGGAAAGCACTGCAAGAAATTTGTATTGTCCGAAACAACCAATACTCACAGGAGAAATGAGAGGAGGAATACGTTACTGTTACAGGAGTAGCTTACTCCTATATAATAAAATATAAACCACATGCAGCAGGTGTAGCCAGTCTGATGCTTCAGAAGATGCTGGACTGCAGCTCTCAGGGATTAGTCCAGCAAAAACTAGAAGGCAGCATATTGGCTACAGTCTCATGGAAATGTATGTATGAACAACTGGACAGTGGTACCTCGGGTTAAGTACTTAATTCGTTCCGGAGGTCCGTTCTTAACCTGAAACTGTTCTTAACTTGAAACACCACTTTAGCTAATGGGGCCTCCTGCTGCCACCGTGCCGCCGGAGCCTGATTTCTGTTCTTATCCTGAAGCAAAGTTCTTAACCTGAAGCACTATTTCTGGGTTAGCGGAGTGTGTAACCTGAAGCGTATGTAACCCGAGGTACCACTGTACTCATTATTTATTTTCTGGAGGATTTTTTGCTGTGCAGGATGATTCGATTCTTAAGGGTGCCATTTTGTCCGTAATGTAACAACTGGTTAATACAGAGACATTTCCGGGGTATTTCAATGTGGTGTCTGCATGTTACGCACAACATCATTGTGACATGTGGACCTACCTAATAATAGCCTCCTCTCTTTCATTCCTTCAGATCGTGTGTTTGCATTTAAAAACGGGGTTTTCAAAACTATAATTTATTTATTTTTTTTGAAATGCTGAATTTGCCTATAGTACTTTCGGGGGTGGGGGGTGGGGCTGATGAAAACACCACCGGTTCTTGTCGATTTGCCATAATAGGATATTGCTTTTCATATCTGAAGATTTTGCTCCGTGTAATAGTGATTGACCGAGTCATTCCATATGCCATATTGAAACTCTGTGTAAAGTGTAAGGTGACATGTCCACACAACTATCTGGTATCATTGTAAAATGTGTTTAATAACTGTTTATCACTTGATTTGTGGAGCAAAGCTTTATAGTAGAAACACCAGTGCACATGTTTTTAATATTATAGACAGGGGGGGAATTCTTTTTTTAAAAAAAGAGAGAAAATACTGTTTTTGGAATTTTGTTGTACTACTTTACTGACGAAGAAATGTATTCAACAGAGTAGAATCTTCAGCTTAATGGATCAAAACAGATGGATTAATGTGTAGTTTAAAATTGGGTCATTTTATTGTTTTGTGAATTAATGTGTGTTTTCATGTTAACTAAGGTTTCAAGTAGCAGATATCTGAGCAGTTTCATAATTTCTGACAGTAATTACAAGCAAAGAAAGCACATACCACTTACCCATAGTATATAGCATCTTGTTTTATAAAGGCCAATGTAATGTAAATTTAAATCTGTGGTACAGATCTATTTTTTTATTTTCAGTTGTAAATGACCTGAGACAGCTGTGTTGTAAGTACTAAGGTACTTTTACTTTTTTTAAAAAAAACAGTCCTGCAAATCATTTCAGTCCCAATAAGCAGGGCTTTTACATTTTGTTTTGTGTGTTAAACAACCTTTAAAAAAAAATCCTAACAAAGTAAGCTGAAGCAGCTATGCAGTGTTCCCCAAACTTGTGTCTTCAGCTGTATTTGGACTACAAGGCTCATAATCCGTGGCTAGCAGGACCAGTGGTCAGGGATGATGGGAATTGTAGTACAAAAACAGCCAGAGACCCAAGTTCGGGGAACACTGAAAGGCACTCTTAAACATCTTACCTACCTACCTTTGACAGTCCAGATGTTGCTGTATGCTAAATCCCATCATCCTTGGCTGTTCACCAAGCTCGCTAGGGGTTGATGGGAGTTGTAGTTCTGGAAGGCCAGAAGTTCCATGCCACTCTTCTTCTGTAGAAATAAGAGCTGATTTCAGGGGTACAGAAGGGCACACGGTACATTCACCTCAGAGAGCACATGGGAAACTGGAAGTACCGCTGTGGGTTAAACCACAGAGCCTAGGACTTGCTGATCAGAAGGTCGGCGGTTCGAATCCCTGCGACGGGGTGAGCTCCCGTTGCTTGGTCCCAGCTCCTGCCAACCTAGCAGTTCAATAGCACGTCAAAGTACAAGTAGATAAATAGGTACCCCTCCGGCGGGAAGGTAAACGGCGTTTCCGTGCGCTGCTCTGGTTCGCCACATGACCCGGAAGCTGTACATCGGCTCCCTCGGCCAATAAAGCGAGATGAGCGCCACAGCCCCAGAGTCGGCCACGACTGGACCTAATGGTCAGGGGTCCCTTTACCTTTACCTCTTTCTCCCACGTGATAAACTCATCTCACCCGAAGAAGCCTAGTCAAGCCTTGTAGCTTGAGCTGCTTCATGAATTATAGAACTTTACACATGGAGAGAGATTCATGCAAAATGCCCTCTCCTGCCATGCACAGATGCGTTTGATTTCATCACACGCCCTTCTGACTTACCTCACGACGTTTCCAAGATGCAGATCTCGCCTATCTTGCAATCAGTACACAGGCTTCTTCTAGAATGCTAATAATTAAGACTCACCGATTTTCAGCAATACAGGCAGAAAAAAAGTCTTGTCTCTATAACTTTTGAATGGGGGGCGGGGATATTAAGGAAGCCTGGCTGTTAGCTTCAGCAGGGTTATTTTGACCAAAGTGTGATCTTTGTTTGTCTGCATTTGTGTTCTTGTCTGTCTGCATTTGTGTGCCTCGTTGGATACAAAATAAAAAGTCTCACTGGCAAAGAATTCCCTCCCCTTGTCTTACTTTAAACAGAAGGAGAAAAGAGGTAATTCTGCTACAGGAGTAATAAAGACTGCATATTTGTCCTTGTTTCTTCTGGTAATTCTGGTTTGCATACCGGTTTACGGGAACTACCGTATTTTTCGCTCCATAGGACGCACTTTTTCCCTCTTTAAAACTAAGGGGGAAAGTCTGTGCGTCCTATGGAGCAAATGCAGGGGGGAGGCAGGCAGGAAAACCCCAAGAGCTGCACACAAGCTTTGCGCCGCTCTCGCGGGCTTTTCCCCAGGAGGGAAAAGGGACTGACGCGGCCAGTCAGTCCCTTCTCCCTCCTCGTAGAAAAGCCCGCAGGAGCCACACGCTCCTTAAAGCGCGTGCGGCTCCTGTGGGCTTTTTTAGGAGGTGGGGGAATTGCCATAGCCGCGTGCAGCCTCTCCAGCCGGGAGAGAGTGCGCAAGGCTAAAGAAGCAAGGCAGTGAGCGCGATCCATCCCGCTTGCTGCCATGGCTTCCTCTTTAGCCTTGCGCAGCCTCCCCCGGAAATCCTTCTTGATTTCCCCCTCTGAAAACTAGGTGCGTCTTGTGGTCCGGTGCGTCCTACAGAGCAAGAAATACGGTACTCAGTTCTGGGCTCGAGCTGAGGAATGAGCTATTTATGGTGTCAGATAGCACAAATTTTCCTGATGTGCCTTGCTCTGTGTTGTAACTGAGGAGCAAGTAACTTCCATGCAGTGTTGGCGCAAAGAAGGTGGGGGAGAAACTTAACTTGAGCGTGAATTTGAAGTTTATGACTTCACATGTTACACTGAACACAGGCACAAGTTGTCTCTGCACATGTGTAAGTGTTTGTAACACCCATCTGCACTATCCATTTTAAGCAGTATCATACCGCTTTAAACAGTTATGGTTCCCCCAAAGAATCCTGGGAACTGTAGTTTATTAAGGGTTCAGAAATTTGTTAGCTCCGTCCTGCCCTCAAACATTCCCAGTGCCTTAACGATCAGTCCTTTTGCCAAGGGCAATCTGGGAACTGTAGTTCTCTGAAGGGAATAGCAGTTCCCTAAAAACTCTTTAAGTACCCGTAACAAACTATACTTCCCAGGGGATGGCACTAGGTTTTCGGGGGCCATATTTTCCTGGAACATTGGCTTTGTCAGCCACAATGGGCATGGTTCCAGTAAAATTGATTACCCGCCAGGTAAAAATGTAAGTAGGTACCAGTTTAAGGCTTTGATATTTCCAATTTCAGTACCGTTAAATGAATACATCTCACATGGCTTGGGATTACAGTTCAGTTTTATTTACGTAGTCAGACTCTGATTCTACAAAACATTAGCTGCATAAATTATACTTGGATTTATGCACATAAATACAACCGGTAGAAATGCAAGGCATGTAATTTTTATGCTGCATAATTTCTACCTGGCTCGCTTGTGTTCTTTTTCTTAAAGGTATATTTGTGGGGAAATCTGTGTACAACATATTGGTCATTTGGTTTAGCAGTTTTATTTTTTAAGAACTGTGTCCCGTCCCCCCCCCCTGCAAGAACTGCATATTTGCAAACACCAGAAGTTATTGGTAGTTCTAATCTTGCTGTCATTTCCCCCCTGCATTTTACAAAATCAGTCTGTGTCTCCCTTTCCTCCTTTAAAATGTATGCCCCACTTTCCCCACTCAATCCCTTTAATTATTATTATTATTATTTATACCCCGACCATCTGGTTGGGTTTCCCCAGCCACTCTGGGCAGCTCCCAACCGAATATTAAAAACACAATACAGCATTAAACATTTAAAAACTTCCCTAAACAGGGCTGCCTTCAGACATCTTTTAAAAGTAAGAGAGTTGCTTACTGCCTTGACATCTGATGGGAGGGCGTTCCACAAGGCAGGTGCCACTACCAAGGAGGCCCTCTGCCTGGTTCCCTGTAACTTCACTTCTCGCAGTGAGGGAATATATGAGATTTATTACTTTTTTTATTTAAAAAAATGCATATAAAGGGAAAACCAATTATTCATATGTGTCAATGCCCACTTTGTCTGATGCACTATGTAAGGCATTTGGTACTTGGGCATTAGCAACAAAAAATTGGGTAAGCAGTTGCCTTGTTCCTTATTATCTTAATATTTGAGTTTTCCAAGGTAAAATACAGGGGAAAAAGAAAGTGCTGGTGTATAGTAAGTGTTGGCATCTATCCAAAACTTTTCCCCGCTATTAAATTCCACTGCCTGTCCATCCTGAGGTCTGGAGGGTTACCTGTGGTGAGGTGCAGATGGAAGGGTAGGAGACCAGGTGGTTCGTCTTGTATGAATGGTAATCTTATTCTGAAATTATTTATAAAGGAGTAAACAAACTAGAGGGACTTCACCAGTATGGGGTAATGTGGTTGATAGAACAGGGGCTCCCAAACTGGTCTGTGGACCACCAGTGGTCTGTGAGCTTCATTCATGTGGTCCACGACACGCCTATGGAATTGTAGCTGAAGATGAGAGACAACATCTTGAATAATCATAAAGATTTTCAATCATCTTTTTGTTGCTTCTTTTGTTTCTTATGTTGTATTTTATTGTACAGTCGTACCGCGGAAGTCGAACACCTTGCGAGACGAACGTTTTGGCTCCCAAACGCTGCAAACCCAGAAGTGATTGTTCCAGTTTGTGAACGTTCTTTGGAACCTGAACGTCCATCGCGGCTTCCGATTGGTTGCAGGAGCTTCCTTGCAGCCAATCGAAACCATGTCTTGCTTCCCGAACGTTTTGGAAGTCCGAACTTCTGGAACAGATTCCGTTTGACTTCTGAGGTACAACTGTATTACAATTTGGATTCTGTAGAATGACAATTGCTACAACATGCAGATTTTCAAGTGCTCTGTGGGTTGGGAGTGGGGAGTTTAGGAACCTGTAACTTTCACAAGGTTGCAGATTTTTGAAAAAGAACAGGCCAGGTGAAACAAGAAGCCACCACCTGTACTGTAGGTTACATAGTGAAATACTCCATACTCCAGATTAAAAACTGGTTTCAATCCTCACCACCTGCCAGTAAATGGATTTATTTTTCCCCACAGCATGCAGTAGAGGCAAGTTATCTTATTCATCTTCCCTCTTTAGAAGGATTTACTCAACCATTCATTAGCGGAGAGAATAACATCCTCTTTCCAGTTCCTGCTGACTCCTTATAAAAGCTGCCATCAACAAGATTTCTAGCAAGATAAAGGGCTGCAGTCCTATGCACACTTTCCCAGGGATAAGCGCCAATTAACACAGTGGGACTTATTTTTCGGAATAAACACGCATAGGATTGCACCCATCCGAGGCCCACAGAACGTAACCCTTTTGTGTACTTTAATCAAGAAGCAGAACTTACCATAATATAGCCTATTGTTTCATCATTTAGTAATTAAGCAGAAGAGTGAAGACAGCTGCACACATGTCCAACACACAAATGCACACAACTGCCAAGATACAACCCACAACCAGGCATCTTAATCCTTAAATAAAACTTGCATAGAATACTTAATTGGAATAATTGGAATTATTGGCCCTGTGGCTCAGTTATAATTACACTTTCAGTTGTAATTGCTTGGTTTACAACCATGTTCTCATCAACCCATTATCTATATCTGTCTCCAAATAAAAGGTGGGAAATAAAACCTGGGAAAGTGGACCTTTGCAAATGGAAGCATCCTTGAGAATCTGTAGGGAAATTGTTACTGTGTTAACATCAAGAAAGGGGGCCCTCTTTGTACCTCCATTGCCCTTAGATGCCCAGAGAAGAGGGTGGCCCCCGCAAGAGAGGACATTTTCTCCATAGCCCCTAAGTTGCGGAATCCCCTCCCCACAAAAGTGTCTCTGGCACCTTCATTGTGAGGTTTCTGACACACTTGCACTGACCCCTATTCTCACTGTAGTTGGCTTTGATGTTGCATTTTTGAATTGCCGAAGCCTGGCGAAGGGCAGGCAAGAAATGGAATTTATCATAAAATAAATACCCGGGTTATTTTGGGGGACCCTGTAACAACATAAAGCATCCTATTTGCAGAAATAGGTATGCTGTACTCTCTCACACACACAATATCTGATTTTGGAATGTATTTTATTATGTGGTTTTAAACCACTCTGTAGTAGAACCTAGAATTCCAGAGTCTCTTGTGACAAAGAGTGGCATATATATTTTTTTAAAATAAATAAATCAGAAGAGATTCCGACTCTCCACACTGCATTCAAAAGGAGACTTCCTGAAGGCCCTTTTCCAAATTTATATCATATATATCCTGTCATTTATCCACATACAAATTACATGGTAGGTTTGGGATGCAGGTGGCGCTGTGGTCTAAACCACCGAGCCTCTTGGGCTTGCCGATCAGAAGGTTGGCGGTTCGAATCCCTGCAATAGGGTGAGCTCCCGTTGCTCTGTCCCAGCTCCTGCCAATCTAGCAGTTCGAAAGCACACCAGTGCAAGTAGATAAATAGGTACCGCTGCGGCGGGAAGGTAAACAGCGTTTCCGTGCGCTCTGGTTTCCGTCACGGTGTCCCGTTGCGCCAGAAGCGGTTTAGTCATGCTGGCCACATGACCCGGAAAGCTGTCTGTGGACAAATGCCAGCTCCCTTGGTCTGAAGCAAGATGAGCATCGCAACCCCATAGTCGCCTTTGACTGGACTTAACTGTCCAGGGATCCTTTACCTGAGAGATGGTGACTGGACCAAGGTCACCTGGTTTTTTTCATTGCTCAGTAGAAACTGCAACTAGAACCCTAGTCTCCCAGGTTTAATTCAGACCACTACTGGCTCTCACACTGGCTTTGGGACATTCTGTGGGAAGTAATTCATACTTGAAATTAAAACAAAACAAACCTGTGTGCAGATAGCTGCACCCATGTGGGGAGGGTTCCCCGCCCCCTCTTTATCCTATTTTATGAATCAGCCTACAGAGGAGAAGCCCTGTTAAATTAATTGATGTATGCTAGTCTGCTTCAAATTTAGCACAACTGCCGCAGTGTCTTCTGTTTCGTCAAGCAGATGATTCTTGAGACAGGGGGAGGAGGGCAGACATAGAGAAACATTAGATCCTTTTGTGCTGCGGTGAATCAGTGGGGAGAAAGTATACATTCCCCCATGTACTCCTCCTACTTGCTGTGTCAAGCATGCAAAATATGGCACACCTAAGAATAGGAGCATTCTGGCCCACTAGGTGTTGGAAATGGGGAAAAATGGGAGGGGGATATGGTTATAAGTTGGCAGGGGAGACCCCCCCCCCTAAACTCAAGAAATTAATGTCAGAATCTTGCTAATACTGGAGTGGGCTAGGAAGGGAAAATGCAAGCTACAGAACTGTGCCAAACAAGGAATCCCTGGGCCGGCTTACATAAATCAGCCTGGCTAGCCATTATGAAACAATGGCCAGGTATTTTACACATTTTATAAGGTTCTCAGGTCTGTGCAAAACAGCATCCCCTCCAGCATTTTTTCCAATAAATATAAGGACGTCCTTAATAATAATGTAGGGACACGGGTGGCGCTGTGGTCTAAACCACTGAGCCTCTTGGGCTTGCCGATCAGAAGGTCGGCGGTTCAAATCCCCACGACGGAGCGAACTCCTGTTGCTCTGTCCCAGCTCCTGCCAACCTAGCAGTTCGAAAGCATGGCAGTCCAAGTAGATAAATAGGTACCACTGTGGCAGGAAGGTGAACGGCGTTTCTGTGCGCTCTGGTTTCCGTCATGTCCCATTGCACCAGAAGCGGTTTAGTCATGCTGGCCACATGACCTGGAAAGCTGTCTGTGGACAAACGCTGGCTCCCTCGGCCTGAAAGCGAGATGAGCGTCGCAATCCCATAGTCACCTTTAACTGGACTTAACCGTCCAGGTGTATTTTACCTTTTCAATTAATAATAATAATAATAATAATAATAATAATAATAATAATAATTTTATTATTTATACCACACCCATCTGAATGTGTTGGCCCAGTCACTCTGGCCAGCTTCCAACATATATAAAAACACAACAAAACATTAAACATTGAAAATCTTCCCTATACAGGACTTGCCTTCTTGGTAAGAGGCGTGCTGGGAAGAAAAAGGAGAACAAAGGCCACTAGTTGCTGGGCAGGCCAGGAGCATCTTGGGTAGCAATGAAAAACATTACTGGGGTATAACGTTCTGCACCCCCTCCACTGCACATTTCAATGTGTAAATATGTATTAATAAACCATATTTCTTAAAGACACTTCCCTCCACTGTGCCTTAATGTTCCCACAACTCTAGATAAGTGCCTGGAACCCCAGGAAACTTGTGAAGCCACTCAGCGGAGATTGGGGTGGCATGTCGCAATATTCTTCTGAAGCATATAGCTAGGCATCTGTGCCTACTCATTATTAACTTCTGTATTTGAAACAACCTGAGCTCTTTTCAACTGGCTGATATAAATATAGTGGCTTGGATAAAGAAGTCACCGGGTCAAGTTGAGATTTGCCCATTTTCTACAATCCAGTTTCCAAACAGTGTCACATATACATCGACACCTCTCCATTCAGCGCAGACATTCAAACATTTGCGTCTTTCCTCTTTTAGTCACACATAAGTGGCGCTAATTGAATTGTATTTGCTGTCTTAAATATCTTAAATTTATTTCTTAAGTCTATTGTGTCTCTAAATTATATCTGATTTAAACTTCTTCTTACTTCTGGGATTCCAGAATGGCTTAATTCTCTTTGCTATGTAGAAAATTAGAGATAATTGCTTTGGCAGGGGGAGAAGGGGACAGAACCTGAATTCAAATAAATCCTCGCATTAATTCCCCCCCCCCATTTTCTTCTTGTCCTCGGAAGAAGACGAGTCACCATTTTAGAAGTAAACAGATTACTTTCTGAACCCAGAATATGGAAAATTTATTAACTATTCACATGCCACTTTCAGAAGGCAGGAAAATCTTGTGAGGTTTTTTTAAGGCAAGAAAGAAAAAGGAGGATTCTTGTCATAATTCGAAAGTGCTTCTCAACAAATTATTATTAAGCTATTTGAGAGGAGCTGAATTAGGAGGTGCATCCTATTTGCACATTTTGAAATCCTGCAGTGACTCATTTATCTGCCATTAAAAGTTTACACTTCATACATTTCGAGTTCAGCTGCTTCAAAAAGTGCTGTGTTACCCACCCACGGGATCCTGGGAAGGCAGGGCTGTTCTTGTATTACTTTCTGTGTTCACTGACTGATAGGGTCACTCAGGAACAAGCACGTAGGACGATGCCAAGTGGTGTTCATGTAGGTGGAATCTCATTGCTCCCCACAGTTCGTTTCGGATGGGCATTTGTGAGGCACACAAATAGCTGCTGAACACAGGGAGGGTCTGTGAATAAAGTTGGGGGTGGGTGTTTAAAGGAGGGCACAGAACTATTCCCTCCCAAGGTTCCGGGAAAAACTTTGGAAGAGCGATCTGAAGTTTACAGCATGTTGTTCCTTGAAGGAGAACTACCTGAAAATGATTTACAGGTGTTATTTAACTCTGAGTAGACTTGCTAAGATGTGTAAGATTGAAAAAAAGTGCTGGAGGTGCAATGAGGTAGAGGGTACGTTTTTCATATGTGGTAGACTTGTAAAATGGTAAAAGAGTATTGGGAAATAATTTACAATGAATTGAAAAAAATGTTTAAAAGTACTTTCCTCAAAAAAGCAGAGTCCTTTTTGTTGGGGATAATTTAGATGGAGATTCCCAGGTGTCAAAAAAAGGCTTTTTATGTATGCCACTACTGCGGCCCGTGTTTTGTTAGCCCTAAAATGGAAAATGATTGAGGTCCCAACTAAAGAAGAATGGAGACTTAAACTGATGGAATATGCGCAGCTTGCAGATCTAACATATAGAACAAGAAAACAAGAAGAACATATGTTTAGAGAAGATTGGAAAATGTTTATTGAATATATGGGGGGAATTATGTATACTTGGAAATGTTGGCAGCACTAAGATAAATTCAACAGTGTAAATAAGTTTTGATGGATGTAATAATGGAATACTGAATAGTTTAGTTTATGTAAAATATGCAGGGATTTATGTTATGCAAAATGAACCATGGAAAGAGAAGAAGGGAAGTCATCGATATTTTAAGGTTGTTTAAATGAATATGCTACAATGTAAAACGGAAATTTTAATGACAATTTTATAAAAAAGAACTCTTCCCTCCCAGAGAAAATGGATTTGTATGTTGCAAAGGGTTAGCTACTCAATGTAGATCTCAAATTATGTAATGCAGCAAGACAACAACTGCTTACCTGAATCCTGACAAGACAGAAGTACTGTTTTTGGGGGACAGAGGGCGGGCAGGTGTGGAGGACTCCCTGATCCTGAATTAGGTAACTGTGCCCTGAAGGACCAGGTGCGCAACCTGGGAATCATTTTGGACTCACAGCTGTCCAATTTCCAGAGTGGTTTACTGGGGAAACCTTTTTGCCTATCAGCTCTGGAAACTTTAGCTCTTTGAGAGAAATAGAGGTCTCCTATCAAGCCTCAGCATCCATAACAAACAACAGATCCCACACACACAGAGCGCCAAAGTTAAGAGGGCGCAAAATTGAGACGATCCGTAATTGAGAAGATCCATTTTGGGGCACCAAATTTCGGCCTCGCACAGGGCACCATATTATGAGAGATTATATGTCTGTCTATGCCCCAACTGCCTATATTATCTCTCTCTCTGTGTGTACACACCTGAATTTATCATCTGAAGATGCAGTATGTTTTACTTCATATTCATTTCTTTGCCATATACATCAGCCCACGCACATATTAGAATCAAATCTTTCTCTTTTTTTTGCTTCTTGCTTTATTAGGCAGCGGCTGTGAGCCCCGACATGCTTAATGTTTTGACAGATACTGACAGGCCTCTGATGCTGTCAGGAACTGCCTGAGAGCCCAGAACTGCAGAATCTCCCCACAGTGTTCTAGTATGATCATAAAACAGTTGTAATTTTTCCCCCTCCTAAAATAAAATAAAATGCAAATGTGTCAAGTACTGTAGAACATCTTTTTTTACCCGGTTGGTGAGGGTGATTGTTAAGTTGTGGGTGAACATATCAGACGACACAGCGATTCTTCAAACAGTTCTTGTTTATTCAGAGGCCAGAACAGAACTGAACTGAAGGGTTCAGTCAGCCTGCTTATATAGAGCTCCAGTACAATGTAACTGTAACAATTTTCTAAAACTATCCAATCACTGAACATCACTTTCGATCCCTTATTTGCATAACTATCTACAGTATCTCCCTGCTGGCCCAGGGTGAGAACTTCAGTACATAACAGTGATAATGCACCTTGCCAGAATCATAAAATATTCAAGTCTTCCACTGACACGGAATCAGGTATCTCAACATTTTTCGTTAGTTGAGAGATGCGGAGAAGAACAAATGCAATTCTACCGATACTTTGGGAGTTCCTTGGCCCCTCCCACTGCAGCCCTCCTCCAATAGGGTTCCTTAGACTTTCATAGTTGTGCGACAAATAGAAATCCAGACAAGGGAGCCTTTCCCTGCCCACAGATGGACAATGTTTGCCTGCTTCATTTTTGCAAATATTTCCAATATAAATATTACAAATATTTCCAAATAATATCACCTTTGTATATACACCATTCATTTAAAATACCCGCCGCCCTGATCCACAGGCCCAAAGGAAGGCATTTGCAAGTGGTTTGGTGCAGTGATATCAAAAAAGGATATCAAAAACACCAGAACGTCCAGTTTATTAAAGAGAAGTGTAAACTTGCAACCCAGCCTGCAGAGCCCTGCTGCCTTTATGGGCTCTGCACATACTTGCCTGTGAGGTGCTAATAAGCCTCTCCTCTTCCAAGGAACTGAACCAAAGCTTAAAGCTTCAAAGCAGATAAGCATATGTGAGATCATTCTAGGGTTACCATATTTTGAAGAGCAAAAAAGAGGGCACTATGATTGTTAAGTTGAACATATCAGGCAACACAGAGATTCTTCAAACAGCTCTTGTTTATTCACAGGCCCAGAACAGAACTGGGCTGAAGGGTTCATCCAACCTGCTTATATAGAGCTCAACTACAAAGCAACAGTAACAACTTTCTGTAACTATCCAATCATTGAACATCACTTTCTATTCCTTATTTGCATATGTGGACCTGAGTGAAAACTATCTACAGTATCCCCCTGCTGGCCCAGGGTGAGAACTTCAGTACATAACAATGATGACTCTCGTTTTAAATACCCCTACTATATGTAGGGTGTAGAAGTTGTGATATATTGCTGAGGGGGGCAGGGGAAGAGAAAAGCAAGTCTTCAACCACCAGTTATGTCTATGTGTCATCCAGAAAGTATAGCAAATTTTTAAAAATCCATCCGGATGGAAATCTTACCCCTGAAAAAGAGGACATGTCCTAGAAAAAGAGGGTGCATGGCAACCCTACTTGCAGCAAATAAAAATTAGTCCTGGGGTTATATTGACTACCAAAACGGCATTTACAGGCCTTCTGTGACATTTTCATGGTGTGGTTCAAGGAATCCTGGAAACTCTAGTTTGTTAAGAGTGCTGGGAATTGCTGCTCTGTAAGGCTAAACTACATTTCTCTGGGCACAGGATGGTTGAAATGGTGTATGCGCAGCCTAGTGAGTTTGAAAAAGCATTATTTCATCTTGTTTGTTTGATTGATTTTAATTTAATGTGCGTGCTTGTGTTGTGTTTTTTTTGGACCCTGACATTGCTTGCAGTGAAAGGTGGGGCATACATTTTTATAAATAAAATAAAATGTTAAATGCCTCAGTCCCAGTCTGTCCTTTTCAAAGGGTCCACTTCTTGCTATGAACCTTCCCACTCTTGTCCTAGTGCCATCCCCAGTCCCGTTGCTGAGCATGCAGGGACTAGGAGCAGAATCCGCATACAGTCCAGAAGTCAGGGAATCCAGATGATCACAGAGCTAAGGGTCCACAGATCAGGGAATCCAGATGATCACAGAGCCAAGGGTCCAGATGATGAGCAGAGAGCAGAAAGGTAGAGTCCGGAACCACAGGCATTGTTTCCAGCATCTGACAGCTGCTGAGAGCTCTGCTTAAGAAGGCTGAAGCCAGAAGGTTCTCACCAGTGTCTTCTCCTCCTGGCCTTGAAGGCTGATCAGCTGCAGGTGGTCACTCCCCTTTCTCCCCCTTCAGGCTGCTGTTCAGCAGGTGAAGCTGACTCCTGGCCCATGACAACTCTTCACTCTCCTCTTGCTCATTGAAAATCCAAAACAGGTACTCTTAGTATATATACTTTTTAATTAAATTTTCTGTTCTATAAGTTAGAGCATTCATTTCAACAACCTTAAAGTACTGATGAATTCCGTTCTTCTCTTTTCATGGTTCATTTTGCACACTGTAGATCCCTGCATATTTTATATGAACAAAACCATTCAGTATTCCATTGTTACATCCATCAAAACTTATTTACACTGTTGAATTTATCTTAATGCTACCAGCATTTTTAAATGTGCACAATTTTCACCCATATTTTCAGTAAATATTTTCCAATCATCTTTAAACGTATGTTCTTCTTGTTCTCTTGTTCTATATGTTAGGTCCGCAAGCTGCGCATATTCCACCAGTTTAAGTTGCCATTCTTCTTTCGTTGGGACTTCGCTCGCTTTCCATTTTTGGGCTAACAAAACATGGGCTACAGTAGTGGCATACATAAATAGCCTTTTTTGACACCTGGGAATTTCTGTCTGAATTATACCCAACGAAAAGGACTCTGGTGTAGGTTTTTTTTTGGAAAGGTACTTTAAAACATTTTTTTCAGTTCATTATATATCATTTCCCAATACTCTGTTACCCTTTTACAAGTCCACCACATATGATAAAATGTACCTTCAACCTCATTACATCTCCAGCACTTATCTGATTTGGACATATACCTTTTAGCAAGCCTTTAACTCGGAGTTAAATACCATATGTAAATCATTTTCAAGTAGTTGTCCTTCAAGAAATAAGATGCTGTAAACTTCAGATCGCTCTTTCAACATTTTTCCCAGGGATTAAAATCTATATTATGTCCTATATCTAATGCCCAATGTGTCATAGATGCTTTGACGAACTCGTCAAAATGGGTACTCTTAGTTTACCCATTGTGTGCTCTAGAAATGGCATTTAATGATGCACCCAAGTTCTGAGCAATTTGGTCCTGTGCGCCATTCTGCTGCTTAGCCATTCTCCTTCTCAGCATACGTGCTATTTCATGTTTAAACCTACTAATTCCATAAAACGGATGGCTCCAGCTCAACAGATGGTGAGGACCTGTGTGAAGTGTCACGGCTAGAGAAAAGCCATGAATTCAAGCCCAAAGCCTTTTAAATTAGCACCAAAGATTAAATCAACAAAAGATTGCAACAGGTGGCCGAGTCTTCCTGCTCCTCTGCCATCAGGGCACACTTTGTTTTTGTATTCCGACATGTAAAGAGATTTTTGTTTTCTTCTTACACAGTCAACAAGAAACCTTACGGTAAAGCATTGAATTTTAGCACCACATACGGTGCTAGCAAGCGCTGCATAAATGAATTTAGCTGGCAAGGTATTTTCCCAAAGCAGATGGAGATGCAGGCCTCAGCCCAGTGAAATGTGTTTGGAGCTGCCTTAGATTACAGTTGGGGCAGCCATGTGGGAGGATTTACTGTAGTGTTTGAGGCCTGGGACATTTGCAGGGAAACCAAAATGCTTGTTTACAAAGCTATTGTACTACCAACCTTACTGTCTGCTTGTGAAATGTGGACCACTTATAAACGCCATCTCCAACTCCATCAACAGTGTCTCCGAAAAAATTTACACATCACTTGGGAAGACAGGCGAACTAATGCCAGTGTACTGAAAGAAGCAAAGATCACCAGTGTTGAAGCAAGGATTATTCAACATCAACTTCGTTGGACTGGTCATGTTGTGTGGATGCCTGGCTATTGTCTTCCAAAGCAACTACAGTGGTACCTCGGGTTACAGACACTTCAGGTTACAGATGCTTCAGGTTACAGACTCAGCTAACCCATAAATAGTACCTTGGGTTAAGAACTTTGCTTCAGGATGAGAACAGAAATTGTGCGGTGGCGGTGCAGCGGCAGCGGGAGGCCCCATTAGCTAAAGTGGTACCTCAGGTTAAGATCAGTTTCAGGTTAAGAACGGACCTCCAGAACAAATTAAGTTCTTAACCCGAGATGCCACTGTACTCTATTCCGAACTTAAAAATGGAAAGCATAATGTTGGTGGTCAACAAAAGAGGTTTAAAGACTCCCTCAAGGCAAATCTAAAAAAAAGTAATATAAACACCGACAACTGGGAAACACTGGCCTGCAAGTGCTCCAGTTGGAGAACAGCCTTTACCAAAGGTGTCATGGGCTTTGAAGACACTCGAACTCAGGACGCAAGTGAGAACCCTCACCACGATCAGCTCCCACCTGGAAACCTATGTCCCCACTGTGGAGGGACGTGTGGATCCAGAATTGGCCTCCACAGTCTCTTACGGACCCATTGTGTTTATGGAAGACAATCTTTCTCGGCTATGAGTGATCGCCAAGGAAGAAGAAAAAGAAGAAGAAGAAGAAGAAGAAGAAGAAGAAGAAGAAGAGGAGGAGGAGGAGGAGGAGGAGGAGGAGGAGGAGGAGGAGGAGGACTTACTGTAGGTACTGACCTTATAAGCTTTAAACCAGGGGTGCCATTTAGGGAGGCCTGTTCGCCTCGCCTGCCCCCCCTCAAATATTTCAGACCATGTTAGCATACCCTCCAGACAATCCTCAGATGAAAATAGGGATATTTTCATCTGAGGAATGTTGGAGGGTGTGCTACCCCTTTGACAAATACATTTCTGTTGCACCCCAAAGAGTTATCACCCCCCCAACTGACTCTCATTGACCCCCGCCCTTTTTCGGTGCCCATCCTGAGCCCCCATGCAGAGCATTTCCTATCAGAGGAAAGGTGAGTGCCGGTCAATTTGCAAGCACCCTTCAAAGGGTCAGTCCAATAGTCAGGACTCTGTTATCTGCGTCCGAATACCCTGGAGGTGAAATGTGGTATATTCTATTGTAAACAGCACCATGATTCTCAGATGGAGGGTGGCATAGAAATTTAATAAATAATAAAAATAGACGGGGCTGCCTTTGAATTTACTCAGAAACTGCAATTGATTCAGAATATGGTTTGCAGGCTGACTGTCTTGGGAACTCGCGACTGGGTAATAGTATGCAGCTAATGCATTCATATTAAGGACTAGAATTGTGCGGAATCCCCTCCGCTGGGAAATATCACTAGTCCAGTAAAATCTCCTTTGAGGTTTTTAAGCAGAGGCTGGATGGCCATCTGTCACGGATGCTTTAGCTGAGATTCCTGCATTGCAGGGGGTTGGGCTAGATGACCCTTGGGTCCCTTCCAACTCTAAGATTCGATGATTCTGTGAAAATATTTCATCCTCCATCCCTCTTTCTTTTACACACACACACACACACACACACACACACGCATGCACGCGCACACACACACACACACACACACACACACACTTTTTTGCTTTGGTGAACTTTGGTGGCAATCACAGGTATTGTTGTGGGTGGTCCAAGGGATCTGAGCATATTAATAATAATAATAATAATAATAATAATAATAATAGCAGCACTCTGGGCAGCTCCCAACAGAATATTAAAAACATGATAAAACATCAAACATTAAAAACTTCGCTAAACAGGGCTCCCTTCAGATAATATGCCCCTTTCCCTTCTTTTTTAACGTTGTCTACAGGACAGGAGGGATGCGGGTGACACTGTGGGTTACCACAGAGACTAGGGCTTGCCGATTGGAAGGTCAGCGGTTCGAATCCCCGTGACGGGGTGAGCTCCCGTTGCTTGGTCCCTGCTCCTGCCAACTTAGCAGTTTGAAAGCACGTCAAAGTGCAAGTAGATAAATAGGTACCGCAGGTAGATAAATAGGTACGGCGATCGCCGCTTCTGTGCATGCGCGAATGGTGACAAACCTGCCAGTTACTTCCGGGTTTGCGTGGACTTTGGGCGAAATGGACGCGAGCGGAGGCGGACGTAAGAAGAGGTTTGACTATCTCCTGCTTTTACTCAAGCCCTTGAAAGACAGCTCAGATTGAGAGAGTGAGAGGCACAACAGCAGTCAATTCTAAATGATACTTGGAAGATTTGGCAAGTCTCCAAGGAACGGAAGTATTTATCTTTGGCAGTAATGCAGTCAATTACTTCTATGGCCCAATTAAACATATCTTACATGTGAGATGGCCTTTGGCAATTTTCTATTGAACATAGCTGCCCTAGGCTTTGAATTTAGATTTTGGTTTCCTGCAAGAGTTTGATCTGTATTTCTCATAAACAAGTTGGGTAATGAATAAATCATCTCCCTCTGAGCAATTATTTTCCCCCTCTCCCAAAGGGCTGCCGGGGTAAGACTCTGTAATCATAACTTCCCTAGCAATCCTTTGCTATCTGTGGCCACACCCAGCCCCATCACTGCCAAGGGCAATTGGTTTCCTAATGTGGTTTACAACTCAGCTTGGTGGTTTATTTTAACTGTTGGCTGTTTGTAGAGAGCCATTACAAACTGAAAGGAGCAACGAGATAGAACTGCCTGGATTATAGAATCATGGGGTTGGAAGGGATCCAAGGGTCATCTAGTCCAACCCCCTGCAATGCAGGAATCTCAGCTAAAGCATCCAGGACAGACGGCTATCCAACCTCTGCTTAAAAACCTCCAAGGAAGGAGAGATCACAACCTCCCGAGGGAGACTGTTCCAATGTCCACCAGCTCTTACTGTTGGAAATCTTTTCTTGATGTTTGGTTGGAATCTCCTTTCTTGTAACTTGAAGCCATTGCCTTGAGTCCTACCCTCAAGAGCAGGAGAAAACAAGCATGCTCCCTCTTCCACGTGACAGCCTGAAATACACTCGGAGTCCTGTAGTGATTTCATGCTCTTTATTGCAGCTTGTAAAACAGTGACTGAATTGCCCCCCAAACCTCAGGCTTTTATATACATTATTTACACAATGAGTCCCATCTGATTGGCTGATTCTGCTTCCCTCCTGGAGCCTGATTGGTCTTTTCCTGCAGGCCAATCAGTTGTTGCATTCTACGATCCTACCAGCCTAATAGGCTGATTAACTTCCTCCTGGAGCCTGATTGGTCTTTTCCTGCAGGCCAATCAGTTGTTGCATTCTACGATCCTACTTGCCTGTTGTTCTAGGAACCAAGCTTAGTATATAACACAGCCCTTAAGATATTTGAAGATGGCTATCATATCTCCTCTCAGTCTCCTCTTTTCCAGGCCAAACATACCCAGCTCCTTCAAGCGTTCCTCATAAGGCTTAGTTTCCAGACCCTTGATCGCTTTGCTGACCTGTCTTGTCTGCTGTGTGATACCTTGCACACTCTAGAACTAATCAGAGCGATAAATGCAAAGTTAACCCTTTTATATGTTTCAGCTACTCTTGCCAATTGCAACAAGCATTCCAAGAAATTGCTTTGCCAGCCTAAAGGATGATACTCGTAAGAGAACGATCCTGAACCCTCTGCCGCTGATGGCTAGAGGGGATCAGAATGACACACTGATGCCTCTGTTGGACAAAAAAACCCCAGCTGTGCTCAGACAGGTGGAAAGCTATCGCTGGCTATTCCCCCGCTGGTGGCAGCATCAGAAAACTGAACAATGAGGGTTTGGGTGGCAGGGAGCCAGAGGCTTTGAATCTGCTGGATCCAATGCCTGACCTCTCTCCCCAAGGGGCTCAGTCCTCAAGCCCCTCAACTACGCCAGCCTAGACCTGGCAAAGTGAGAACAGAAGTAAAAAAAACTCCCCCCTGCTTCTTTGCTGCATGAGCCATCTCCATTTGAACCTGACTCATAAATACTTACGCAGGCAGCTCCGGGGGGCAATTATGAAACAGCGGTCCTTTGGAATGTGATACCAGGATGCCTAAAGTGTTGACTGCTCCAAAAGATAATAAGAGTAGTCATTCCTCCACAGCAAAATAACTTTGTCTTCCTTGCACGCCTTCCCCCAACATAAGGTAAAGGTACCCCTGCCCGTACGGGCCAGTCGTGTCCGACTCTGGGGTTGCGCGCCCATCTCGCTTAAGAAGCCGGGGGCCAGCGCTGTCCGAAGACACTTCCGGGTCACGTGGCCAGCGTGACAAGCTGCATCTGGCGAGCCAGAGCCGCACACGGAACCGCCGTTTACCTTCCCGCTAGTAAGCGGTCCCTATTTATCTACTTGCACCCGGGGGTGCTTTCGAACTGCTAGGTTGGCAGGCGCTGGGACCGAACGACGGGAGCGCACCCTGCCGCAGGGATTCGAACCGCCGACCTGACGATCGGCAAGTCCTAGGCGCTGAGGCTTTTACCCACAGCGCCACCCGCGTCCCTCCCCCAACATAGCTCCGTGCAAATGAACCTTGCACTGAACTGTTTTTGTTTGGCTTTGTTTTACAGTTGTAAGGTCACAGGTAGGATTTTGTTAAGAGAGAAAGATTCGTTTATTTCAGTTTCTCTTCATGTGCGCACTCCACATGGTGCTGAAGGGTGTGGTTGAGGAAAAGAAGCACAAATTGGAGAATATCTGAAGCCAGTAAGTGCCATCATGTTTTCCCCAGGGCTGCATCAGAGTTTCCTCTGCACTGCCTCCAACTACAAGTCTGAACATATTGGGATGCTCCAAATTGCCCTTCCTCCCATGATTACAAGACTTCCTGTGCAAACTGGAAACATTCAGATCAGCGTGCATACAATTTTCACTAAAGCCCCCAGCTCTGTCATTCTGTCCAAATCCATACAGTTCCATACAGTTGTTGTTGTTGTTGTTGCTGTTGTTATGAAATAAAGGTAAAGGGACCCCTGACCGTTAGGTCCAGTCGCGGACGACTCTGGGGTTGCAGCGCTCATCTCGCTTTATTGGCCGAGGGAGCCGGCATACAGCTTCCAGGTCATGTGGCCAGCATGACTAAGCTGCTTTTGGTGAACCAGAGCAGCGCACGGAAACGCCGTTTACCTTCCTGCCGGAGCGGTACCTATTTATCTACCTGCACTTTGACGTGCTTTCAAACTGCTAGGTTGCCAGGAGCAGGGACCGAGCAACGGGAGCTCACCCCATCGCGGGGATTCGAACCACCGACCTTCTGATCAGCAAGCCCTAGGCTCTGTGGTTTAACACACAGCACCACCCGCGTCCCTATTGTTATGAAATAAGATGCCCCTATTTTCATCAGGGAAATGTTGGTATGTATATTGCAACCTTCAGCATCTCCAGGTAGGTCTGGGCCAGGTCTCCCTGTCTGAAACCTTGCAGAGTTGCAACCACTCAGCATCAAGGCCAATCCTGAGTTGGATGGACTGATGGTTTGTATAAGGCAGATTCCTAAATATTGCCATTGTGGGGAAAGCACAGGCAATTGTTGTAGCAGCAAAGCATGCTGCTTAGAGAGATTGGCTGAACTAATTTCTTGCAGGACTGTCCAGAGAGGAGTAAAAAGGTAAAGGGACCCCTGACCGTTAGGTTCAGTTGTGGCCGACTCTGGGGTTGCAGCGCTCAGCTCGCTTTACTGGCCGAGGGAGCCGGCGTACAGCTTCCGGGTCATGTGGCCAGCATGACTAAGCCTCTTCTGGTGAACCAGAGCAGCGCACAGAAACATTGTTTACCTTCCCGCCAGAGTGGTACCTAGTTATCTACTTGCACTTTGACATGCTTTCGAACTGCTAGGTTGGCAGGAGCAGGGACCGAGCAACGTGAGCTCACCCCTTCGTGGGGATTCGAACCGCCGACCTTCTGATTGGCAAGTCCTAGGCTCTGTGGTTTAACCCACAGCGCCACCTGCGTCCCCCAGAGAGGAGTAGCAAGGGACAAATATTGTGCCTGTGAGGTGGGGGGGGGGGGAGAAATGTTGGACTGTATCGTTTCATTTATCCATCCCAGCGCAATGTCTCGATTTCCACATATCCCTGCAGCCTGCAGCCCTGGCCTCCCTCTTTGGCTGTGAAGCAAGCGATGGCAAGAGATCTCAGGCAAAAAAACTGTTGTGCAAGGGCTTGAACAGGCTCTGGGTTCTGAGGCGCGTTTATGAGGCATCTCCTCTCGCTGCAAACCTCTGCTCCCACATGCCTGTTGGCACGTTTTGCAAGGCCTCCCACGCACCCACCCACCCATGCTCACAGCCATAAGGCCACCCACACACACGTATGCCACGCTAGTTCCATCTCATGTGGGAAGCTGCTCTGGTGGTGGGAAGCGGTTAATCTCAAAGAACACACACACACAAACAAACACACACACACACAGAGAGAGAGGCCTGTAGCATGATGCAACTCGCATCTCCCATGCTGATCGTTTAAAGAAAACAAAGCGAATCTTGCTATATCAGATTGAATGGATGCTTGTGGGCAGCAGGAGAAGAAGCAACAGCAGTTTTAAGCGCCACTATTCAGGACAGTCTGTAGAGGGAAATGAAACAGGAGAGCAGCACTGTTGACTTTTTCAACCCATCAAGGTTCCTTTGTCCCTCGTAAATGCGGCAGACCCTCCAAGTGCCCTTGTTTTCCAGGGACAGTTCCTGATTTAGAGAAGCCGTCCCGGTTTCTGATTTGATCCTGGAATGTCCTGCTTTCCCTTAGGATGTCGTTGTTTTCATTGGAGAAATGTTGGAGGGTATGGAGTTATCCGACCCCCGTGCCGTCTGAAGGCAATCCTCTATAGGGAAGGGTTTGTTGTTGCGTTTTATTTTTTAAAAGTTTAATCATTTATTATGTTTTTATATATGTTGAAAGCTGCCCAGAGTAGCTGGGGCAACACAGCAAGATATATGGGTATATTTGTTGTTGATGTTTAGTCGTTTAGTCGTGTCCGACTCTTCATGACCCCATGGACCAGAGCACGCCAGGCACTCCTGTTTTCCACTGCCTCCCGCAGTTTGGTCAAACTCATGTTGGTAGCTTTGAGAACACTGCCCAACCATCTTGTCCTCTGTTGTCCCTTTCTCCTTGTGCCCTCAATCTTTCCCAACATCAGGGTCTTTTCCAGGGAGTCTCTCTTCTCATGAGGTGGCCAAAGTATTGGAGCCTCAGCTTCAGGATCTGTCCTTCCAGTGAGCACTCAGGGCTGATTTCCTTAAGAATGGAAAGATTTTATCTTCTTGCAGTCCATGGGACTCTCAAGAGTCTCCTCCAGCACCATAATTCAAAAGCATCAATTCTTCGGCGATCAGCCTTCTTGATGGTCCAATATATGGGGTAAAAATAGTAAAATTATCATTATGGAATGGGACGTCCCTATTTTCATCGGAGAAATGTTGGAGTGTATGTGAAGCCAGCGCAGGGCAAATACCTGGTCAGGTTCAGATTGCTGTGCCAGAATCTGTCAAAGCTAGAGAGAGAAAGAGACCCTGGTGAACATCTTTGAGAGAAGGAGTGTGGAACTGCATGTGCACAGATCCATGCGACATCCCTTCAGATATTTGAAGATGGCTATCATATCTCCTTCTCAGTCTCCTCTTTTCCAGGTTAAACATACCCAGCTCCTTCAACCGCTCCTCGTAAGACTTGGCTTCTAGGCCCTCAATCATCTTGATCACTGTCCTCTGCACACGTTCCAGCTTGTCAACATCCTTCTTAAATTGTGGCGCCCAAAACTGGACACAGTACTCCAGGTGTGGTCCAACCAAGGCAGAATAGATTGATTCTAATAATTCCATTGATCCAGACACTGGGCTTCTGTTGATGACAGACAGCTGACATTTTTCACAGCATAGCGATTAACATTATTACCTGCTAATATCTGCTCATTGAACACTCTACACACCTGGCTGGTTCAAAAGTTGGCTGCCAAAACCACAGGGTGTGACACGTCTGTGTTTCATGGAGTGGCTTGGCAGGCAAACTGACACTTTCTAAATAGCTAAATATTAACCGTTAGTGAATGAAAGGTGCAACTCTGCTGTTATTTATGTTTGCTTCTACCCCACCTCAAAGAATCCTGGGAACTCTGGTTTGTTAAGAGTGCTGGGAATTGTCGCTCTGTAAGGCTAAACTACATTTCCCAGGGTTCTCTGGGCACAGGATGGTTGAAATGGTGTATGCACAGCCTAGTGAGTTCAAAAATGCATTGTTTCATCTTGTTTGTTGGTTTGATTTTAATTTAATGTGTGTGTTTGTGTTGCTTTATTGGACCCTGACGTTGCTTGGTGGGGCATGCATTTTTATAAATAAAATAAAATGTTAAACGCCTAAGTCCGAGTCTGCCCTTTCCAAAGGGTCCACTTCTTGCTATGAACCTTCCCACTCTTGTCCTAGCGCCATCCCCAGTCCTGTTGCTGAGCATGCAGGGACTAGGAGCAGAATCCGCATACAGTCCAGAAGTCAGGGAATCCAGATGATCACAGAGCTAAGGGTCCACAGATCAAGGAATCCAGATGATCACAGAGCCGAGGGTCCAGATGATGAGCAGAGAGCAGAAAGGTAGAGTCCGGAACCACAGGCATTGTTTCCAGCATCTGACAGCTGCTGAGAGCTCTGCTTAAGAAGGCTGAAGCCAGAAGGTTCTCATCAGTGCCTTCTTTTTCCTCCTGGCCTTGAAGGCTGATCAGCTGCAGATAGAGTCACTCCCCCTTCTCCCCCTTCAGGCTGCTGTTCAGCAGGTGAAGCTGACTCCTGGCCCATGACAACTCTTCACTCTCCTCCTACTCAATGAAAATCCAAAACAGGTGCTCTTTTTTTACCCATTGTGCGTTCTGCGAATAATAATAATAATAATAATAATAGCCACTCTGGGTGGCTCCCAACAGATTAAAAACAGAATAGAACATCAAATATTGAAAACTTCCCTCAACAGGGCCGCCTTCAGATTTCTTCTAAAAGTCGGGGAGTTGTTTATTTCCTTGACGTCTGACAGAAGAAAGTTCCACAGAGCAGGCGCCACCACCGAGAAGGCCCTCTGCCTGGTAGTCCATGTGTAGCCCATTCCCCCTTTTCTTTTGCTGGAGTTGCCCATAAGGTTAGTGGCAAGTTAAAGCAGACCAGTTAAAAGCTAAAACTCATGTCTACTTAAGTCCGCTACAAACTCCCCACTTCCCTATATCCAAGAAGAAGAATGTGACACGCTCATTTGCTTTCAACACTTCTTCGCTGCAAGGATTTATGGTTTTAATCGGCAGCGGTAGCCTGGCTAATTATACCACAGCCAATTTATGTACATGCTAGAAACGCAAGCTTCATTGACTACAAAGAGGTTTTAAAATAATAAACCATCCCACTCCACCCCGACAGAACCTTTCCTGTGACGCATCATGCAGTAAGTACCCTGCCTGAGCAGAAACAGCTTGTGTTTTCCTTGGCAAGCGTGTCTGCAACAATGCTTCCTCTTAATTTAAAAAATAAAATAAAATCTGATGTGAAGAGCGTCATTTTAAACAATCAAAAATTAAGAAAATGAACACATAGACAGGGCTGGACCAAAGGGCAGCAGGGCTTCGCACTGTATCGCAGAATGTATGCCACAGACACGCAGGCCTTTAAGCCAACAATTTCTCCTCCAGAGATTTATTTGCACCAAGCATGTCTCCACACGAATGTGAGCAACAGGCTTGCTTCCATTCCTTTCCATCTGACTTAGTTACTTGGAGTCTTCTCCAGGAGAGTATTCCACACTCTGTACACTCACCAAGCCAAGAGTATCCCAGATTTTCCTTTCACTGTGAACATGCCGAACATGCCGGCATGTATCTTATATAAAAAGATGGATTTTCGAGTTGCAGGGAGTTTGACATAAACCCAGGACAAGGAGAATGCTAGATTTAGTATACACGTTGGGGGCCTTCTCAAGGATGTAATGATTTTGGACCCTATCCAACCATAGCTGTCAACCGTCCCTTATTTGGCGGGAAAGTCCCTTATCCCAGCACCGTGTCCCGCTGCTGTCCCTTATTGATGATGTCCCTTAAATTTCCCGGGTTTCAAAGGAAGCAGCTCCTCTCCCTCCCTCCCTGCCGGCCAGGGAGGAGGGAGGCTCCAACTGTGTTGCTTGGCTGCGTTGCTCACCCAATAAGGAGTCTAAGAACGACTGGGGGGTGGAGCTTGCATGCCTTGTGCCGATCAAATCGGCTGTGTTGCCTGGGGACTCGCCTTTGCTCAGCGCTTCCCAGTGGAGAGGCGACGGTGGTTTTCCTTGCTGCATCCTCTTTGCTGGGTTGCTGCGCTGTGGGAACCACCGCTTGAGGCTTTGTTTGGCTGCTGGCTGGGCTTTCTGCCTTTGGCTTAGAGGGGCTCAGAAGTTCAACATACCTGTGCTCGCAAAATCCTTTATTTTAGCTGCTGATCCTTTATTTTTGAGGTTGCTGGTCCCTTATTTTCAAATCTGTAAGTTGACAGCTATGTATCCAACAGCTTTCTGGCCCAACCACACAAGTAAGTGTGTGTGTGTGTGTGTGTGTGTGGACATGTGTCACATCCCCCCCCCACACAAACCAAGCAGCATTAACAACACATTTAAAAATCTCACATCTGCCTCCAGACAAAATAATGAAAAACCACGTCCATCGCAAAACAGCAGCCACAAGGAATCGTTTCAGAGAGCACATCGCATCTTGCAAACAACTGCCACGTACGTTACTCAGACCTGCTCTGCGGTGGGAGAGTGCTGAGAAGTGAATCAAGCCTTAGTCACATCGAGATTAGACTACTGCAATGCGTTCTGTGTGGGGTTGCCTTTGAAAAGCACCCACAAATTGCATCTGGTACAACATGTGGCCGCTGGGGTGTTGACAGATGCATACGGAAACACTTTTGCAACTACTTCACCGGCTCCCACTTGGTTTCCAGACCCAATTTAAAGTGCTGGGCTTGACATTTTAAGCCCTAAATGGCCTGAGCCCATGTGAACCTACGTATTGTTAGGGGTTTGGGGTGTTAGCCTATATGCCGAGACCCTTCTAATCCCTGGATCCGGCAAGTGTTAGAATTTAATCAAGGCTTCTGATTCTTAGAATAGCCCGGCTAGCCTCCTGGTGAGGGGCTAGCTGGGCGATGAGCCATTAAGGGGAACAAAGGAAGCGGCTCTGTGCGAGACGGCAAGTGGGTGGGGCCCCCTTTCCCAACTCAGCTTGTGGGTAAAGACAAAGCCAGAGTTTTAGAGCTGAAAATTGCAGGGATGTGAGCTGGAATCAAAGAAGCAAGCAGGAGATAGGGCCACACTGGATCTATATTTGAATCCAAGGCTGTGGCTATGGGAGAAAGAAGACCCTTTTGGGGTGAACCCCTCCACCATGCCTGGAACCCCTGGAATCTTGCACCGCTCGGAAATTGGGGTGGTGTGCAACGGTATATATAGATATCTTCTTCCATGGCCCTGCTTCTTGTGCCTCACTGTCTGAATTATACTAGGTGGCGATACAAAACAGGACCTTCTTGGTGGTGGCACCTAGGGACATTTATATGGCTCCTTCTTTTATGGTTTTGAGTGCTTTTGGGTTGCTTGGAACAGCGCTTTGTCTTACTTCTGGTGCTATGACCAGTGTGGCAGACATTTTAAGAATCCAGTCTTCTTCTCCTTCTTCTTCTTCTTCTTCTTCTTCTTCTTCTTCTTCTTCTTCTTCTTCTTCTTCTTCTTC
>JAXCMG010000008.1:33308418-33343196 GCA_034642415.1 Podarcis siculus
TCTTCTTCTTCTTCTTCTTCTTCTTCTTCTTCTTCTTCTTCTTCTTCATTAAATTTGTATACTGCCCTATACCTGCAGGTCTCAAGGTGGGTCACAAGATAAAATCACAATATCCAAACACAAAATACATAATCAAAACAAAAACAACCCAATAACACCCTACACACACACACACACACACACACACACACACACACACTCTCTCTCTCTCTTTATAAGGGTATTGGATGTCAATCAGCCAAAGGCCTGGTTAAAGAGGAATGTTTTTGCCTGGCACCTAAAGCTGTATAATGAAGGCGCCAGGCAAACCGCCCTGGGAGAGCATTCCACAGACAGGGAGCCACTGCAGAGAAGGCCCGTTCTCGTGTTGCCACCCTCTGGACCTCTCGTGGAGGAGGCACACGAGAAAGGGCCTCAGAAAATGATCTCAGGGTCCAGGTAGGTTCATATGGAAAGAGGTGGTCCTTGAAGTATGTTTTCATGCTCATTATAATATGTCTTATTAGTCACCTTGGAAAGTTTTAGTTAAAAGGCGGGTTACCAATCTTTTAATTAATTAATAAAACCCCCACCCACTCCAACCAGTTTTAATCTGAAATGGCATTGCTAGGTGATGTTGTTTTCTGGTTTGTTTCAGAGTTGCTGGGAATTGTAACACTGTGCGGCGTAAACTTCAGTGCTCAGAATGCTTTATGGAAGAGAACGTGCTTTGAATGTGCTTTCCATGTACAGTGGTACCTCAGGTTAAGTACTTAATTCGTTCCAGAGGTCCGTTCTTGACCTGAAACTGTTCTTAACCTGAAGTATCACTTTAGATAATGTGGCCTCCTGCTGCTGCCGCACCGCCGCTGCACGATTTCTGTTCTCATCCTGAAGCAAAGTTCTTAACCTGAGGTAATATTTCTGGGTTAGTGGAGTCTGTAACCTGAAGCGTATGTAACCTGAAGCGTATGTAACCCGAGGTACCACTGTATACGTAGTGTATATGGAGCCTGGATCACGTAGGTTCTGCAGATGACTCTCATCTGCACCAGTCACCTGCCATGCAGAAAGTGAAGTAGCAAGAGTGAGTTTAGGGTGAACATGTGCCTTTGTGGAGATTGCATGCACTGAAATCTTATGGGGCAGTGGCTGGGAGTCGCTTTGTGAATGTAGTGGTCATTAGCCTAGCAGTTAATCTGGCCCTGTTTAATTTCTTTAATCATGAGTGCCACATCTGATACATGAATCCAGCAGGAGATGCCAAGCCTATGTAGAGACCAGTGAGACATTTGCCATCTCTTTTTGCTGGAGCAAAGGGAGGCCCTGCCCTCAAGTGTCTAATTTCGGTTGTTTTTATTGATTCTCCTAACACTTATTATTTTGAAAATGATTCAGTGGCAGTGTGGATACCTCCAGCTGGTACCTCTTATTTCCCATTCATAAATGAGGTCATAAATCAAGTACATTGACACTGTGTAATGCTAGGCACGTAGCAAACCTACAGGGCATCCCTATGCCCAGAAGTAAGTCCTGTCTAGTTGAATGGGACTTACTCCTTGGGGAAAATGTGTGCGAGGTTGGCGGACGTGTGTTTTGGAGGTGCATTTAAGCAAGTAGGTTGGACTCATCCTGGCAGTCCTGACAAATGGAAGCAAGCTAGCTAAGCTGATGCATTGTCAAAAGATAAATATAAAGAAATGCCACACACATATAGCACCACAGAGGACAGAGATCTGCACAGTATTTGCATATGATAATGCAGGAGAATATCTGCACATTTATCTGTAATTAAAACAGAAAAGCAATGTGTTATGTACTGAAGTTCTCACCCTGGGCCAGCAGGGGGATACTGTAGATAGTTTTCACTCAGGTCCACATATGCAAATAAGGGATTGGAAGTGACGTTCAGTGATTGGATAGTTACAGAAAGTTGTTACTGTTGCGTTGTAGTGGAGCTCTATATAAGCAGGCTGGCTGAACCCTTCAGTTCAGCTCTGTTCTGGCCTGTGAATAAACAAGAGCTGTTTGAAGAATCGCTGTGTCGTCTGATATGTTCACCCACAACTTAACACAATGCATTTCACCATAGTGGAGAAGACTGACCTCATGGTGCAGATAACTTTAAATCCATAACTACTTAACTTATACTCAAAGCCTTGAGTCTTTTTTCTTCTTTGGCGATCACTCGTAGCCGAGTAAGATTGTCTCCCATGAACACAGTTTTAACAGTGATCCCGTAAGTGACTGTGGAGGCCGATTCTGGATCCACATGTCCTGCCACAGTGGGGAATAGGTTTCCAGGCAGGAGTTGATCACGATGAAGGTTTGCCAAGTGTGCCTTCCTCTTAGCACATTTCTGCCCTTCGTCCCGACTTCAAGCGTCTTCAGAGCCCATGACACCTTTGGTAAAGGCTGTTCTCCAACTGGAGCGCTCGCAGGCCAGTGTTTCCCAGTTGTCGGTGTTTATACTACATTTTTAAAGATTTGTCTCGAGAGAGTCTTTAAACCTCTTTTGTTGACCACCACCATTATGCTTTCTGTTTTTAAGTTCCTTGAGTACATCATGACTGGATGCTAACTGGCCCCATTGCCAAAATTATTGTCTGTTTTCATCCTCCCACTTCTGCAGTTGCAGAATAGCTTGTTAGCCTGCAAATTTGGACCTGTCATGGTGTTTTTAATTTCTCAAGCTGCTTGACCCGTTATATTTTTTAACAGGCATGTGTTTAGCAGGCAACTGTTGTTCTAGGTCTTCCAAAAGAGGAGCCTTATTGGACCAAGCAGGTGGTATGAACTTGCATGCCTCCATCTCTGCTAGGTGTTGTGAGTGGGCCTTGACAGCAGGTCAGCAGAACTTGTGACCTGCGAGTTGTTGCACACAATGAATGCAGCACCCAGGCCATGTTCTGTGACTTCCTAATGCTCAAAACTCCTTGGCACACCCTTTTAAATTTTGTTTTGCATTCACAGGCTGGCAGAAAAACTGACTGGTCTCAAGACCGGTGGGGCCGCAATCCATTTGATGAGTCTAAAAATTGCCCGGGCTTACTCAACAAAGTGACCATGTACTATTGACAGCACAATTGTATCATTCTTAAATCCCACTTGGGTTTCAAGCCAGAAAATTATGCCTGATTAAAAGTACTAAGCCAGTACAGTGGTACCTTGAGTTACAAACACCTCAGGTTACAATCGCTTCATTGTAACATGTAAACTCCGCTAACCTGAAAGAGTTACCTCGAGTTGAGAACTTTGTTCCAGGATGAGAATGGAAATCGTGTGCTGGCAGCACAGAGGTAACAAGATGCCCCATTAGCGAAAGCACGCCTCTAATTAAGAACAGTTTCAGGTTAAGAACGGACCTCCAGAACGAATTAAGTTTGTAACTAGAGGTATCACTGTACATTCTAAACGCTGCGATTCTAATGATATATGTATATATTAACTCACATGTATCCCATTCAGGGTTTTTTAAATTGATATTTTATGGAAAGATTTTCATTTAAAAAGAAATAATGTGATAAATGAGAGGAATTTTAAAAAGTGGGGGAAAGGAGTGGGGAAAGAGAAAGGAAAGTAGTGTAGTATATTGGTTTAATGGAACTTGCTTTTTTTCGTAAAACTGCTTAGGACTGGGATGTTGTAAGTCACCTTCATGATGATGATGATGATGATGACGACGACGACGACGATGATTATTGTGCCCTGCCCATCTGTCTGAGTTGCCCTGACCACTCTGGTCAACTTAAGTTTTAACTTCTCTTTAGTAAGGTAAAGGTAAAGAGACCCCTGACCGTTAGGTCCAGTCGCGGACAACTCTGGGGTTGCGGCGCTCATCTCACTTTACTGGCCAAGGGAGCTGGCGTACAGCTTCCGGGTCATGTGGCCAGCCTGACTAAGCCACTTCTGGCGAACCACAGCAGCGTACAGAAACTCCATTTACCTTCCCGCTGGAGCGGTACCTATTTATCTACTTGCACTTCATGCTTTTGAACTGCTAGGTTGGCAGGAGCAGGGACCGAGCAACGGGAGCTCACCCTGTCGTGGGGATTTGAACCGTGACCTGACAGAAGTTTATAAAATTTGGTATGGCATGGAGAGGGTGGGTAGAGAAACACTAGAACTCATGGGCATCCCTTGAAGCTGGAAGATTCTTAACAGATAAAAGAAAGTATGATTTCATGCAGTGCATAGTTAAGCAATGTGTCAGGGACTGGGCAGAGAAGGAACGGTGAAGACTGCCTCCCCATCCTGATCCTTCCAGGGGAGAGGAAGAGGAAGACAGTTTAGATTTTCAACAGGGGGTTGAAGGAGGTCACAGTTCAGAGGCAGATGAGGGGAAAAGCTGGGAAATCATGGGAGAGGAGGAGGCAGGACCTGAATGGCAGCTGATTCACACCGTGTCTTTAGAAAGCATTTCAGACCCCTCCATCTCCCAGAACCCGGCGAGCCTTAGAAGTAGGAGAGCAAAGAGCTTGAAGACAGTGGGCACATAGAAGCACCTGTAGAGGAGGTGATGATGATGATGAGGAATGAGGAAGTAGGAGAGACCGGGGGGGGTGGAGATTCCCTTGCGACGCCATTATCCAAGAGGCTGGGTTCTATAGCCTCTCTCTGTAAAGTTTGAAATAAAAGAGGACGGTAAGAAACTTTCCCTTGTCTTTATACTTTCCTGGGCAACCAGCCGGGAGCCGCTGACAGCATCCTGACACAATGGGACTCAGTCCCACAGTAGTTGGTTAGGACCACGAATTCGGATGGCTTTAAGAGAGAATTGGACAAATTTACGGAGTATAAGGCTGTTCTTGTGGGACGCTGGTGGCGCTGTGAGTTAAACCACAGAGCCTAGGACTTACCAATCAGAAGGTTGGCGGTTCGAATCCCCGCGATGGGGTGAGCTCCCGTTGCTCGGTCGCTGCTCCTGCCAACCTAGCAGTTTGAAAGCATGTCAAAGTGCAAGTAGATAAATAGGTACCACTCTGGCAGGAAGGTAAACAGCATTTCCGTGCGCTGCTCTGGTTTGCCAGAAGCGGCTTAGTCATGCTGGCCACATGACCCAGAAACTGTACGCTGGCTCCCTCGGCCAATAAAGCCAGATGAGCGCCGCAACCCCAGAGTCGGTCACGACTGGACCTAATGGTCAGGGGTCCCTTTACCTTTAAGGCTGTTCTTGGTAAGCCACTGTGAGAACAAAATGCTGAACCAGTTGAGTCGTGGACTCCATCTAGCGAGTTCTTATTGTGTTCTTATGTTCTTAAATACTAGTAATTATTGAGATCTGTGTGTGTATAGAGAGAGTGCACCTATATTTCAGATTTTCTTGCTTCATGGCAGTTCTCACCCCGATATTTTCTTCACAATCTTCCAGAGTAAAAACGGCACTTCTTAAAGGCTATGCTTTCGATGGGGGTGGAGTGAGAATTTCAGAATATTAGCTACTCGCGTTTTCTAAGGTGGCTGCACAACCACCAATAATCTAAGCCAAATGCACGCAATTGCCGCGTACATGTAGGTTCTCGTCTCCTGGGTTTAGATCAGAGACCGATTGGATGACTCACAGAAACACACGGAAAGAGATAAAAAGGAAACAGCATACGTTTGAAGAAAGTGTTTGCGTTTGGCAGGGAGTGGGGGATTTCTTTCTTTCCTCTGTTTTCCCTTTTCTTTTTGACAACCATTCGTCACATGAGTCAGAGAGGAGGTTTGCGTGGGTAGATCTCTGTGGGCGGATGCATCTGTGGGTGTCAGGGTGAGACAGACGTAGATAGATGGCTGTAATTAAGTAGTTAGTGAAATGGCTATAATAGTCAAATGATTTTCAGATGGAGTTTCAGATGGAGAGCTTGTTTTTTTGTTTTCTGGGGGGTTTTTTGGTTTTAAAAAAGCTCATTTAAAAAGAAATCTCCCGGCATTTATGTGCGATGCTCTTCTGAGGCGCGGCTAGCACGACAAGAGGAGGCAGTTCCGTTTGCTTGAAAATGCAGCTCAAAACAAGCCATTTGTTTTTCAGGGGGAAAAGGCCGTCGTTGAACAGTGAGCCATATGATCATTGTGGGACTTCAGAAGAAATGAAAGGTCTCGACAAAAATGAGGTACGTGGGTGTGTTGACAGGGTTCCCCCCCTTTAATTGCTTTCTTTGTTTGTTCCACTCAATCAAATCAAAACATCAGCCCCCCATTGACTTCAGAAGGAAAGTTAAGCACTCTCCCATCCCGAAATCCATGGGGTAAAAATCATTTCGCTCCGAGGTGGAGAACCTGTGGCCCTTCAGATGTTTCCAGGCTACAGCTCCCCCAATCATTGGCTAGGCTGGCTGGGGGTGATGGCAGCAGGAATCCAAGCACACCAGGAAGCCCTCAGATTAGCCAAACTCTGCTTCAGTTGGATCGCGGCATTATTCATCCATTCATTTATATCCTGCCTCCTCGCCAAGCTCAAGGGAACTCATAAGAACAAAAATGAAGATAAATGGAATACAGAAAACAAACTGGCAATTCTTGAAAAGTGCAGCCATAAAAGCAGCCGATAAATAGGAAAACAACCAGGTGTTTAAGTGTATTTGGCTTTTAAGAGTCAAACTACACCTGTCTGGAGAGAGAGTCATTGTTTGCAACAAGTTGTTCAGAGCCGAGAACCAGGAGGAGAGAGCTGATGCCTGAAGCGACTGTAGAATAATTTTTGCATCTAAGAAAATTCCATTACCACATCATTAATATCTGGTTCTAAACTGCGAAAGAAAACAGTAGAAAGCCTCAGTCCACAATAAGCAAAGTCATGGGAATAGTTCATTTCTACCAAGGGGGCCCAATGCCAAGATTTTCACTGCAGAGCCCCAGGCGAAATTTACGTGGATGGGATTCTTTTCCCAGTCAATATTGTACTTGATGGTTCGTATCTGTTCCCTTCTCACCATTAAAGCCCATCACTCATTGCTTCCAGTGGGGAACAACATGTTATATCCACTTGTCTGTACAAACCTACCCTGGAAGTAACACCTGAGATTACTCACTGCAAAAAGATGTGGTACTATGCCAGTTCCTGGGCCCTGCCCCTATGATGCAGAAATGTTCTTATTGTAGCTCTAAGATTTTCTGAGGCACCGCTAAGAATGTAAAAATTGTTGAAATGCTGGAAGGGTTATTTTTTCAGGCTACTTGGGGGATTTCTGGGGAAATTGCAACATTAATATAATATAATATGTCCTATCTTTTAGGTTCATGTGCAAACGGAACAGAAAATAGACCTTTTTATCATTATTGCACACATGTTTGCGACAGACAACCCTATTGGTAGAGAAACAATAGAGATGTTCTTATGCTTAACAGTATATATATAAATTTAACAATCAAGAGAACTTGAAAATGGTCTTGTATAGCTTCTTCTTTTCTTAAAGTGAAAAAACTGCGAACTTTTGCCGACAAAGTGCAAATTAGGTAGGGTTGCATTGAAATGCAAACCTAACCCACTTTCCTGGCAGGTATGCTTAGGATAATACTTTGGGGAAATGCTTCGCATGGCCTGGATTGGGCTCTTTATATATTTAAAATAAAATGTATATATTTAAAATAAAATGTATATCAGTGTAATAACTGAAGGTAAGAGTTTATACAGAGGTAACATTTGCTGACTAACTGACAGAACATTTACTTTGACAATTTCGTAATGAAAAACTAAAAAAAAAACCCTCTTGAAAGCAGAAGTGCATTTCTTCAGTCTATTTATTATTATTATTATTATTATTATTATTAACATTTGTATATTACGCTATACCCGCAGATCTCAAGGCAATTCACAGGATAAAATCACAGTGTAAAAAACACAAAATACATAATCAAAACAAAAACAAGCCACTAACACCCTCCACCCCCCAAGTCTAGCTTGACTATTTCCCAGAATTCGCAGGCTTATCTTTTAACACTTGCTGGATCCAGGGATTAAAGGGGTCTGGCATCTCCCAGCTCCCAACATTATTGAGCGTTTCCCCTTAGGAAGGTTTCTGACATTGAGAAAGGGCCACTGCTTGGTTGAAGAGCACCTACTTTTCATGAAGATGGTCCCATTTTCAAATCCTTGACATTTCCACATCGGGCTGGGAGACAATCCTTTCTGAAATAATAATAATATATATAATAATATATTTTTATTTGCACCCCGCCCATCTGGCTGGGTTGCCTCAGCCACTCTGGGCAGCTTCCAACACACATAATAATAATAATAATAAAGCATCAAACATCAACAATGTGCTTTGCTGCTCCCCCCCCCCCAATGCTTCAAGCAAGCCAAAAGTATATTTGTACGTTCAAGCAAGGGAAAGTTCGTTCTTTCTCTATTTAAAGCACACACAGGGATGAATTTCTTCAAAATAGCTTGCAGGTTGTTCATGGGAACAATGGGGATTGTGACATCACAGCTACTAGCCAATCAGCACTGGGCAACCAAGACAACTCCTGCAGCACACTGGCAAAATCAGTATCCCAGGAATCTTATCCTGGATGAGGATTAGGAACAAGAATGCGGTCAGTGTGCCTGCTCTTTTTATGTACGCCAAGGAAAGAAAATACGTGTAAGGGCACCCTCTATTGGGCAGGATCAGACCTACAAAAGTACATAGGTTTTGTGATTGTGAGTACTTAGTATTTGACAAGCCGGACCTGCAACAAAATAATGGCGTGTATCATCACCCGACAACATGGGTGCTCATTCTGGGTTTAAGCTAGCCAACTATATCCTCCTTGGGGGGAGAGATGTGATTCCGTGTGCATTTAAAGCTGAATCCATCAGATTTGTGCTTTCCGAAACGATACGCGAACTAAAACTCAGCTGTGCTTCGAAATTTGCACTTGTCTGAATTTTCCGGTGCAGAATTCTCCAGCCAGTGTTCGCAAAAATGCATGTTTTAGGAGAAAGTGTGCCTAAAAACCAAATATGTATTTGTGAAAATGACATACAGAAAAGCAGAATTTCTTCTCATAAACACACACGCACAAATGTGTTTATGAGAAGAAATTCACTCTAAAACATTGAAGAATTTTATAAGGATTGTTTTTAAAAATTGCAAATTGCTGCAGAAATGTAGAGGACTGAATCTGAGGTTGGAGAAAAGCTGAGAGAACCAAAATTGACAGATTTTCCCATCCTTACCCCTCAGGATAATATAACCCGTAGGGGCTGAATCAAGGCATTCCAGTTGTTTTCTTTTTCCCAACACAACATACATTTTCTTTTCCAATTCACATTCAATATCCCATGGCTACTGAGCATTGGATAACAACAACAACAACAACAACAACTATTATTATTATTAATATTATTATTACCCCACCCATCTGGCTGGGTTTCCTCTTTTTTGTACGATTCAGAGATGTTTAACTACTTGTTGTACTTCTGCAAACTAAGCTTCCTCTGAGCACGCGAACATCTCCTTGTTTTCCACTGGCCTCATGTTGGCTGCAGTGCTGTTAACACACACCAACTGAGTTAACTATTAGCCGCAGCGATGCTCACTCTCCCTATTAACACGAAAAAGCACAGCGTGTATAATAAACAGATTAAAGCTGTAGGTGGTAAGAAATGCTTACAATCTGGTTGTCATAAATCGCCGTGTTCGTTTTGGAACTGATTGCCCCATAGAAATCTATATAAAATGCCTTCTTAGGGGGGAAATGCTCACAACTATCAGATTCTAACCAGAACAGTGGAAATAGACATATGTATAAGAGTATATGAGGAGCAGAGTATGGGTAGTTTTCAACCCAGTTTTACTCAGAGTAAACCCACTGAAATTCATGGTCCTAATTTAAGGTAAAGGGATCCTTGACCGTTAGGTCCAGTTGTGGCCGACTCTGGGGTTGCGGCGCTCATCTCGCTTTATTGGCCGAGGGAGCCGGCGTACAGCTTCCGGGTCATGGGGCCAGCATGACTAAGCCGCTTCTGGCGAACCAGAGCAGCACACGGAAACGCCGTTTACCTTCCCGCTGGAGCGGTACCTATTTATCTACTTGCACTTTGATGTCCTTTTGAACTCCTAAGTTGGCAGGAGCAGGGACCGAGCAACGGGAGCTCACCCCATCGCGGGGATTCGAACCACCAACCTTCTGATCGGCAAGTCCTAGGCTCTGTGGTTTAATCCACAGCGCCACCCGCGTCCTAATTTAGTCATGTGCATTAATGAGATAATTGCATTAGGAAATGCAACTAAATTGGATACACACGAAAAGGCCTTCTGAGTTTAGGAAGCTGTTTTATCCTGAATCAAATCATGGCTTCGTTTACCTGTTCACTGTCTATACTGATTGGCGGGTAAAGGGAGCGGGTGGTGCTGTGGTCTAAGCCACTGAGCCTCTTGGGCTTTTTTTTTTTTTAAATGGACGTGCCCAGTTTACCAGGAACCTCTCCACGTCCGTTTCCTGTGCGGATTCCAACCTGACGACGCTCTCAACGGATGCAAACTTGAAAGTTCCATTTATGCCTTTGGCTTGCCAGGCAGTTGGATACCTGCTTCTGCATCACCTCTCAGACCTGCAATTTGGTAGCTTCAATTTGGGTGACAGTCGGCTTCACTTTAATTACAATGATCGCTCAATCTGGAACAAAGCTATTTAAAATGCGGCAGAGGCTGAGCGTTTCCAGCCCCCGTTCTCATTCCAAGTTGTGATGTATCCTGTGAGTAAGCAGGACTAGGGCCAAAGCGATGCCTGCTCGCCTCGGATGTGGGTTTTGTATTTTTTTAAAAAAACCCTTTTCACAAAAGCTTTGATTTCCCGATGTAAGCCTAGGTGTTCTTTTTGTCAGAGGCGCTCACAGCCCAGGCCTCCCACTGTGGCATTGTTGTTCTTCTCCCTCAAAAAGCCTCTGCAAGGCCAAATGTGTTTTTATTCTCATTCAAGTCACAAAGATATCGATAATAAAAGCAAATATCCCACACCAGGTGCCCTTCAGAAGCTTTGGACTCCAAGTCCCATCAGCCCCAGTCAGGTATGGCCTGTGGGATGATGGGAGTTGTAGTCTGGGAACCTGATGCCCTCCAGATGTTTGAGACTACAACTGGTCCACAGACAGGGCTGGCCCAAGGCATTTTGGAACCTGAGGCAAAATAATAAAATGGCACTGGGTCTCCACCAAAGAAGAACATACACTCCGACACTTTTCCAATGAAAATGGGGACACCCTATTCCATACCCTCCAACATTTCTTCAATGAAAATAGAGCCCCCCCAACATTTCTCCGATCAGTGCTTTTTTCTGGGGGGACGCAGGGGTACGTGTACCCCTAAACATTTTGTGAATCTAATGGGAGAAGCAACTATTATTATTTTTAAAAAGTTTGTTCTCTAGCACAGTGAATCATCAGTTCCGTTGAATAGCGCAGTGAATCGTCAGTTCCATTGCTACCCCTGATGGCGGTCTCATTTCCTGTCACTGTGTTTCCTGAGTCTCAGACGGAAGCGAGCGTTTAATGTGTGAAGTAGGAGTTGGAATCTAGCACAGTGATTGGTCAGTTTCGTTGTTACCACCTCTGATGGCGGCTTCATTACCTTCATTTCCTGGTGTTTCCTGAGTCTCAGACAGAAGTGAGTGTTTAATGTGCGAAGCAGTGTGCAAAGTGGAGGTAACTTATTTATTTATTATTATTTATTTATTTCATTTCTCTACCGCTTTATATTTTTAAGAAAAATCTCAAAGCGGTTTACAACATATTAAAGCATCAACAAAGCAATCTTGAATCAAACATTTCTGAAGAAAGTCAAATATAGAGTATACAGTGAAAGTGATATAATTAACAGAAAACTAAAATATTAAGCTAAAGATTTCAAAATAAAACATTACAAAGGAGGTCAGCTACAGAATGCATACTTAACACAAACAAAGTTAGCAACAACAAACATCTTAAACATTTTTTTAAAAAAACATTGCTAAGTGAAGTCAAACTATAAAATGCACATTTTAAACAGCATAATTAACAAGAGAATACAATATTATCATGACACGGCTGTTTGGCAGGCACAAAAAGATGGGGCAAAAGAATCCAATAATTAGGATTTGTTGTCAGGCATAGCAATGTCCCTCTGGTCTCACCAGCAGCCTCTTTTGTAGCATATTCTTTATACTTTGGTCCATTTACTGTATTTATTTTCCCCGATTTGAACAATAAAATGGTGATTTTCTTGAGTCAAATTGAGAGTATCCCTAAACCTTTTTTTAAAAAAACAAAAAGTACTGTCTCCGATGAAGAAAAGAAGATGCATCTGTTTGTGGGCTTCCCCTAGGCTTCTTTGAGGACTTAGACGGGCCTTTGAGCTTACCTGATGGGTCTCTTTCTTATGTGCAAGTGATTCAGCAAGGACAGGAACCAGATAATAGGGACTGCACTTGATAATGAGCGACGGTTAGAACGTATGGGGAAATAACATCATCAAAAATCTGGATGATGGTTTTGATTTTAAAAATCTACTTTTGTGTCTCTGTGCCAGGTCAAGTACCTATCTCCACAGGAGTCAACTGCTGCCGAATAATACCCGGTCTCTCTTCTTTTACTCTGACACATCGTTCTAATTTGCTCCTCTGTGGTGATACTCAGTCATAACCACCCACATCCACTTGTGCGTACCCAATCCTACTCACACAGCTCTCGCCCCTGCCTGGTCACACTGAATCATCCTTCCTGAATACCCATCCATGCAGCTGTTTGCCGCTTCACAACTGCTAACTTTTCTACCAATGCCCCATGGATTTGGAACAATGAAAATGCCACCACTCTTCTTGTCTCTGTAAGCTGCTAAAACCAACTTGCCGCCGTTAAAAAACCAGGCCTTTCCCCTTTACTTTGAACAGAAATTCGGAAGGTCTCGTTTTCTTCCTGCCCATGGATTCCACTTTCTTGGTGAAATTTTGCTCCTAGAGGGAGTCCCAGACAATTGCTCAGGGATTCTAACAGAGCTACCTATCCATGTCAGCAAAAGTCTGAGACTATGGGCTAGCAGTACTGTATCTCCATCAATCCTGTCACAGAGGGGATTATTATTATTATTATTGGTGAATCTATCCATTTTGAGTCCTTCTGGTTTTTCAATGCAATTCCATTTGCTACTTTTCTGCATTGGTTTTGTTTTTAACTAAAAAAAGAAAGACTTCACAAAAATTGGCAACACTTTAGTGCAGATATTCTCCTGATGTGAATATTTCTGTACGCAACGGTGCCTCACATACACATCTTGGGAAGCAACATCTCCCTAACAGAATGCAATTTTTAAGAATGCACGCATGTTCAGCACACTTCCCTAAATGTATGCATTTTATGAACACATTTCTTTTTTTTAATTAGAGAATTGCATCGCAAAACTCAGAGAAGTGTGGCTTCCGAAGGATGTGAACTGAACAGAATTTCATCCCACCCCTAGTTAAAGAGCAAAACTGACCTTTATTTGAGTTCTCCTTTGGGGCCCTATTCTCTTTGTCCAGTGTTTCCAAATGCTGTGAATCTTCATATATATAAACATCTGTTTCCTCAGCTTTTACACAACACTGTCATTGTCCTTTTAACTGTTATTGGCTTAACTGCTCTGATGTCACAGAGATATTCAGGCTGACTAGCTGAACGGTAAAGGAAACCTGAGAGACTTTAGAATTAAAATTCTAAGCCCAACGAGCAGCTTTTGTTAAACCATGCAAGTATTCCTCCACACCACTGACTTTTGAACAAATCTTTGCTGGTGCAGATCTATTTCAATATGGGCAGTGCTGCTGCATACTTAGTTTGAAGATGAACCAATTGTTTTGCTACCACAAAACTGCTTTTAGCGCTCTTAGTTTAGCCCAATGATGGGGTATCTGTTGTTGGACTACAGTTCCCATCAACCCTGACTGTCAGGGAACTGCCATCGGAGCTAGGAGAGGCGGCAAGGCGCCCCAGCGATGCCGGAGAAGGGCCAAGCAGGGAGAGAGGAGACTCATTGGCCGGGGAAGGAAATCAGCATGACACCAGGGAGGAAGGGGGGCAGAGGAGGGCTTCGGAGAGAAGGCTCCAGGACTCTTCACCAGGGACCAGTGGGGAGAGCATGGGTCCTCCGCTGCCCACACCCACCCTGCGCAGAAGACTTCCGCGCAGGGAGGCTAGGCGGAGACTTGGCGTCAAAGAACTTTTATGCTGGAAGAAGTTCAGGAAACGCCCACTGACGGATTCTGCCAGTGACTGAGGCAGACGCAGAATCAGGACTGTCCAGCCAGGGAAAGGTTTATCCAAGCAACCTCGCCGAGAGTGGCGGCAACTTACGCACGAGCAACCCCAACTCCCATTACACTGACCATAGGGTCATATTATGTGGGCTGCTGGGAGTTGATGTCAGGGGCTGGCTGGCTGAGGAGGGGTGGTGGAAGCTGCCTGACCAAGAGCCCCCCAGGGGAAGCACAGAGGGAGAGGAATTGGATCCTGGCTCCTGGCGCAGGATCAGCCACAGCCCAAAGGAGGGGATGATCTGGGAACTACTGGAGGCAGGGAGCTTGAAGGATGATGAAGAGAAGGAAACAGGCAAGTGCCCCAGCACAGGGCAGGGACAGGAATCAGACTAGGCAGCTCTACTGCACATAGATGTCAACTTACAGATTTGAAAATAAGGGACCAGCAACCTCGAAAATAAGGGATCAGCAGCCAAAATAAGGGATTTTAGTCAGCCAGCTGAAATATGAAGTTAAAAGGGACCCGATAATTTTGGAGAGCAGCGCCGGTTTTCAGCCCTTCGTTTCCAGAGGTTGCTGCTCAAGACACCAGCTGATGAAACACTGCAATTCAATAACTACAAGCAGCAACCACTTTTTGTGCAAAACGAAGTCCAAGCTACGAAGATGCTGCTGCAGTTCTGTAACTTTTCTCTTGTGCTAAATCTGCAGCTCTCAGTTCCCTCAGGCGGGGTGGGAGGGAGAGGGTGGGGGGAATAGTTCCCGAAGTAAACCCGCAGATCAGACCATCTATGCTAGTCTACCACTTCAAATCTATGGGAGAAGCGCTTGCGGTCCTTCCTCCTCTTTCCCCCTCTATGGTTAGCCCTTGGAACACCTGCCCACGCCTCCTCCTCCTCCTCCTCTCTCTGAACTGGTTTCTCTATGGTTGCCCTCGCTCTCCTCTCAAATCTCCTCAGCAATTCATAGGCCGTGCCAGGCTGCCCATCTCATCCGGGTCCTTCGGCAGCGCAGCTGCAGTACGGCCTAGCGGGAGCGGCGGTGGGCAGAGGGGAGACTCCAGGCAGAGACGCTCAGTTCGGCGGCCGTAGGGCCTGAGGCTCCCGCCAGTCCCGGCAGGGAGGGGCTCCCAGGGGCCGAGGCTGGTGAGAGGAGGCCAGAGGGGGGTGGGCCGGGCAGCCAAGCAACACAGTTGGAGCCTCCCAGCCGGCAGGGAGGGAGGGAGAGGAGCTGCTTCCTTTGAAACCCGGGAAATTTAAGGGACATAATCAATAAGGGACAGCAGCGGGAAACGGCGCTGGGATAAGGGAGTTTCCCACCAAATAAGGGACGGTTGACAGCTATGCTACTGCAGAGCCACTCTGACAGCTTCTCTGCTGACAGCCTGCAAGGCAGACCCCTCCCAAAGCAATGCATCTACCTGATGGTACCTCTGGTTGCGAACGGGATCCATTCCGGAGGCCCGTTCGCAACCTGAAAAGAACGAAACCCGCGTCTGTGCATCTGCACACGCGTGGGTCGTGATTCGCCGCTTCTGCGCATGCACGTTACTTCATTTTGTGCGTCTGCACATGCGCGAGCGGCGAAAGCCGGAAGTAACCCATTCCGTTGCTTCCAGGTTGCCGCAGGACGCAACCTGAAAATGCACAACCGGAAGCAAACGTAACATGAGGTATGACTGTATTGGACGTCACTTATCAGAGAGCCAGGCAGATACAGAGAGGGTCCCTTGGGACTCGCCGTAGTCAGAGAGATGGGCCTGACACAGAAGGCTAGGGAGGGAAGTGGGCAGTCTGGGCAACTGCTTCATCTAGACAGGAGCAACACTTAGAAGTCCCCATGTGTTCTTTGTTCTGTTTCTTTCATAAGGAAACTAGCTGCAAGTTAGCCAAGTGGTTTAACTGTCTCTGGTCTGTGAACAACCTGCTCCCCTGTCAGCTCTCTGACAGTTGGAGTGCAGTAACAGCTCCCCATCCCCTCAGTGATACCCAAGGAGCCATTTCAAAACTTGAATGCAGGCAAAGACCTACATAGAAGCAAATTAGCAGGGAGCAAGATTTTTCTCTGAGAAACACCACCACCATGGTTCAATGATCCAATGGCCAACGTGGACTGGTAGAGTCATTCCAGTACCCAGGGTTTGCTGGGTTTGCTGGTCTGTGCAATGCTATGAGTGCAAAACGACAATCTACAACTGCCTGTGGCAATAAGATGCATTTTAATATCCAGCTCAATTTTAAGTTTTTCCATTGGGGAAGAGAAAAAAGGGGCTCCCAGTTTGACAAATTTCATTTGGTTTTATATTATGCATGAATTCTATCAGTAGCTCTAGTTTTTTTTGCAAGTGGTTCTTTTGTAAGCTTTTAAAAAATAAATTCAGAAAGAGATTCTGTTATCACGCCATGATTCATACTCCTTAAAGGCCTCCAAGCCACTCCTTTACCTGCAAGGCCCCTTCTAGGCAGATAGCCAGATCAGCTACTCTGCTCCCCACACACAGTACAGCCAAAAATAGTACCGACAAGCAGCTGCACAGATTTTTCTCAAAAGCAGCATGCCAATGACGAACCATCTCGGCTTCACAATCAGGAGCTGTTGTTTAATCAGAGCCATATTTATTAAAGTAAACATGTAAATAATCAGAAGCATTTCATTCAATCATAAGGATTTGTGGCATTCATTAAACTGTGCACTCATCAGCCTGGAAATGGTATAGGCTGGGGTTCACCTCTCACAAGGAAAGCAACTGTTCAGAAAATAGAATTTAGTCAGGTATTCGATCTGTGTCCTTCTCCTCTGAGTAGTAATAAGGACTAGTGGCTTGGTTTGGAGATCTAGCGGCCTTGCCAAATAAGAACAACTCGGTTCCCAATCCCTAACCCTCCAGCTCCCCAAGGGGTTATCGTGATCTTTCTTAGTATATTAAGCAAAATGACAAATGCATTAAGGTGCAGGGGTGAGGTGAGCCTGTTAGAATTCCCTATCAGGCTAGTGAGGAAGCCAGATGTGAAAGCCTTTGGCCCTTTCATTACACACCTTTAGGCGCTAGGCAAAAACGTTCCTTTTTAACCAGGTCTTTGGTTGATCTGATTGACATCCTATGCCTTTTTAAAATGTGTTTTTATTGGCGGGGGCTATTGGGTTGTTGTTTTTATTTTTATTATGCATTTTGTGGTTTTATCTATATCTTGATTTTATTCTGTAAACCGCCCTGAGACCTCCGGGTACAGGTAAAGGTAAAGGGACCCCTGACCATTAGGTCCAGTCGTGGCTGACTCTGGGGTTGCGGCGCTCATCTTGCTTTATTGGCCGAGGGAGCCGGCGTACAGCTTCCGGGTCATGTGGCCAGCATGACTAAGCCGCTCCTGGCGAACCAGAGCAGTGCATGGAAACGCCGTTTACCTTCCCGCCAGAGCGGTACCTATTTATCTACTTGCACTTTGACGTGCTTTTGAACTGCTAGGTTGGCAGGAGCAGGGACCGAGCAACGAGAGCTCACCCCGTCGCGGGGATTCGAACCACCGACCTTCTGATCGGCAAGTCCTAGGCTCTGTGGTTTAACCCACAGCGCCACCCGCGTCCCAATTCCGGGTATAGGGAGGTATATAAATTCAATAAATAATAATGATGATGATGATATGCATGACCCACACATTGCACGTGTGACGTTGCATGTGTGTAACGTTGGGCCCCCTCAATATTGGGTACAAGACGGTGCCACTGCCTTCCACTCATTTTTACTCACTCAATCTTTTCTGGACTCAGCAAATGAGTCGGGTGACTGACTTAGTCACTCCCAAGGGAGCAGGGTCCCGGGTCATCACTCCAGGATATAAAGAGAAGCAGTAGAATGCCCACTTAACCTTCACCCCAACCCCTAATCCTACCTCTACCCCTAATCCTAAATCTCTTGTCTAAAACAACCATACACAAAATAGACACACAAAGTATATAAAAAGAAAAGTGTAAACAAACTAAATGAAGGTTTGCATTGGGGGAAAAACAAAAAATAAAAGAAAGACTAAAATAAATACAGAAGCAAAAAATAAAGAATGAAATAAAGAATGAAATAAATACAGAAGTAAAAAAAGGAGAAGTAAAAAGTAGACAAAAATAGAACTCTCTAATCTCTCCTCCTCTCCATCACCTCCTGACTCCCTCTGGCTAACCCACACTGGATATCTGTGGTTGGTGGTTTTTAAGCCAGAAGCAAGAGATGTCACAAAGGAAGGTGGGATGCTGTTACCTTGGCAACCCACCTACCTTGACACTGGGGCAGTATTGCTCCTCCTGAGTCGTGATTATTCTTCAGGACTTTGAGGCGTCTGCTCAGAGGGGAATCTCCTCTCCTGTCAAGAGGTTTCTTCCTGTGCCTGCCTGTCTCCTCATCAGGTCCATTCTTTCGCTGCTTTATTTCCCCAGCAAAATCTTAATTGCTGCCGGATTGATTCTTGCACTAGGGGGAATACCATTTATTTTGAAATTATAATTAGATATCTAGTCCTCTTAGGGTCTGCAGGTAAGCAGTCTTTCAGAAAGCCTCTGAAAGTTGGAAGCTAAGCATAGATAGGTTTTGCAAGTCGTGAAAAGGCAAGTGTCCTCAGAGATTCCTCGCGACTTTAATTAGACATGACCTTAGCCAGCTAGAAAAGGATGCTACTCAGTCTAAGCTAGAATATTATTTGGATGGCTTTAGGGAGGTTCGGGAGTTTGCATTTTGGCATTCTTCATGTATTTCAAGAATTTCAGGAAATGTATTATTAGTAGTAATAGAGTTCTTCTTCCTCAGATGACAGCAGTCAACTTATGAGAGCCAGCCTCTGAAATATGGCGATGATGATGATGTCACCTTTCACAAACACACAAGAACATACCATCCAACATTTCTCTGATGAACATAGGGACATGTCAAGACCCCGTGACCACACAGTTCCCTAGGGAGTGAATAACCAGACAAGACAACAGCATATAGATTTATGGGTTCAAATAGGCCACAACTTAAATGGCTACAGGTATGAATGGTTTGGCGCAGATACTGGGTGAAGCCAAATTATTCCATTCTACTAAATCAAATAAGTGTTGGAAATGTAAAGAGAAAGAAGGTTCCTTTTATCATACGTGGTGGTCTTGCAGTAAGGTTAAGGCTTCCTGGGAAATGATGTACAATGAAATGAAAAAGATGTTCAAAATAACATTTGTAAAAAACCCCAGAAGCCTTTCTCTTGGGAATTATAGGGACAGAACTACCTAAATTGTATAGAAACTTATCCATGTATGTTACTACAGTGGCAAGATTGTTATTTGCCCAAAAACGTAAAGAAGTCTCAGCAAAGGAAGAATGGATACAAAAACTTATGGAATATGCAGAAATGGCAAAACTTACCGGAAGAATAAGAAATCAAGATAACAAACTTTTTATAAAAGAGTGGAAATGCTTTATTGAATATGTACAGATAAATTGTAAACAGATAAAAACACTGGCAGGATTATTGTAATAACCTGCAATTACATAAGAGTATATATTTAAAGAAGATAAATAAATGAGCAAGTTAAGTGAATTTGGATATGCAGAAGATATTAAAAATAAATTTAAGGAAGCGCAGAAAGAGGGGGAAGTCAAGTTTTAAAATGTCAAAATTGTGGTAAAATCAGTGAAATGTATATATCTTAAAAGTATAAATAAAAAATATTTAAAAAACCAGAAAAACACAAATTATTCCACTCCAGCCCGTCTGCCAACAGTGCATCTAAGGGTAAACTACATCTTGAGGGGGGCCTATGACCTACATCAAATAGGGGTACCCCCGGTGGGTTCCTGTTGCAGGAGTGCTATGGCCCTAGCCCCCACCTGGGTGTCGGACAGAAGCCACTTTTCCCGGATCCTTTTAACAAGATAGCCTTCACCAAGGAGGGACAGGCAAAAACTACAACCTCCCCTCCAGCCAAGACCTTGGTGTACCCAAAAGGTTTTAAGATTTATACAGTTCTCCAAACACTTGACTACCCACAGATCTTAGATGATTGAGATATATGATTGGTCCTGAATGGGGTAACTGTGCCCCTGAAGGATCAGGTGTGCAGCCTAGAAGTCATTTTGGACTCACGGCTGTCCATGGAGGTGCAGGTCAATTGTGTCCAGGGCAGCTGTCTACCAGCTCCATCTGGTACGCTGGCTGAGACCCTACCTGCCCACAGACTGTCTCGCCAGAGTGGTGCATGCTCTGGTTATCTCCCGCTTGGACTACTGCATCCCACTCTATGTGGGGCTACCTTTGAAGGTGACCCAGAAACTACAACCAATCCAGAATGCGGCTGCTAGACTGGGGACTGGGAGTGGCCTTCAGGACCGTATAACACTGACATTAAAGGATCTACATTGGCTCTCAATGCGTTTCTGAGCACAATTCAAAGAGTTGGTGCTGACCTTTAAAGCCCTAAATGGCTTTGGTCCTGTATACCTGAAGGAGCATCTCCACCCCCATCGTTCATCCCGTACACTGAGGTCCATGTCCGAGGGCCTTCTGGCGGTTCCCTCATTGCGAGAAGTGAGGTTACAGGGAACCAGGCAGATGACCTTCTCGGTAGTAGCACCCACTCAGTGGAACACCCTCCCATCAGATGTCAAGGAAATAAGCAACTATCTGACTTTTAGAAGATTTAGAAGTTTGGGGATGTTTTTAATGTTTGATCTTTTGATATGTTTTAATATATGCTGTAAGCTGCCTGGAGTGGCTGGGGAAACCCAGCCAGATGGGTGGGATATAATAATAATAATGCTTTATTGTGTTTTTTATATTCTGCTGGGAGCTCTCCAGAGTGGCTGGGGAAACCCAGTCAGATGCGTAGCATACAAAAAATATAATCATCATGAGGCCCAGACAGATCGGGGGCCATATGGGCCATTTGGCCCAGGCCTCCAATTCCAGTGGGGGCCTTGGTCAGCATATTCAAAATTGCATGGGATGCACTGGGGCGAATGCGGAGGCGCAAAAGCGGGGGTTCAAGCCTTGAAAATTATTTGTCAGCATAACTTTTGTGAAAATTATTTATATACTTACTTATTTATAAGACTTCAGTTACCCCCAAGGTAAAAAAAAAGGGGGGGGGGCACATTATCTACCTGGCCCAGGCCTCTACCTGGCTCTGCAAGGCCCTTATCATCATTACAGTGGTACCTCGAGTTAAGAACTTAATTCATTCTGGAGGTCCGTTCTTAACCTGAAACTGTTCTTAAGCTGAAGACCCCTTTAGCTAATGGGGCCTCCCACCCCGCCGCCGTGTGATTTCTGTTCTCAACCTGAAGCAAAGTTCTTAACCCGAGGTACTATTTCTGGGTTAGCGGAGTCTGTAACCTGAAGTGTTTGTAACCTGAAGCGTCTGTAACCTGAGGTACCACTGTCTTATTATAAAAGGTAGTGGGTGAAGGCAGGTAAATTGAATTTTCCTGCAGATGCTGACTCAGGATCCTGGTGAAGGAAAAGGTAAAGAACCCCTGACAGTTAAGTCCAGTCATGAACGACTCTGGGGTTGTGGAGCTCATCTCGCTTTACTGGTCAAGAGAGCCGACGTTTGTCCTGGTAGGTAGGAGTTAAGGGCTCTCCTTGGCTACTCCACACTTCTCAGATGCTGCTGAGAGCCATCCCTGGCAAGTCTGAATCTGTTTCCTCGCCGGTTGCTGCTGGCAAGATAGATGCTTAGCAAGAGAAATGTAGAAGATTCTTTTTCGGATGAGCAAGGACTTGTGCTCGTTTTCTTGTCTGGCAGCAAAGAAATTCTGGAGGAGACGGCTGTTCACACAGTTACGAACCAAAGGCCCATTCAGACCAGCCTTCTGTGCTCCACATTGCTCAGTCGGATGCCTCTGGCTGGTTTTGAGAGTCACGTGAGGCAGCACAGACCAACTCCCTGGTTGGATCAGGTGCCATTTGGCTCCTCCTCTCCCCAAACTCCATAAAGAGCCATTCTACTTGGCTGCTGCAGAGGGAGAGGTGAATATATGAAGTCCCACCTCCCCGTTGCCCTGGTTAAGCCCAACAACCAATTAGCTCAGAGGTGAATTTAGGGCAGCACAACAGGTTCTGCCGCAATGGCCGCCAACTATAACATAGTGCAGGCATGTCCAACAGGTAGATCACAATCTACTGGTAGATCGTGGGGGTGTTCCTGGTAGATCCTGGTTGATCTCTGGTCCCTCAGCGATCTTCTTACAAAAAAGCAGATCACTGCCAGTCTTTTTATGACTATGGGTGAGATCACTGCCAGTTTTTTTTATCTTGTGAGTAGATCACAGTCTATTGGTTGTTGGACGTCCCTGACATAGTGAATTGAGCAGAACAGAAGGGGAAGAGGTGGGCCACACAAATTTTGGCCACACAAAAGGCGCCGCTGAAATTTGAAAGACCAAAATTAGCCTCTCCTCTCCCAGAACTATGTCTTGCACTGATGTTTATGTTACCTTTGTGCCATATGATGTGAGAGCTGGCACCTGTATGGGCAATGTATCCGGAAGATAAATTGTATATTGTTATAAGAATTTTAAGATCTGAGATATGTAATAAATGTTCATAAATGTACCAAGCAAACACGTACATAAATATATAAACCACATGTCTGGAGTAGCACAGGAAGACCATCTTGAACCCATTTTGACTCCCAAACTGACCAAATGTTTTCTCTGCAAGGAGGGAGGGGGTGAGGGAACCTTCCCATTGTCTCAGGAATTGGGTAATCACCATTTCAAAGGAATGGTCAGACTACCAGGAAAGGCAATCAGATAAGGCATTATCAGATAACCTGGCAGACAGGAAAAACAACAACATTCAAATTTCTGTTGTAGATCACCTTTTCTGTGATTTAGGTATGATGTTTGTGGGGGGTGGTCTTGGGTTACACCCCTTCTGTGATGTATGTATAATGTATGGAGGGGTGGTCTTAAGCTCCAGGGCAGGAACTTTAAAATGTGTATATATGGGCAGGCACACCTTTGTTCTGGGTCTTCCTCCTTCCTGCGTGTGAGGGGAGCACTCTGTTGCAACAGCTTTAATAAAGATCAGGCTTACTAGTTGCTTTGCTTCTCAATATTCTCTGGTTGGCCTCTGTTATTTTCTCCTACCAATAGGGAACCCACATAAGGACTCCATACGGGCTCTTGGATACCCCATAAGGGAAAAAGGGAAGATTTTGTTTACAACAATATCGAGGAGTTAGTGATCTGACACGGTTGCCCTCTTCCTGCCTCTGTTTCTTCCCCCTCTCCTTGTCTCTTAAGTTCTTTGATGGTGAAATATACTCGGAGTCGAGAGTGGATTTAATGCTCTTTATTCAGCTCATAGTGGTGAGGAGGAATGGAAGTTCCCCCACAATATCTGCTTTATATACATTATTTACACAATGGGCTGCCCGTGATTGGCTAATTCCGGGATTCTCCTGTAGGCCAATCAGGTGGTGGATTCACTTCCACCTGGAGCTGGATTGGGTGGCTCCTGCGGACCAATCATACTGCTGCATTGTTCTAGGACCAATCAGGCTGCTGCATTTTGGATCCTATTGTTCTAGGACCAATCAGACTGCTGCATTTTGGATCCTATTCAACTCAGTACATAACAGATGGCATGAGAACAGCCTTTCACATCCTAAGCAGGTAGGAGGAAGAGATAGTGATGAGTACCTTCTTTGATGTTGGACATTGTTTCGAGAAAGTGAGGCACTGGGAGGGGCTGGCTAATGAATGATCTGCATATAGCCAGTCAGGCAAGCCACACAGGCTAGCTATCTAGCTACCTATAAATCAGATGGTTGTGGGCAGAGTTTCTTTGAAGCTCGTGCACGGACTGATTGGCCATGGGGCCATGCAAACTAAAGAAGAAGAAGAGTTTGGATTTGATATCCCGCCTTTCACTCACCTTCAGGAGTCTCAAAGCGGCTAACATTCTCCTTTCCCTTCCTCCCCCACAACAAACACTCTGTGAGGTGAGTGGGGCTGAGAGACTTCAAAGAAGTGTGACTGGCCCAAGGTCACCCAGCAGCTGCATGTGGAGGAGCGGAGACGCGAACCCATTTCCCCAGATTACGTGACTACGCTCTTAACCACTACACCACACTGGCTCTCCGACTGCCTAGGGGAGTCACTTCACCACTTCTTGAGGGCTTCAAAGTGCTTGCTTTGTATGTATATATTGCTTGCTGTTCAGAATAAAATCTTTAATCTTCTCACTTATCTTTTGTATTGCTTCTGAATCTCATTTTTAAAGAACCACCTTGCATTTGGCAAGACAGTACCTGTCATTGCTTCTTTCCCTCTTCCCTCCGCAGCCCCTTTTCCTTTTATGTTGCAGCTGTTAGATTGCAAGCCGTCACTTTAGATTGCGAAACGCCTTGACATAAAGTTTTTGCAAGCAGACAAATCCGTAAATAAGCAAGCCTGCAAACTTGGCTTAACTGAATGGCCCTGTTTTGTTCTGCCTGAGAAATATAACTCTGGCAGAATCGACTTATTTCAATCTCACTACCATATAGAGAATGAAATGAAAATAGTTCCCTTTCTATGAGCTCCTAGGCAGAGACAACACCACTGTCATGTGCCAGTAACTGTGAACACATAGCATTAGACCACCTGTTGAGAATGGTGGAAAACTCACTCATGTTCCTGCCAGCGTCTGGCTGTTCCTGTACACTTACTTGAAAAATATGTAAGTGTATGAAATACATGTACAATTGTTTTGCAAACTCCCTAAGGGATCCTGCCAACAATATTTGGTTTTTAAATTTCGGGGAAACGAGCTAATTGATCAAGGGGAATTGTATCTCTATTCTTCCAATTCATCGGTATCAATCTCTTGGCCACCATTAGGGCTCATAGAATCCGTTGTCAACTTCCATACAATGGGTATATAGTTCAAGAGCATATTCACCTCTGAAAATCTTACATTTTCCTGTAGCGTCTTGTTTGTATAGCCCAGCACTTTCTCCCAAGACTTAGTAAGGAATCTCTCTTTTTTTAAAAAAAGATATTTATTAAGATTTTCAAAATATAGAAAAAAGAAAAATACAAAATAAAAATAGTTAAAAACAATTCCATCTTTCCGTTACTTATCTTTCATTTGCTTGTTTCCCGGACCTCCTCACACCTCCCTTTTTGTATTCCAATTCAATTTGTTAGTTCAGCAAATCCTTTCCCTCTTTGTTTATCCTAGTCTTTAATCTTAAAGTATTATAACATTGAATTTTTACCTGTTAATAATCCATTTTTTCATATTCCTTTATAGCATTACAGCTAAAAACCACTTAACTTCTTATCCAACATCATTCTAACATTCATTAATTTTGCAGTATTTCTGTAAGTAGTCTTTAAACTTTTTCCAGTCTTCTTCCACCGACTCTTCTCCCTGGTCTCGGATTCTTAGTAAGGAATCTCAACGTAGGCCACTTCAATGCGCTCTACATAGGGCTACCTTTGAAGGTGACTCGGAAACTACAATTAAACCAGAATGTGGCAGCTAGACTGGTGACTGGGAGTAGTCTCCTGGACCATGTAACATCAGTCCTGAAAGACCTACATTGGCTCCCTGTATGTTTCCGAGCACAATTCAAAGTGTTGGTGCTGACCTTTAAAGCCCTAAACAGCCTCGGTCCAGTATACCTGAAGGAGCGTCCCCACCCCCATCGTTCTGCCCGGACACTGAGGTCCAGCTCTGAGAGCCTTCTGGCAGTTCCCTCACTGCGAGAAGTGAAGTTACAGGGAACCAGGCAGAGGACCTTCTCAGTAGTGGCGCCTGCCCTGTGGAATGCCTCCCACCAGAGATCAAGGAAATAAACAACTATTTGACTTTTAGAAGACATCTGAAGGCAGCCCTGTTTAGGGTTGTTTTTAATGCTTGATGTTTTATTCTGTTTAATATTCTGTTGGGAGCCGCCCAGAGTGGCTGGGGAAACCCAGTCAGATGGGCGGGGTCTAAACCACTGAGCCTTGGGCTTGCTGATTGGAAGGTTGGTGGTTCGAACCCCTGCAATGGGGTGAGCTCCCGTTGCTTGGTCCCAACTCCTGCCCACCTAGCAGTTCGAAAGCACGTCAAAGTGCAAGTAGATAAATAGGTACTGCTCTGGCGGGAAGGTAAACAGCCTTTCCGTGCACTGCTCTGGTTCACCACAAGCGGCTTAGTCATGCTGGCCACATGACCCAGAAGCTGTCTGCAGACAAACTCCGGCTCCCTCGACCTATAGAGCGAGATGAGCGCGCAACCCCAGAGTCGTCCGCAACTGGACCTAATGGTCAGGGGTACCTTTACCTTATCATTATTAAGCATCCATGGAAAGCATAGTTAGTAGTTGCATGGAGGTATCTAAACCCAGATTATGAGGACTGAGTTTGGTGTTTCCCAAACCCACAGGTGGACCTTGGGCCACTTTCAGGAGGAACTCAGTACCAACTCCTTGCAGGTTGAGTAAAAGGTGGCCAGGAGACATAATGGTCCATGTTGTTGATGAGGAGAAGGCTGTTGAATTGTTGGAGCGTGCTGCCTGTTAAGTTGTGGGTGAACATATCAGACAACACAGCGATTCTTCAAACAGCTCTTGTTTATTCACAGGCCAGAACTGAACTGAACTGAAGGGTTCAGTTAGCCTGTTTATATAGAGCTCCAGTACAATGTAACTGTAACAATTTTCTAAAACTATCCAATCACTGAACGTCACTTTCGATCCCTTATTTGCATAACTATCTACAGTATCCCCCTGCTGGCCCAGGGTGAGAACTTCAGTACATAACACTGCCCATTGCCCAGGAATTGTCCTGAGTGCTGCAGAGCTTTTTCTTTGAGCTTGCTGATCTTCCCTGTTCTCTATTCGTCCCTTTGTCCCTTGTTTATTATTGAATCGTGCCCAGCCTATCAAAACCAGGGGGGCAATCCATGCTGATAGCAGTGATGACCTCTGATTATTTGGTCGGTGAGCTTGCCTATCGCTCCTGTGACATCAGCCATGCTCGGACCTGACAGAGTCATCCTTTAATATCCAGTTTTAATTTGGATTCCCAACAGTGGTGTAGCGTGGGTTGTCAGCACCCGGGGCGAGGCAAGTAATTTGCGCCCCCTAACCCGTGGATTTGCGCCCCCTAACCCGTGGATTTGCGCCCCCTAACCTGTGGATTTGCCCTAACCCCAGATGTTGCACCCGGTGCGGCCGGCCCCCCCTGCACCCCCCACGCTATGCCACCGATTCCCAATGCTTGTGACTCCCACCCCACTGCCAGTCTGTGTGCACAAGCTCCGCTCGGAGAGGAGCAGATTTTAGAAGGATTTGCTGTAACAAGAACACTTGATCCTTTGAACAAGCAGCATTTACAGAACACGACTCAAATGCACGGTTAGATGTCCCATCGCATTGTCCTTTCTTTCCATAAATAAAACAGGAGCTTAGTATTGATCAAGCAAACAGTGCTATAGACTTTTCACAGAAACACCTGTTTAAAAGCATTCTCCCACTACTTGAATAGGAAAAACTGCCCATTCATTTAGTAAAATATGTTGTTGTTGTTGTTGTTTAGGTGTTTAGTCATGTCCGACTCTTCGTGACCCAATGGACCAGAGCACGCCAGGCACTCCTGTCTTCCACTGCCTCCCGCAGTTTGGTCAAACTCATGCTGGTAGCTTTGAGAACACTGTCCGACCATTTCGTCCTCTGTCGTCCCCTTCTCCTTGTGCCCTCAATCTTTCCCAACATCAGGGTTTTTTCCAGGGCGTCTTCTCTTCTCATGAGGTGGCCAAAGTATTGGAGACTCAGCTTCACGATCTGTCCTTCCAGTGAGCACCCAGGGCTGATTTCCTTCAGAATGGATAGGTTTGATCTTCTTGCAGTCCATGGGACTCTCAAGAGTCTCCTCCAGCACCAGAATTCAAAAGCATCAATTCTTCGGCGATCAGCCTTCTTTATGGTCCAGCTCTCACTTCCATACATCACTACTGGGAAAGCCATGGCTTTAACTATACGGACCTTTGTTGGCAAGGTGATGTCTCTGCTTTTTAAGATGCTGTCTAGGTTTGTCATCACCTTTCTCCCAAGAAGCAGGCGTCTTTTAATTTCGTGACTGCTGTCACCATCTGCAGTGATCATGGAGCCCAAGAAAATTAAATCTCTCACTGCCTCCATTTCTTCCCCTTCTATTTGCCAGGAGATGATGGGACCAGTGGCCATGATCTTCGTTTTTTTGATGTTTAGCTTCAGACCATATTTCTTTCACCCTCATTAAAAAGTTCTTTAATTCCTCCTCACTTTCTGCCATCAAGGTTGTGTCATCTGCATATCTGAGGTTTAGTAAAATATATTCAGTGCTAAACTGTGATGTGTTAGCAGAGATATGCATTAAGGCTGATTCAATCTTTTGGGAATTATAGGGGCATAACTGCCTAAAACTGTATAGAAATTTATTTATTTATACTACTACAGCAGCAAGAATGATGCTTGTCCAAAAATTGGAAAGAACCAGAAGTCCCAGTAAAGGAAGAATGGATACAAAAACTTATGGAATATGCAGAAATGAAGAAACTTACCAGAAGAATAAGAAATCAAGATAACCAACTTTTATAAACGAATGGAAATAGTTTATTGAATATTTACAGATAAATTGGAAACAGATAAAAACATTAGTGGGATTAATGTAATCTGCAGTTTTATAAGAGTATATATTTACAGTAGATAAAGAAATGAGCAAGTTAAATGACTTGGGATATGCAGAAGATTGGGGGGGGGATGAATTTAAGGAAGCGCAGAAAGAGGGGGAAGCAAGTCAAATTTTGAAATGTTAAATTGATTGTAAAACTAATGAAATATATAAATTTGAAAATATAAACAAAAAACAAAAGAAGACTGATTCAGTCTACTAACTTCCTTCTAAATATATCTCATTTATTGAGCAGTAGGCCTTTCTCAGCCTAGAGCTCACAATTTTCATAACATATTGCTGGGGAAAGTTTATTATATCTTGACCCCCAACATTTTAAATTAGTGAACCACGCTAAAAGAAAATTTGAGATCTTCATAATTTCGAATGATTGGTTCATAGTGACACCCCACTGGGGTTTTTTTGAGGTTTTTTTAAAGTCTAATTGCTGAATATTTTTACCTCATAAACAGTATATGAAATTCGCTTCTGTCAAGACAAATCGTTCCTTTTGAATGATTTCCTTGTCAGGTATTCATTAAAGAGGGGTTCTCATCAAACTGATAGTCACTAATGTAATGAAAACATCCACGGTGGGTTGCAGATCATTGCATTTCTTGATTGCTATAGTACATTGAATCTACTAGTACAAAACCATCCTCTTATAAAGCAGGTGTAGCAAGGAGAAAATTGTGCTTAAGCAGCTAAAAAAACCACATTGTGCTTAAGCAGCTAAAAAAAGATAAAGGTAAAGGACTACTGGACAGTTAAGTCCAGTCAAAGGCGGAAGGGTGGATCCACGGAAGGCTGGATGGGAAGTCAAAGGAGTTGGAAATTCGGCAGTGTCCTTTTCTTATTTTCTTCTTTTTATTTTCTTCTTCTGGTGTGCGGCCGCTGCTTCGCTCTCTAGCCCTCTGCGTCAGGCCCTTCCCTCTGTGACTGTTTGCTACAGAGAGTCACTTCACACGGGCCCTGATGGCACGATCGGTGGCTGCAAAAATAAAAAGTACCGATCACGTGAGCAGAGACTCACCCTGCGCAGGGAGGAGCAGGATCCCAAATATAGGGAGAAATTTATGGTGGGGGTCGACATGTACTACCCTAACCCTTCCCATCCAACAGCGCTATAAATATTTCCCCCCCATTCCTAATTCAGATTTTGGTTGCCTTTCGCTTTTTCCTAGGTGTAACATAAGAGAAGAGAAGAAACAATGGTAAGAGAAGACAAGAAACAGGCCTTACCTGTTCATAAGTCCATCCTCGACATTCTGTCATTGCAAATCTGAATAATACATGCCAAACCACAAAATCTATTAACATTCAATTGCTGGCTTTGAGTCCTGTGTCTCTTGTTCCTTCCTCTCTGCAGGATCTCTCTGCACATCTCCAGGGCTCCTCTCTGCGTTTGGCTAGGAGGACGGAGATATCGAATAGAGAAGAGAAGAGGCAGAATGTAAAAGACAGAGGAAAAACAATTATTACATCCTAGAAAGGAACGGGGCAGAAATTCAGCTTGGCTTAGGCCAAGGTTTGCATCAAACCTACCGTATTTTTCGCTCTATAACATGCACCTGACCATAACACGCACATCGTTTTTAGAGGAGGAAAACAAGGGAAAAAACATTCTGAATGAAACAGTGGATGTATCATTTTTGTGCTTCGTGCTGTGGCCACAGACATGTGATCTGATGGTGAATTTGGGGTGACCCAATGCAAAAATCTTGAGAATTCCTGTGGATCCATGCTTTGTAACCACGTTTTTGCACCATTGCAGCCCCAGGCAACAGTGGGTGCGTGATTTTTTTGGTGCAGGCTGTAGCCATGGACATGCTATGTGATCTGATGGTGAATTTGGGGTGACCCAATGCAAAGATCCTGAGGATCCATGTGGATCTATGCTTGTAACCACATTTTAAGTGGGGAGCGAAGGAAAAACAAAGAAGGGACATGAGAGGGGTGTGCAGAGAAGCAGCTGGCTAAGAATGCAGGAGAGGGATTTAAGGGGAGGGAGGAAAGAAAGGCAAAAGTTTCCCCCCACCCAAGCCAGCCATATCTCTCTCTCTCTCTCTCCCTCCCCCCCTCTCTCTCCCTCTCCCCCAGCAGCACCGGAGCACAGAGAGGAATTAGAAGGAGACACTCTGCTTTCCCCTCTGCTTGCCTGGAGGGGAGGGGCTTTCCCTGCTCTTTGTTTTGTTTCAGCAAACACAGCAACGAAACAGAGGAGGGTGGGCAGTAAGACCCTGAGGCAGAATGCAGGAAAGCAGCCGCTTCCTCTTTTCAGGTTTCCCTTCTCCGTGACTCGCGATTTGATTTTTGCCTGATTTTTCGGCTCCAGGGACCACACATTCGCTCTATAACACGCACAGACATTTCCCCTTCCTTTTTAGGAGAAAAAATCTGCGTGTTATAGAGGGAAAAATACGGTACCTAATTCCCGAAACGTCTTGAAACGAAATGTGAACTGAAACAGAGCTAGCCTTCGAAACTGATGCTTCTTTGAATGTTGTGGTGCAGTCCTCTAACCAAAAATGTGCCAAAAACAAAACCACCATATGTTGGGGGGAAACATAGAAAATATTTATATGTTTAGGCAAAATTGCATGTGAAAATTGTATTAGGAGATATGAGCAATAAAATGCTGGCTGGGGGGGGGGGGAAGCCCTGCTATTAGGGAGGAATGCAACACTGAACATGCTTTGTGGAGAAAATGTTCTCATGCAGGAAACTCTTATACAGTCATACCTTGGATCCCGAATGCCTTGGTACTCAGACGTTTTGGCTCCTGAACGCCGCAAACCTGGAAGTAACTGTTCCGGTTTGCGAACTATTTTTGGAAGCCGAACGTCCGACGGGGATTCCGCAGCTTCCGATTGGCTGCAGGCACTTCCTGCAGCCAATCAGAAGCTGTGCTTTGGTTTTTGAACGTTTTGAAAGTCAAACAGACTTCTGGAACGGATTCCGTTCGACGTTCAAGGCACGACTGTACTCTGAAGAAGGGTGCTGCAATACCCCTGCATGCCATTGGGTGGCATTTGTGAACAGCATACCTACTTTGCATGAGACTATTATTACTATTCCATGATTCCATGATACTGATGGAAGGTGGCTAAACAGTGAACTGCTCTGTAGTGGCTGCTTTAAATCAAATTGGGTGGGGGGTTGCCTGGGGACAAGCTGTTCATTACCACCCACCTTAATTCATGTCTGAGGGTGCAGAGTGAATTATAGAATAATAGAATCGTAGAGGTGGAAGGGACCCCGAGGGTCATCTAGTCCAACCCCCTGCGATGCAGGAATCTCAAGTAAATCATATGTGACAGCTGGCTTTCCAGACTGCTTAAAAACCTCCATGGAAGGAGAGTCCACCACCAATCCTATGGGACTCAAACCCTTAGTGAGTGAGGGACTTCACCTGAATGGGAAGACAGGCTCTGGTGGATTGAGGAGATGAGATCAATAGTGGGTCCCACTGTCAAGAAGGTGTTTTCTGCACATGCTGTAGAGCAGGGGTCAGCAAATTGTGTTAACAGCGGGCCCGTCTACTGTCCCTCAGACCTTGTGGTGGGCCGGGGAAGTGGCACTGGGGGGGGGGAGCTGGAAGAAGAGGTGAGGGGGGCAAGTAGTCCTCCTCCCCACCCCCCAGCCAAAGCCCCAGCCGTTGCGCTTACCTTCCCAGTGTTAGGATATTGAGTTTCTGTTCCACCTTTAGAACAGGCATGTGGAGTTGTTGTATGTCACATGTCTGTTTACTTCCAGCACAGTCTGCTGGGAACTTCTGTTATATATACCGTATTTTTCCGTTGTATATACCGTATTTTTCGCTCTATAGGACTCACTTTTCCCCCTCCAAAAATTAAGGGGAAATGTGTGTGCATCCTATAGAGTGAATGCAGGCTGCGCAGCTAAGCCCAAAGCCAGAACAGGGAGACGGAGCGCTGCGTAGTGCTCCATCTCGCTGTTCTAGCTTCGGGCTTTGCTGTGCAAAGCCTCCGGAGGGCGGTGGGATGAAGGCACCCCTCTTCCCTCCGGAGGCTTCTTGGGCTGTCCCCGAAGCCAGAACGTTTTGCCTGCTTTCCTTTGGACCACATCAGTGAGGCTGAGAGGGAGGTCTCCTTATCTGGGCAGACCAGATCACACTTCCCGAGCTTGCGCCTTGGTGCTGTTTGACTTCACCACCGCACTCCGAGCAGCAGTAGGTTTCAGGCAGAATGGTTCATCTTCTTTCTTTATCATTGTGAACATAAACTGCCTCGAATATCTGACTTGAAAGGGGGCAGTGGGTGTAATCTGACTTCAGGTCCCATGCCAGAAAACCGAAGGTGTGTTGCGTATGTGTTACAATCAACGCAGGAACAGAAGTTATGGGAGTCTATTCAATGCCTGTATGACTTCTCATCTTCAAGAAGTCGCTTAAGCACTGCTAGCTGAATTACGGTTATCTCTGTTGATTTTCTGTGGTGATCTGCTGCCATACAGTGGAGGAATAATGAAACTCTTGTCTCCTTGTGTGTGGTCCCCCCCCCACATGAAACTCCATTGCATTGTTTCCTATCCACAACTTGCATTAGGGAGCTATGGGTGTGGGGAAATGTTTAAAGAGAATACAGAACACATCACCTTCTTTCTGTTGCAGATGAAACATCCCCTCAGAATGCATAATGGGGTGGTTATTTTCCTGTCCTTAAGCATGTCTTTAGAGGCCACTTCCATGAGCTAAACCTCGTGTTAAGGATTGTCACAGTGCCCCTGTGTGCTTCTTAGTAAATGGAAAAACACAGGAACCCAACTCATTGGTTTCCCCATATTCCTACCCCCAGCCCTGTATCTAAAACTCAAAGTAAGTAATTTGGCATGTGCTTTTGGTCTATGTACTCATTTGCCTGGGGAAGCTTTGTTCCATTCCAAGATGGAACCCATGCCCTTGGCATGCCAAAGCATGCTTCGTACTTTGATAAAAGTACGAAGGGACCCTTGACCATTAGGTAAAGGGACCCCTGACCATTAGGTCCAGTCGTGACCAGCTCTGGGGTTGCGGCACTCATCTCATTTTATTGGCCAAGGGAGCCGCCGTACAGCTTCCAGGTCATGTGGCCAGCATGACTAAGCTGCTTCTGGCGAACCAGAGCAGCGCACGGAAACGACGTTTACCTTCCCGCCAGAGCGGTACCTATTTATTTACTTGCACTTCATGCTTTCGAACTGCTAGGTGGGCAGGAGCAGGGACTAAGCAACGGGAGCTCACCCCATTGCGGGGATTTGAACCACCGACCTTCTTATCGGCAAGTCCTAGGCTCTGTGGTTTTACCCACAGCACCACCCGCGTCCCTATTTTGATACTTCGATACTTTGATACTTTAGACTTTGATACTTACGTAGGTCTAAATGGCCAATGGTCCATCTTTTCTAATGTGTGTGGGATAACCAGCTTCATATAACCAACATGCTTAAGGCTAATTAATGCATGAAGGCGTTAATACTATGGAGTAAGCAATCCTGCCAGGCTTGGTTATGTCCACTTCCCCTCCTCTGTGAAGGAACTAGGTAATCAAGCTTTTGTCCTGTCCCGTCCCCCGTCCCCCGTTTGAGACGCTCAGTGTATGAAGAGGTTTGAAATGGTTGCTCCAGCTAAATTTTACTGCCTGTGCAATTATCCTGAAGCACATGAATCTGACCTTTGAAGAGTTTGTAAGTAAACCATTTTTTAAACTTACCAAATGTCCCGACTTTTCCTATGCTGGGGGAAGAGGGAAACTCTGAAAAGAATTTTTTTAAGGGGGCATTTTGGAACTCACTCACATTTTAAAGGTTTCACAGCCTATAGTTCCAGGCTTTACTTTGCTGCATATTTTCCGTTTTCAAATCTCTGTTGGGGATCTCTCACCAAAGAGTACTTTCCCCAAACTTGGATCTTGGCATCCAGGAATTTCTTCTTCTTCTTCTTCTTCTTCTTCTTCTTCTTCTTCTTCTTCTT
>JAXCMG010000008.1:33346841-33358360 GCA_034642415.1 Podarcis siculus
CTCCTTCTCCTTCTCTTGCTTCTGTTCACTCTCCCTGCGCCCCTGCGACTTTAGAATTGACGCTCTGTGTGTCTCTCTGTGTGTGAGGGCTCCTTCTCCTCTTGCTTCCTGTTCACTCCCCCAGCGCCCCTGCGACTTCCAGCGCCCTGCAACTTTAGGGCCAGTTCTCTCTCTCTCTCTCTCTCTCTCTCTCTCTCTCTCTCTCTCTCTCTGTGTGTGTGTGTGTTTTGACCTCACTGCACTTGTTGGGGGAGAGTGTTGGTCGCAATTTTTCTTGATTTGTCTCAGAGTGGTTACTATCATGGTTTCCTTGCCGGGGAGGAGGGAGAGACGAAGAGCCTGCTTGTTCTAAAGGAGCAAAGCCGGAGAGGAGCCTCTCCTGCTATTAGCAGCATCCTTCTCCAACCCCCCATGCGTGCTCCTTGTCCCTTGAGTTCTTTTCCTTCCCTCCCCACTTAAAACATGGTTACAAAGCACGGATCCACATGGATCCTCAGGATTTTTGCACTAGGTCACCCCAAATTCACCATCAGATCACATAGCATATCCACGGCTACAGCCTGCACCAAAAAACACGCGCACCCACTGTTTCATGGGACCGCAATGGCGCAAAAACGTGGTTACAAAGCATGGATCCACACGGATCCTCAGGATTTTTGCATTGGGCTACCCCAAACTCACCGTCAGATCACATGTCTGTGGCCAGAGCATGAATCACAAAAATCATACATCCACTGTTTCGTTTAGAATATATTTTTCTTGTTTTCCTCCTCTAAAAACTATGTGCGTGTTATGGTCAGGTGCGTGTTATAGAGTGAAAAATACGGTATGTATTGCATGCTAAATATGTTGATCGTTTGTTTGTTTGTTTTGTATTATGATGATGTTGTGCAGGATGAAACTTGTTGCATTAAAACTGCAGAGTTTTGAAAAATTAAAAAACAGAGTGCGAGACTGGCTCCATTATTATCAAATAATATCAATAACTTTATCGATAACGATATCAATACTGAAATTGATAACGATAAGTCTGAACCAGCTTGGAGAGGTTCAAACCGGCTTGGTTCGGTTCCTACCAGTCTGAACCAGTTCTAACATACTTCGACTGGTTCCAACCGGCTTTGACCGTTTAAAGATAAAGATAATGATAACGATATCAAAAAGGATAACGATAATGATATCGAAATCAATATCAATATCAATAGTGAACTTATAGCTAACTTATCGTTATCGATATCGTTATGCATATCGCTATCGCTATCACTATTGTTATGGTTATGGATATCTATAACGATAATGATAATGATAAGTCTGAACCAGTTCCAACCGGCTTCAAGCGGTTCCAAGCGGCTTCGACCAGTTCAAACTGGTCTAGACACGATCCAACTGGCTTGGACTGGTTCAAACCGGCTTGGATTGGTTCAAACCGGTCTTGACCAGATCTGACCGGCTCAAACCGGTTTAAACTGGCTTCGACCGGTTCCAACTGGTCTGCACCAGTTCCGACCAGCTTGGACCGGTTACTACCAGTCTGAACCAGTTCCGAGCAGCTTGGAACAGTTCAAACCAGATTTGACTGGTTCGTAGTGGTCTGGACCTGTTGCATCCGGCTTAGACCAGTTTCTACCAGTCTGAACCTGTTCCAACCTGCTTGGACTGGTCCAAACCGTCTATGACTGGTACCAACTGGTCTGGACCAGTTCTGTCCAGCCTGGACCTGTTCAAACGGGCTTGGTCCAGTTCCTACCAGTCTAAACCAGTTCTAACCAGCTTCGACTGGTTCCAACCAGCTTCGACCAGTTCAAGCCTGTCTGGACCAGTTCCAACTGGTTTCCATCAGTTCCAACTGGCTTGGACCGGTTACTACCCGTCTGAACCAGTTCCAACCTGCTTGCAGAATTGCAGGACATCAGATTTTTTGTGAAATTCTGACCCCGCGGGTTAGCGATGTTTTCAAAAAAAGTTTTTCCGCAGCTTATGGCGTCGAGGCCTGATTTCTTAGCCTAGGATAAACACCCTTCTGTTTTCACCGCCAAATCTTTCAGGGGAGCATTTGCAACAGTTTGGCACCATTTTTTAGTGAATCGCAGAACGTCAAATTTTTTGTGAAATTCTAACCCCCGCGGTTTAGGGATTTTTTCAAAAAAAGATTTTCGGCAGCTTACGGCGTCAAGGCTTAATTTCTTAGCCTAGGATAAACACCCTTCTGTTTTCACTGCCAAACCTTTCAGGGGAGCATTTGCCACAGTTTGGCACCATTTTTGAGTGAATCGCAGAACGTCAGATTTTTTGTGAAATTCTAACCCCGCAGGTTAGGGATTTTTTCAAAAAAAGATTTTCCGCAGCTTACGGCGTCGAGGCCTGATTTCTTAGCCTAGGGGAAAAAACCGGTCTGTTTTCACCGCCAAACCTTTCATGAGAGCATTGGCCACAGTTTGGCACCATTTTTGAGTGAATTGCAGAACGTCAGATTTGTCTGATCCTCGCTCGCCATGGCAGAATGGACTTTGTGAGAGGGCAAATCAAACATTGCTTGAAGGGTTAAAAACCTTGCTGCATGATGCCAATCTTCCAGAGTTATTGGGCCGAAACTCTCTCATATTTTGTTTACAGTTACAATCAAAGATTATCATCAGCAATTGGTTGTACCCCCTATGAGAAGATGTTTAGCAAGAAACCATACATCAAACACATGAGAATTTTTGGTTCCGACATATGGGTTCACACACCACAAAGCTCCAAGTTAGGCAAGCGTGGTTTGCATGGAATCTTTCTTGGTTATCAGAAAAATTCTTACAGAATAATGATGACTGACTCTAAGACAATTAGGCTCACAAGAAGTGTTGAGTACAATGCCAAGTGGGGGGAGAATGTGGGAATTTCCCAATGTTATCCTGATAACAGTGATGAGACTGAGGATAGGCAACAGCCACAGCAACAGCAGCAGCAGCAACAACAACAGGCACAGCTGCCGCAACAACCCAAACCCACTGATGAAGGTCCTGATCCTGAGTCTGAGACTGAATCAGATGATTCATAGGATTTCAAGAGTGCAAAAGCCTCTGTGCGACCCTCTGAAGGCTCTGGTCAAGAATTGGAGGAACATTTGTTCACCATAGGTCACTTTTCTCCTAAGAAGGAAGAGGAGAGTGTTGAAGACCTAAGGCTAATTCGCAGGTCTCAGAGAGCCACAAAGGGTAGACCTCCAAAGAGATCTGCTGATGAATTTGCTAAAACAGCAGTGGCAGCTGTTAAAAGCTCCAAGAAGGTATTTGAACCTTCAAGTTTCCAAGAAATCCAGGATTTGGATTCAAAGGATGCTGAGCTATGGTTAAATGCCATGGCTGGGCTTGATTCCTTAGAGAGGAACAAAACATGGGAGCTAGTCCAGTAGGAAAAGAGATTAACAGTAATCCTTCAAGTGGGTTGATTGGTTTGGCTATGCGTTGGTTAATGGGTTAATTGGTGAGCTATGAGGTGAAGGGGAGGGTCAGATGCCTTGTCAATCAAAGAATGACTTGTCAACCAACCAGAGGCAGCTTTGTCAATCCCAGCAGCCTTGTCAACCAACCAGAGGCAGCTTTGTCAATCCCAGCAGCCTTGTCAACCAATCAGAGGCAGCTTTGTCACTCCCAGCAGCAGGTATAAAACAGCATGGCCATTGGCCTGCACTCAGCCCGCCCAATTTCTCTCTTTCTTTTCCCTCTTGATTTGACTTTTCTTCTCCCCCCCCCCCCATCTCGGGTTTTTTTGTTTTCTTTATCTCCTTTACCACTTTCCCCTTCTTTTACTCTCTTCCAGATTGTGCAAAGTTTCCTCTTGACTTCCAGCTCCTTTTGTCTCATGCTTTTACACTGGTCAGCCCAAAAGGAGGAGGAGGATTTCTATATGGTAAATGCTTCAAAGTAGGGACTTCATCTGTGGTATGTCACAAATGGGACCTGCAACCAAATGTTGCAATGCGTTCTGCTGCTTCTGTTTAGAGTTCCAGCCAGCTCTTCCCTCCAAGTGAATTACACACACACACACACACACACACACACACACACAGAGAGAGAGAGAGAGAGAGAGAGAGAGAGAGAGAGAGAGAGAGAGACAGGGACGCCCCATTCCATAATGATAATTTTATTCTTTATACCCCAGACAACTGACTGGGTTGCCCCAGCCACTCTGGGAGGCATCCATCATGTATAAAAACATAATAAAACACTAGAAGTTTTTTAAAAAACCCTTCACTGTACAGGATTGCCTTCAGACGGCTCGGGAGTCGGAGAACTCCATACCCCCCAACATTTCTCCATTGAAAACAGGGACACCCTAAGGAAAAGAGATTAACAGTAATCCTTCAAGTGGGTTGATTGGTTTGGCTATGCGTTGCTTAATGGATTAATTGGTGAGCTATGAGGTGAAGGGGAGGGTCAGATGCCTTGTCAATCAAAGAATGCCTTGTCAACCAACCAGAGGCAGCTTTGTCAATCCCAGCAGCCTTGTCAACCAACCAGAGGCAGCTTTGGAAATCCCAGCAGCCTTGTCAACCAACCAGAAGCAGCTTTGTCAATCCCAGCAGCCTTGTCAACCAACCAGAGGCAGCTTTGTCAATCCCAGCAGCCTTGCCAACCAACCAGAGGCAGCTTTGTTACTCCCAGCAGTAGGTATAAAACAGCATGGCCTGGCCTGCGCTCCACCTACTCCCTCCTAGTTCCTCCACCTAGTTCCTCCTAGTTCCTACTCCTAGTTCTTCCACCTAGTTCCTCCACCTAATCCCTCCTAGTCCCTCCTAGTTCCTAAATCGAGTCCCTCCTACTTCCTTTGCTCCTACTTTACGCTACTTTACTCCTACCATGCGCCTGGTGGAGGAAGTAGAAGGAACTAGGAGGGACTAGGAGGGACTAGGTGGAGGAACTGGCAGAAACTAGGAGGGACTAGGTGGAGGAACTAGGTGGAGGAACTAGCAGGAACTAGGAGGGACTAGGTGGAGGAACTAGGAGGGACTAGGTGGAGGAACTAGGAGGAACTAGGAGGGACTAGGTGGAGGAACTAGGAGGAACTAGGTGGAGGAACTAGGAGGAACTGGGAGGAACTAGGTGGAGGAACTAGGAGGGACTAGGTGGAGGAACCAGGAGGGACTAGGAGGGACGGTAAAGGAACTAGGAGGAGGAACTAGGAGGGACTAGGTAGAGGAACTAGGAGGGACTAGGTGGAGGAACCAGGAGGGACTAGGAGGGACGTTGGAGGAACTAGGAGGAACTAAGAGGGACAAGGTGGAGGAACTAGGAGGGACTAGGAGGGACCAGGTGGAGGAACTAGGAGGAGGAACTAGGTGGAGGAAATAGGAGGGACTAGGAGGGACTAGGTGGAGGAACTAGGAGGGACTAGGAGGGACTAGGTGGAGGAACTAGGAGGAGGAACTAGGAGAGACTAGGAGAGACTAGGAGGAGGAACTAGGTGGAGGAACTAGGAGGGACTAGGAGGGACTAGGTGGAGGAACTAGTGGAGGAATTAGGAGGGACTAGGAGGAACTAGGTGGAGGAACTAGGAGGAACTAGGAGGAACTAGGTGGAGGAACAAGGAGGGACTAGGTGGAGGAACCAGGAGGGACTAGGAGGGACGGTGGAGGAACTAGGAGGAGGAACTAGGAGGGACTAGGTGGAGGAACTAGGAGGGACTAGGTGGAGGAACCAGGAAGGACTAGGAGGGACGGTGGAGGAACTAGGAGGGTCATAGTTCCTCCTAGTTCCTGCTAGTTCCTCCACCTACTCCCCCTCCTAGTTCCTCCACCTAGTCCCTCCTAGTTCCTCCTCCTAGTCCCTCCTAGTTCCTCCACCTAGTCCCTCCTAGTTCCTCCTCCTAGTCCCTCCTAGTCCCTCCTAGTCCCTCCACCTAGTCCCTCCTAGTTCCTCCACCTAGTCCCTCCTAGTTCCTCAACCTAGTTCCTCCTATTTCCTCTTCCTGGTTCCTCCACCTAGTCCCTCCTAGTCTCTCCTAGTTCCTCCACCTAGTCCCTCCTAGTTCCTCCTAGTTCCTCCTCCTAGTTCCTCCTCCTAGTTCATCCTAGTTCCTCCACCTGGTTCCTCCTCCTTGTTCCTCCACCTAATTCCTCCTAGTCCCTCCTAGTTCTTCCACCTAGTCGCTCCTAGTTCCTCCACCTAGTCCCACCTAGTCCCTCCTACTTCCTCCACCTAGTCCCTACTAGTTCCTCCACCTAGTCCCTCCTAGTGCCTCCTACTTCCTCCACCTAGTTCGTCCTAGTTCCCCCTCCTAGTTCCTCCACCTAGTTCCTCCTAGTTCCTCCACCTAGTCCCTCCTAGTTAAACCTAGTTCCTCCACCTAGTTCCTCCACCTAGTTCCTCCACCTAGTTTCTCGTAGTCCCTCCTACTTCCTCCACCTCGTCCCTCCGCATTCATTCTAGTTCCTCCACCTAGTTCCTCCTAGTTCCTGCTAGTTCCACCACCTAGTTCCTCCTAGTTCCTGCTAGTTCTTCCTCCTAGTTCCTAAAACGAGTCCCTCCTAGTTCCTTTGCTCCTACTTTACGCTACTTTACTCCTACCTTGCACCTGCTTTACTCCTACCTTACTCCTACTTTACTCCTTCCTTACTCCTGCTGTACTCCACTTTACTCATACCTTACTCATACCATACTCATACCTTACTCATACCTTACTCCCACTTCACTCCCACTTCACTCCCACTTTACTCCTACTTTACTCATGCTTTACTCCTGCTTTACTCATACTTTACACATACTTTACTCATACTTTACTCATACCTTACTACTTTGCGGGTGAATGCCAGTTGCTGGAGATCGCATGTGAGGATGAGTGCTGTGGTGCTCACATCCTGCTTGCAGGCTTGGAAGTTGATTTTTTAGGGCAAGCGTTGGCAACCTAAGGCCCAGGGCCCAGATGTGGCCCAATCGCCTTCTCAATTCAGCCCACGGATGGTCCAGGAACCAGCGTGTTTTTACATGACTAGTTCCTCCTCCTAGTTCCTCCACCTATTCCCTCCTAGTTCCTGATAGTTCATCCACCTAGTTCCTCCTAGTTCCTCCATCTAGTTCCTCCTAGTTCCTCCTCCTAGTTCCTCCACCTAGTCCCTCCTAGTTCCTCCACCTAGTCCCACCTCGTCCCTCCTAGTTCCTCCACGTAGTCCCTCCTAGTTCCTCCTAGTTCCTCCACCTACTTCCTCCTCCTAGTTCCTCCATCTATTCGCTCCTAGTCCCTCCCAGTTCCGCCACCTAATCCCTCCTAGTCCCTCCTAGTTCCTCCACCTAGTCCCTCCTAGTTCATCCTAGTTCCTCCACCTAGTTCCTCCTCATAGTTCCTCCATCTAGTTCCTCCTAGCTCCTCCACCTAGTTCCTCCACCTAGTCCCTCCTAGTCACTCCTATTTCCTCCACCTAGTCCCACCAAGTTCCTCCTAGTCCTACCTTACTCCCACTTTACTCCTACCTCACTCCTACCTTACCCCCACTTCACTCCTACTTTACTCCTACTGTACCTTATTTCTACTTTACTCCTACTTTGCTCCTTCCTTACTCCTCCTTTACTCCTACTTCACTCCTGCTTTACTCCACTTTACACATACCTTACTCCTACTTTACTCCTACCTTACTCCTACCTTACTCCCACTTTACTCCTACTTTACTCCTACTTTACTCCTACCTTACTCCCTAATCTTTCCTCCACCTAGTCCCTCCTAGTTCCTCCTAGTTCCTCCTCCTAGTCCCTCCTAGTTCCTCCACCTTGTCCCTCCTAGTTCAATCTAGTTCCTCCACCTAGTTCCTCCTAGTTCCTCCACCTAGTTCCTCCACCTAGTTCCTCCTAGCTCCTCCACCCAGCTCCTCCACCTAGTCCCTCCTAGTCCCTCCTAGTCCCTCCACCTAGTCCCACCTAGTTCCTCCTAGTTCCTCCACCTAGTCCCTCCTAGTACCTCCTAGTCCTACCTTACTCCCACTTTACTCCTACGTCACTCCCACCTTACCCCACATCACTCCTACTTTACTCCTACTGTACTCCTACCTTACTCCTACTTTACCCCTACTTTACTCCTTCTTTGCTCCTTCCTTACTCCTGCTTTACTCCTACTTCACTCCTGCTTTACTCCACTTTACACATACCTTACTCCTACTTTACTCCTACCTTACTCCCTACTCCATCCTATTTCCTCCACCTAGTCACTCCTAGTTCCTCCTAGTTCCTCCACCTAGTCCCTCCTAGTCCCTCTTACTTTACACATTCTTTACTCCTACTTTACTCAAACCTTACTCCCATTTTGCTCCTGCTTTACTCCTGCTTTACTCCTGCTTTACTCATACTCTACTCCTACCTTACTACTTTGCGGCTTAATGCCAGTTACTGGAGATCGCATGTGAGGAAGAGTGCTGTGGTGCTCACATCCTGCTCGCAGGCATGGAGGTTGATTTTTTAGGGCAAGGGTAGGCAACCTAAGGCCCAGCTCGCAGATGTGGCCCAATCGCCTTCTCAATCCAGCCAACGGATGGTCCAGGAATCAGTGTGTTTTTACATGACTACTTCCTCCTCCTAGTTTCTCCACCTAGTCCCTCCTAGTCCCTCCTAGTCCCTCCACCTAGTCCCTCCTAGTTCCTCCTAGTTCCTGCACCTAGTTCCTCCTCCTAGTTCCTCCACCTAGTTCCTCCTAGTTCCTCCTCCTAGTTCCTCCACCCAGTCCCTCCTAGTCCCTCCTAGGTCCTCCACCTCTTCCCTCCTAGTTCCTCCTAGTTCCTCCAACTCGTCCCTGCTAGTGCCTCCTAGTTCCTCCACCTAGTTCCTCCCCCTAGTCCCTCCTCGTCCCTCCACCTAGTTCCTCCTAGTTCCTCCACCTAGTCCCTCCTAATCCTCCACCTAGTTCCTCCACCTAGTCCCTCGTAGTTCCTCCACCTAGTCCCTCGTAGTTCCTCCACCTAGTATCACCTAGTCCCTCCTAGTTCCTCCACCTAGTCCCTCCTATTCCTTCCTAGTTCCTCCACCCACCTTGTTCCTCCTAGTTCATTCTAGTTCACCTATTTCCTCCTCATAGTTCTTCAACCTAATCCCTCCTAGTTCCTCCACCTAGTTCCTCCATCTAGTCCCTCCTAGTCCCTCCTACTTTACACATTCTTTACTCCTACCTTACTCCCACTTTACTCCACTTTACACATACCTTTCTCCTACTTTACTCCTACCTTACTCCCTACTCCATCCTATTTCCTCCACCTAGTCCCTCCTAGTTCCTCCTAGTTCCTCCACCTAGTCCCTCCTACTTTACACATTCTTTACTCCTACTTTACTCATACCTTACTCCCATTTTACTTTTTACTTTACTCCTGCTTTACTCCTGCTTTACTCATACTTTACTCCTACCTTACTACTTTGCGGCTGAATGCCAGTTGCTGGAGATCGCATGTGAGGAAGAGTGCTGTGGTGCTCACATCCTGCTTTCAGGCTTGGAGGTTGATTTTTTAGGGCAAGGGTAGGCAACCTAAGGCCCAGGGCCCAGATGTGGCCCAATCGCCTTCTCAATCCAGCCCACGGATGGTCAGGAATCAGCGTATTTTTCCATGACTAGTTCCTCCTCCTACTTCCTCCACCTAGTCCCTCCTAGTCACTCCTAGTCCCTCCACCTAGTCCCTCCTAGTTCCTCCTAGTTCCTGCACCTAGTTCCTCCTCCTAGTTCCTCCACCTAGTCCCTCCTAGTTCCTCCACCTAGTTCTTCCTCCTAGTTCCTCCAACTAGTCCCTCCTAGTTCCTCCACCCAGTCCCTTCTAGTCCATCCTAGGTCCTCCACCTAGTCCCTCCTAGTTCCTCCTAGTTCCTCCAACTCGTCCCTGCTAGTGCCTCCTAGTTTCTTCACCTAGTTCCTCCCCCTAGTCCCTCCACCTAGTTCCTCCTAGTTCCTCCACCTAGTCCCTCCTAGTTCCTCCACCTAGTCCCTCCTAGTCCCTCCTAGTCCCTCCACATAATCCCTCCTAGTTCCTCCTAGTTCCTCCACCCAGTCCCTCCTAGTGCCTCCTTGTTCCTCCACCTAGTCCCTCCTAGTCCCTCCTAGTCCCTCCACCTAGTCCCTCCTAGTTCCTGCACCTAGTCCCTCCTAGTTTCTCCTAGTTCCAGCAACTAGTTCCTCCTCCTAGTTCCCCCACCTAGTCCCTCCTAGTCCCTCCTTGTTCCTCCACCTAGTCACTCCTAGTTCCTGCTAGTTCCTCCACCTAGTTCATCCTAATTCCTCCACCTAGTTCCTCCTAGTCCATCCTAGTTCCTTCATCTAGTTCCTCCAAGTTCCTACTCCTAGTTCCTCCACCTAGTCCCTCCTAGTCCATCCTAGTTCCTCCACCTACTCCCTCCTAGTTCCTCCACCTAGTCCCACCGTCTCTCCTAGTTCCTCCACCTTCTCCCTCCTATTTTCTCCTAGTTCCTCCACCTAGTTCCTCCTCCTAGTTCCTCCACCTATTCCCTCCTAGTTCCTCCACCTAGTCCCTCCTAGTTCCTTCTAGTTCCTCCACCTTGTTCCTCCTCCTAGTTCCTCCACCTAGTCCTCCACCTAGTCACTCCTAGTTCCTCCACCTATTCCCTCCTAGTTCCTTCTAGTTCCTCCTCCTAGTTCCTCCTCCTAGTTCCTCCACCTAGTCCCTCCTATTCCCTCCTAGTTCTTCCACGCAGGATGCACACAACAAATGGCATCTCGTCGGGAACTCTTTTCTACGTTTGAGAAGCAACGGTTCACTTTGAAACTGGCCAATGGTCAGGAAATGGAAGCAACCGGGGTTGGAACTGTGTATCTTGAAAGTCTGAACTTGACTATAAACAATGTTTCTTTTGTTCCAGGTTTAAATTACAATCTGCTGAGCGTATCTCAAATCGCTAAGAAGAAACTGGTGTTGTCATATGATGAGGAAAGTTGCAAAATCTACAAAGATGGAGAGCTGCATCTTTCTGCCAGAGAGAAAGATGGACTATATCTCTTAACCTTTGAGGAAAGTGATTATAAAATGTGCACAGCATGTGAAACTAAAATGCTTTCTCTTGCAGGTATCTCGAGACACAAGAGGAAAGGCAACAAAGATTAACAAAGTTTTTCAGCGAGTGTATGCTGATGTAATTGGTCCTTTAGCACCTTCTAGAGGCAATGCAAAATACTATCTTGTATTTGTTGATCATTTTTCTCAATATGTATGGATTTACATGTTGCAGAGTCCAAGAGAAACCTTAGAAAGGTTTAAGGAGTTTTGTGATAAGGTTAAGAATGTTCATGATGCTAAAATTGATTTTCTTTTCACAGATGAGAAGCCAATTTTTCTTTCACAGGATTTTCAGGATTTCCTTGAGAAGCACGGGATAGAGCACAAGGTTGCTGTTTCAGAGGTTGCATGGAACAAAACTGTGTGTGTAAAAGTGAACAAGGAGTTGCAAAATGGCATGAAGGCACAATTGCTGAGTTCACACTTGCCACATGAATTTTGGACTGAATCTTTATCTTGCTATTGTTATACTTGGGTGAGAAAGGTTTCAAAAGGTATGGAATGTTCT
>JAXCMG010000009.1:2519-17404 GCA_034642415.1 Podarcis siculus
CAAAAATGGTGCCAAAGGGTTGCAAATGCTCCCCTGAGAGGTTTGGCGGTCGAAACAGAAGCCTTTTTATCACAGGACAATAAATCAGCCCTCGACAACCTAACCGGCAGAAAAAGATTTTTTGAAAAAATCCCTAAGCCCCGGGGTCACAATTTCATCAAACATCTGACTTTCGGCAATTAACTCAAAAATGGTGCCAAAGGGTTGCAAATGCTCCCCTGAGAGGTTTGGCTGTCGGATCAGAAGGCTTTTTATCACAGGACAAGAAATCAGCCCTCAACAACTTAACCGGCAGAAAAAGAGTTTTTGAAAAAATCCCTAAGCCCCGGGGTCACAATTTCATCAAAAATCTCGCTTTCGGCAATTCACTCAAAAATGGTGCCAAAGGGTTGCACATGCTCCCCTGAGAGGTTTGGCGGTCGAAACTGAAGGCTTTTTATCACAGGACAAGAAATCATCCCACCACAACTTAACCGGCGGAAGAAGATTTTTTTTGAAAAAATCCCTAAGCCTCGGGGTCACAATTTCATCAAAAAGCTGACTTTCGGCAATTCACTCAAAAATGGTGCCAAAGGGTTGCAAATGCTCCCCTGAGAGGTTTGGCGATCGAAACAGAAGGATTTTTATCACAGGACAAGAAATCAGCCCTTAACAACTTAACCGGCAGAAAAATAATTTTTTTGAAAAAATCCCTAAGCCCCGGGGTCACAATTTCATCAAACATCTGACTTTCGGCAATTCACTCAAAAATGGTGCCAAACGGTTGCAAATGCTCCCCTGAGAGGTTTGGCGGTCGAAACAAAAGGCTTTTTATCAAAGGACAAGAAATCGGCCCTTGACAACTTAACCGGCAGGAAAAGATTCTTTTGAAAAAATCTCTAAGGTCCGGGGTCACAATTTCATAAAAAATCTGACGTTCTGCAATTCCCTCAAAAATGGTGCCAAACAGTTGCAAATGCTCCCCTGAAAGGTTTTTCAGTTGAAACAGAAGGGTTTTAACATCAGAAAAGGAATTAGCCCTCAACGTCTTAGTTTGCGGAAAAACATATTTTTGAAAAAAATCCCTTAGCCGCGTGGTCACGATTTCATCAAAAAACTGACGTTCTGCAATTCACTCAAAAACAGAAGGGTTTTTATCATCGTAAAAAGAATTAGCCTTCAACGTGTTAGCCTCCGAATTTTATTTTTTTTTGGAAAAAATCCCTAAGCCGCGCGGTCAGAATTTCAGCAAAAATCTGACGTTCTGAAATTCGTTCCAAAATAGTGCCAAACTGTTGCAAATGCTCCCCTGAAAGGTTTTCGGAGGAAACAGAAGGGTTTTTATCATCGGGAAAAGAAGTAGCCCTCGACCTCTTAGCTTGCGGAAATGGGTTTTTTTAAAAAAATCCCTAAGCCGCGCGGTCACAATTTCAGCAAAAATCTGACGTTCTGCGATTCACTCCAAAATGGTGCCAAACTGTTGCAAACGCTCCCCTGAAAGGTTTGGCGGTGGAAACAGTAGGCTTTCGATGCTCGGCTAAGAAATCAGGCCTTGACGTTTTAACCTGCGGAAAATCATTTTTCTTAAAAAAATCCCTAAGCCCCGGGGTCAGAATTTCAAGCAAAAATCTGACGTTCTCCGATTCACTCCAAAATGGTGCGAAACTGTTGCAAATGCTCCCCTGAAAGGTTTGGCAGTGCAAACAGCAGGTTGTATCATACATTAAAAAACCAGCCCTTGGCCCTCTATCCCCTTGAATAGCATTTTTTGGGGGAAATCCCTCGCTCACTGGGTCACAATTTCACCAAAAATCTAATGTTATTAGAATAACTCAAAAATGGTTCCAAATAGTTGCAAATTCTCCCCTGAAAGGTTTGGCAGTGCAAACAGCAGGTTTTATCTTAGATTTAATCAATCAGTCCTCAGCCCACTAACCCGCAGGTTCAAAATTTTGCGAAATGGATGTCTTGGTCGATGGTATCAAAGGCCCCAGAGAGATCCAGCAGAATTAGGAAACAGCTTTCACCTTTGTCCCTAGCCTGCCGGAGATCATTGACCAGTGCAACTAAGGCAGTTTCAGTCCCATGATGAGGCCTGAATCCCATAGGAAGGGATCAAATTGGTCTGCTTCCTCCAGGCATGCCTGGAGTTGTTCAGCAACTACCCACTCAATCACCTTGCCCAAGAATGGAAGATTTGAGACTGGGCAATAGTTGGCCATATTGGCTATGTCTAAAGATGTTTTTTAAAGCAGCGGTTTAATAACCACCTATTTCAGCGGGTCTGGGAAGGCTCCCTCACAAAGAGAAGCATTCACCACAACTCATGGATGGCAGTGGTCTTGTGATTCATTGACCTGGCATTGTACAGCTGCACCTTCAGGTCATGTGGGTCTCCTTTGCTGATTCCAGTATCCATCTGGTCAAGACCAGACCTGGAGGCAAAGATAGTCCTCAAACAGCGAATAAATCTGCTTCCTCGGTAATGACATGGTCTGGTCTTAGCCTAACTCCTCCTATTAATGGCACCATAACTCATTCCTCCAATTTATTTGACTCTTATAAACCTTAACTTTTACTCCCCTTCTACTCTTTTCCTGGTTTCCCATCTGCTATCTTTTCAACTGTGTTTTCTTGCTCTACAAAGTTGCTTTCATGACCTTACATTACTCCACATTGTAACCTCTACTGCTGAGTATTTTTGTCTTGTTATAACATTTCCCCATATAATCTGTATATAATGTCCAGTGCTCTTTTAAATCCTTATTGTCTTTATATCACAATCTATTTGTCATACTGGCAAATTCTATACATTCTAATATTTTAAGGTGCCATTCTTCTCAGGACGGTACTGCATCTGCTCTCTACTTTTGTGCTACCAGAATTCGGGCAGCTGTGGTCACATCCATCCATAGAGTACCGTAATTAGATCTTTGGGGATTTCTGTTGTTATTTCCAGAAGGAAAGCTTCTGGGTTTTGGGGAAACGTCCTAAACATTTCCTTAAGTTCATTATGTACTATCTCCCATAATTCTTTTATTATTCTACAAGACCACCATGAATGGTAAAATGCGCCAATTGTTTCTTTGCATTTCCAACATAGGTCACTTTTATATTTAGACATTTTGCCTAGTTTGCTTAGTGTCAAGTATCATCTGTGAATGATTTTTGGGTAGTTCTCTTTTAACGCGTAACTAGCAGTGAATTTTAAATTTGTTTTCCACAATTGTTTCCACAAATTCAAATCAATATTATGACCCACATCTTGTGCCCAACCTTCAAAGGGCTCCATGCAGGTCGTGCATGGAGTCAGGAGCAAAAAACCAAGATGGGCCAGAATGCAAAAGTGGGCAGAGAAAACCCCCGTCCAGGAAAACAAGATATTATCAAACTTGAAGGACGCTTCCCAACCAAGGAGGTTGTGAGCCAGGCTGTGGGGAGCATAGCAGCCTGAGGAGAGTCCTGAGGGCTGGATAGAGAAGCCTGGCATCACATCCCAATGTTACAACCAGGGGAAAACATTGCTCCAGAGACAGAAAACCTGCTGTTGTTGGCCTAGTCCAGGCATCCCCAAAACTGGACCTCCAGATGTTTTTGGGACTACAATTCCCATCATCCCTGACCACTGGTCCTGTTAGCTAGGGATGATGGGAGTTGTAGTCCCAAAACATCTGGAGGGCCGAGTTTGGGGATGCCTGGCCTAGTCATTCGAGAAGGAGTGTCTCCACCCCCAATGTTCTGCCCAGACACTGAGGTCTAGCGCCGAGGGCCTTCTGGCGGTTCCCTCACTGCGAGAAGCCAAGTTACAGGGAACCAGGCAGAGGGCCTTCTTGGTAGTGGCACCCGCCCTGTGGAACACCCTCCCACCAGATGTCAAAGAGAAGAGTAACTACGAGATTTTTAGAAGACATCTGAAGGCAGCCCTGTTTAGGGAAGCTTTTAATGTTTGATGCATTGCTGTATTTTAATATTTTGTTGAAAGCCGCCCAGAGTGACTGGGGAAGCCCAGCCAGATGGGCATGGTATAAATAATAAATTATTATTACTATTACTATTATTATTATTATTATTATTATTAAGGAGGCAATAGGTTTCCAATATGTCACCCCCTCATCTCAAAACCCTAGAAACTGGGTTAAGAAGGGCAGCAAACTGCTTCTAGCTCAGGCTCTCCCAAACTGGGGCCTCCAGCTGTTTTTGGACTATGATTCGCATCACCCCTGACCTCTGGTCCTGCTAGCTAGGGATGACAGGAGTCATAGTCCAAAAACAGCCTGAGACCCAAGTTTGGGAAACCCTGCTCCAGCCTCTGGCTTGACTAAGGTGGAATCTACACACATATAAAAAATGCTGTCAAAATGCTTCTTCTCAGAACGTTTCGAAAACCACATTGAATTTGCCATAGCTCGCCGCCGCCATCTAGTGTCACATTTGAATATTGCACCTTACAACACACATTTTATTGGCAGCTGTGTGGCTGAGTCCATATGTGGTTGTTCGGGGTCTCCTCAAGCTGGAGATGAGAGTCGGAAGAAAGGATTGTCTTCCTCCCCCCAAAGAATCCCAGGAACTGTGGTTTGCTAAGGGTGCTAGGAATTGCGGTTCCCAGGATTCTTTGAGGGAAAGCTGTGTGCTTTAAATGCACGATAGTCTGAAACTCTGAAAAACTGGGAATGCTGGTTGGGGGTGATAGGAGTTGTAGTTCTACACATCTGGAGAGTGGCAGGTTGGGGGAAGCCTAGGATAGGCTGAGCATGAGATCAGCCTCCTTTGGTCCACCGTAATAGTTGAAGCAGCAGGTAGGTCTGGAATTTATTGAAACTTAAATTTTATTTTTTAAAATTCATTATTACAGTTGCCAAAACCACATTCCATTCCCTCAATCGTAAGGTAAAGGTAAAGGTAAAGGTACCCCTGCCCGTACGGGCCAGACTTGACAGACTCTAGGGTTGTGCGCCCATCTCACTTAAGAGGCCGGGGGCCAGCGCTGTCCGGAGACACTTCCGGGTCACGTGGCCAGCGTGACAAAGCTGCATCTGGCGAGCCAGCGCAGCACACGGAAACGCCGTTTACCTTCCCGCCAGTAAGCGGTCCCTATTTATCTACTTGCACCCGGGGGTGCTTACGAACTGCTAGGTTGGCAGGCGCTGGGACCGAGCAACGGGAGCGCACCCCGCCGCGGGGATTCGAACCGCCGACCTTTCGATCGGCAAGTCCTAGGTGCTGAGGCTTTTACCCACAGCGCCACCCGCGTCCCGATTCCCTCAATCGTACCTTACCTTATAATAAACGATCACATTTCTTGAAACTTTATTCTTTTAAAATTTTATTTATATTTTTCATCATTACAGTTTCGAAAACCATGTTCACATTGAAACCAACATTTCCCTCAATCATATCTTACTTTATAATAAACAATGCAATTTCTTGAAACTTTCTTCCAGGCTGTCATTCTGTTTTTTCCTGCGCCATAGACATTTCTATGAGAACACGCCCCAATTCTTTAGAAACAAGTGATGCCACTGCAAGGTCACCCATCTTAGCAAAGCCAGCACAGTAGGTTCTCCCAGCAAAAACCATACAATTAGCAGCTTTTTCGTAGTCCCCCCCTCAAGTTTATTAAATTCTGCAGCCCTGGATTTTTATAGGTGTTCTCCGTGCTGCTCTAAGCCCTTCTGAGAACAACAGGAGTTACTGCCAGGTTAATAATAATAATAATAATAATAATAATAATAATAATAATAATATCTGGCTGGGTTTCCCCAGCCACTCTGGGCGGCTCCCAACAGAATATTAATAATAATATGTAATAAAGGATTGCAGCTTTTATCTGTGGCCTTCCAAATTTTGTTGGACTTCAGTTCTTATCAACCCAGCCAGCATGACTAATAGTTAGAGATGAGGGTATCATAAATCCAGTGCAATCTGGAGGCTCTAACTTTAGAGGTTAGGGCTGCCATATTTCAAACAGTGGAGCTTTTTTAAGCAAAGTTGTTAAGCTCTTTTTTAAAGTTTTGCCCAGAGTTGTCAAGCTTTTTTGGCAACATCGCAGAAAATAAAATAAAATACTGTTTTTGAGCTATTTTTATGGAAAGTCAGCAAAAACGGCACTGCCATCATGGGCTGCCTTACGTCCAGATTTTCCTGGACGTTTTGACGATTTTTGCCCACACACTGCTGCAGCTACAGTATTGGATAAACACAACAATATGTGGAATGAATTTATACAAAATGTAGTAGACTATAAATATTTATATTGGTAATAAGTTAATAATATGGAATAAAAGAATGTATGGGTTAGGGTATTTTTTTATCTATTCATATCATGTTTCTCTCACCTTTACGTAGTTCTGTGTTTTGTTCTCTTCCATTTTTTCTTCTTTTCGTATCACTTTGTGTTCAGTATCAGGAGTATATATGATGATAATTATATTAATCTTCTTGTATCTTATAGTGTGGTGGTTTGTTTGATTTTTCTGTTATTTGTTTGTTTGATTGTATGTTTGTTTACTTGTTTGTACGTCAGTTTTCTCATAAATGTATTTATTTTAAATAAAGATATATTTAAAAAGGTGACTTTTGCAGAAATACAAAGAGTAAGAAACAAAAGGAGCAAAGAGAGGCAAATGTTTGTATACGGTAATGCTGGCATACGTCCGGATTTTTCCGGACATTTATAAGGATTTCAAAGGTGGAATTGACGTATGCGGGGAATATCCAAAAGGTGGCGCTTTGTCCTGGATCAATCAAAAAATCAAGTCAATCTAAAAATACTGAATGGTTTAGTTTATGCAAAAGGTGCAGGAATTTATGGTTTGCAAAATGAACAATAGAAAGAGAAGAAGAAAGTTGTTGATATTTTAAGGTTGTTTATATGAATATTCAAAAATGTAAAACTTAAAAACTTTATAACAATTATTATTTTTTAAAATCACGCTTTTTGGCGTAAAAAATAGTTTGGGGGGTGTCCTGGTTTTTCACTTTTTGAAATATGGCGAGTGGCGACCCTAAGGTGGAGGGAAGTCTAAGCAACGATAACTATGTATGCAATCGTTATTTGACGATTGTTGCTGCCCATTTGGAAAAACCTGAAAATAAAATTTATAGAAAAAAGAAAAAATGGGTTAAATTTGGGCTATCCGTTGAAGCATCAAAATGATCTGAAACCGTGAGCTGGATTCGAGATATAAGAGGCGGGAATAAAAAAAGAAATGGTAAAATTAAGGGTCATGATTATAACGATAGGGTTGCTATATTTTTCAAAAGTGAAAATCTTTGTTGAGATTTCATTGGCGAAATTGTTGAGCTGCTCCCCCCCGCCCATTGGCAAAAATTCAAAAGAACTGGACGTTTCCGAGCTATTTATGAGGAAAAGCGGCACAAGATCCATCCGCCCGGATTTTCCCGGACGACCAACCCGACACCCCTCACGCCACCCGGCGTTGGCCTGCGTCCCGGGAATTCCGGACGTATGGCAACCCCGCCGAAACGAGGGGGGAGACAAGGGGGAACATAAAAAAGAATGCTATATTGTACGCGGAGTCGATTTCTTAAAATTTTCAAGAACCAGAGGTTTTTGGAGTGGGCGGGGACAATGCGGCCCGGGACACCGCGCTCTGCAGTTCCCTCGGAGCGCTCTCGGTCTTCGAGCGCCTCCGGCTACGCGAAGGCCGCTGCGCCACCACAAGCGCGGCGGTCCTCCAGCGCTAGGGGGCGGCACTCCGTCCCTCGCTCTGCGCAGCCACTCTGGGCGGCCGCCGCTGGGTACGCATCGCGAGCCACCAAGGCGCATGCGCAGTCGGAGGAGGAGGCGAGGAGGAGGCGGTGGCGGCGAGGCGCTCGCTGCTGGTGGGCCGGCGAAGGCGGCAGGTAAGGCGGGCGAGGGAAGAAGAGTCTCCCCGGGAGGAGAGGCGCGCGCGTGTCCCCTGCGGCCTTTTCCATCTTTCCCTTCGGAAGCGGGCTCGTTCTACGGCCTCGGTTCCTCTTTCGCGGCCGCGCTTCCTCAGCCGCCTCTCGGCTGCTGCCCGTCCTCGGCTGGGCGCTTGTGGCCGCTCACCTCGGACGCCGGCGGAGGAAGGAGGCTCCCCGGCTCTACTCTTCCGAAAGGCGAGGGAGCCCGCGCGCAACGCAACACACGCAGCCCTCGCAGGGTTCGAAACTCGCGTTGCTCCAGGCGCATTTGGCGACCGGAAACGCCAGCAGTTTCTGAGCTCTGGGTGCAGCAGCCCTGCGCCTGAGATTTCTGGTGAACCCCGCAGAGTGCAAGGAAAGGAGGACCCTTTTCTGCCTCCCCGCTTCCAGCTACTCTCCGAAGACTGGAGACGAGACCCTCTTCTCCTCTAATCCCAGAGATGATGATGATGATGATCATTACTTTTGTATACAGTGGTGCCTCAGGTTAAGAACTTAATTCGTTCTGAAGGTCCATTCTTAACCTGAAACTGTTCTTAACCTGAAGCACCACTTTAGCTAATGGGGCCTCCTGCTGCTGCCGTGCCACCAGAGCACAATTTCTGTTCTTATCCTGAAGCAAAGTTCTTAACCTGAGGTACTATTTCTGGGTTGGCAGAATCTGTAACCTGAAGTGTATGTAAACTGATTCATATGTAACCCGAGGTACCACTGTACTGCCCTATGCCCAGGTCTTAGGGCAGTGCACAACAAAAAGATCACAATATAAAAACACAAAATGCATAAGAAAAATAACACCCCCCCCCATCACACTTTAAAAGGGCATTGAATGTCAATCAGCCAAAGGCCTGGTTAAAAAGGAACATTTTTGCTTGGTGCCTAAAGGTGTTTTGTGGTACAGGGTTACAGAAGCATCATGTTACAGATGCTTCAGGTTACAGACTCCACTAACCCAGAAATAGTACCTCGAGTTAAGAACTTTGCTTCAGGACAAGAACAGAAATCGTGTGGCGGTGGCATGGCAGCAGCGGGAGGCCCCATTAGCTAAAGTGGTGCTTCAGGTTAAGAACAGACCTCCGGAACGAATTAAGTTCTTATCCCGAGGTACCACTGTATAATGAAGGTGCCAGCCAACTCTTCCTAGGGAGAGCATTCCACAAACATTGTAGATAGCACAGTGGGAACTTTTTCGACCTCTTCCCCCACTCCTGCAGGCAGTTTCGAAATTCCCATTGTTCTAGTGGCATTTTGCAACAGTGCATTTCATTAGTGCAAGCAGTTTCTGAGCTCTGGGTGCAGCCCTGCGTCTCAGATTTCTGATGAAAACCGCAGAGTGGAAGGAAAGGAGAACCTTTTTCTGCATCCTTGCTTCCAGCTACTCTCCAAAGACCAGAGAAGAGACCCTCTTAAGAATATTAGGGGGTGGGCAGGGGAAGGACTAGGCCATGTGAAAAATGAACATAATATTTTAGCTGCAGTTTGTTCGTTTTCAGCTTTGTATTCTTGTTATTAGAAAAGTGTGCCTAGACATTCCATTGTTGTGCCCATAACCTTGGTTTATAAGGTGTCGTTTAGCTCCTAGTATCGTATCTCCATTTCTAACACTGAAATGTGTTATACGTTATTCAGGGATAGCTTAGTAGCAAAAGGAAGCTTTCAGCTGAATACAGAAACAGTGATTCAAGTGCTGAAAGGAGCCAATATATAACACACATTGCGCGGTGGTTACAGTGTTGGATTAGGACATGACATCCCTATGCCATTTAGCTCCTAGCTTTCATATCTCAGTTTCCAACAATGACCCCTTGCTTTGAGTCTTGCCTCTGCCCTGAACTTCCTAGGTTGCTACTCATGTCTTTCTCTCAGCCTCAGTCTACCCATCTGTGAAATGGGGGGGGGTGCGCGCGTGGTGATACTGGCTGACTTTAGGCACTTGATCCAACTCCTAGGGGCTGATATCCCTTTGATCGCCCCCAATAAAATATTTGAGGGGGCTGGCTCCCCTCCCAAGTTGGTAGGCATTGTCATTCCAATGGTGTACATGGACCACATCATGTGATCCATTATGCAGGGCTGATGTTAGCTGGGCACCCCCAATATTTTATTCAAGTTGGCACCCCCGTACTTGATGAAAGGGTCGCTGCTGCATAACACATGTGAAGCTCTTTGTGTGCTTGAAAACATTTTATTTTGTTTTATAGTAATCCCATATTTGCCGCCTTCCAACTCTGCGGTGCAGTGATTCTATGCGCGTGTAGGTGTCCTGAGAAGTTCAGACTGCATGGGTTAAATGAACATCCCAGAGCATTTACAGAGTGTGGTTCCCATGGTCGCTGAGTAGCCCCAGTCAGCTGCCACGCACCTGGAGCTGGGGAAGTCTGAAGAGGAACTTTGATCACCGACACTTCTTCCGAGAAATTAAATGCTGCTTAACACATATTAATCTTGTACTCTTGTCAGTCTGAGTGATAACAGGGTACATTCTCCCTCCCCGCCTCGTGTATTATGGGTGCATAAAGCTGAGCATGACGACATTCGTTTGTCTCTTATCCACGTCACCATCAGAGTGGTGAAAGTCTGCATTCTCAAGTCATTATCAGTGAAGTGGGGATTGGTTTTCTAGATAAAATTTAATAGGAGGTTACAGTGACAACTTCTATGCATGTTAAAGCTACAGCTAAGCCTCTTTGAAAACTTTTTCTGCCTCTTCCTCCTAGGCTATGTCCTTTTCTTTTTATCTACCTAGATTCTGCTACTGTGCCAAATATTTATTGGTTTCTTGCCCTGGCCTCTCCTTCTCTGCAGCCTTGGACATTCCTTGTATTTCAAGGAAGGGGCAGTGTTCCCAAAAGGCATATGCAGCAAAGCCGACTGGACAATTTCCCCTTCACACCACTGTTGCGTTATTAACATTTACAGACTCATTAAAGTAGAGATTACTCTGCTTCTGTACTGGGTGGGAGGCTTCAGGATGACCTGTTTGTTGAGTCATGATTGTGATTTCCTTGTGCAAAGTTTGCAGGGAGGTTAGATGATGTTAGCCCATTGCTGATCATTTGTTCTGATTTGTTTGCCCTGCCGCATGAGGCAGTTGTTATCCCACACTTGCCGGTGCATTTTTCCTGTCACTTATTGCAAAAAGCCCATGGGGTGTGTGTGTGTGTGTGGGTTTGCTGTACTTTAATTGTGCAACCCAAATGTGCAGTTGAATGCCACTTGCAAAACAGAGGCCTCTAGGTCTTTGGTTTTCAACCTGTGTGCCGTGGAACCCTGGGGTGCCTTGAATGATGGTCAGGGGTGCTGCGGGCACTACTGCCCTCTGTCCCTCTTTCCTTCCCTCCCTCTTCTGATGCCCTCTTGCATCTCTGCCCCCAAAGGCTTGCACAGCTGTTTGTTGCAGCAGCCCTGGCCGCAAGCTCCCCAGGGGAATGGTGCCTCTGGTGCTGGCCAGGGGATGCTTCCCAGGCCCCTGTGGGGAAGTGTGAGGAGGCACCTCTCTTTGGGGTGGGGAGTTCAGAGACACAATTAGCTGACAAAACTTTGTCAGAAGGGAGCATGCACAACGGCTATGAATTTGGAGGCACTACATATATTTAGAGTAGTTCTTAAGGCAGTTTGATGGAGCCTCTGACTGCAAAGAGTTTTAAAAAGGCGGGGTGAATTGAGAACAAAATAATAAATGGGGTTTCATAAGGTAAGTGTCTATTGATGCTTGTTGGGACCACTATCATGCTTTCATGTCCTGCCCCTCTTGTGGGGGTGTGGTAGTAAAGGTTGCTGCATCACTCAGAGGAGGAGTGCACATGCTGTCTCTCTCTCTCTCTGAAGCGTGGCAGGGAATTGTGCCCTGTGACTTTGCCCAGGGAGAGGGCAGAAGCAAGAGAAATCTGAGAGGCTGCAGTCATCACTTCCTTCTCTTGCTTGACAAACCTGGTTTGGCAACGTGGAGAATTTGGACCGTGGGGCTCCCTAGAGGGAGAACGCAGGCCACCATCTTCTTCCATGTGCAGCACAGTGGACGCTTGGGTTGCGAACGTGATCTGTGCGGGAGGCAAGTTCGCAACCCGCAACACCGTGTCTACACACATGTGGGTTGTGATTCTGCGCATGCGCAAAGCGCGATTAGCGCTTCTGCGCATGCGCGACCACTGGAACCCGGAAGTAACCTTTTCCGATACTTCTGGGTTTTGGTGGGTCTGTAACCTGAGAAAATGCAACCTGAAACGTCTGTAACGCGAGGTATGACTGTATAGTGTGGAGCATTCCAATCTCTTTGGTAACTAAGGTGAAGTCTACACACATATAAAAAATGCTGTGAAAATGCTTCTTTTAAAAAACGTTTTGAAAAATACATTGAATTTGGCATCCATGTTCTCTCTGGTTTCCCCCCTGCATTTATTTACTTCCCCTTCCATTGTTAGGTTGTAGTCATCTAGAAGCAGGAGGCTGACCTTTTTTACTTTGTATAGCTCTGTGTAGGATATCCATTGGTAGATACCACATTCGCTCCCTTCTCCCAAGTGTTAGCAGTTTGTTTTCCAAAAAGAAAATATCTGACAGTGCTCAGTTGAGTTCAGTTAATTTTTTTGTTAGTGCATGCCTTTAGACTAGGCATTTAAAAAGCAGTAGAGGCCATACCTTTCTTGAATAGTTTAATTAGCGCTTTAGTTTGTGTGTGCGTGTGTGTATATATAAAATCGGCTTGAAACTTCTGTGCATTTAAATTGTGCAAATTTAGGTTTTTGCGCTTGGTCTAAACAGACAAATGAGAAGGGGGGGCGTCAAGGAAAGAAAAAATGGCACTGACCTTGGGAGACTGTGTATAGCCTTGGGAGAGCGTTTGGAGGTGCAGTGAGAGTGTGTTTTGACTATACACAATTTTGGCTTTACACGTGATCCTTGGAACATAATCCCTTGTAAGTTGAAGGTCAACTCAATAGTACTTCCAGTCCATAGTAATTTATACCTTACTGATGAGCAATCCTAAAACTGAATGTACAGAAAAGTGTTTATAGGGTTTATTCCTATACTTAACATTATTTGTACAGTTTTCAGTCTTCTACTGCAATGCTATTCACACATGCCTGAGACTGAACGCACAGTACTGAGGACTTGCTTCAGAGTAAGCATGCATGGGAATTGCACTGTTAATATTATAGTAAAATATTGTACAGGAGGTCATGGGACAAAGGATTCCTTATTATCTAAGCACTACAGTATTTGCCTTTCCAGCTGTAAAATAATAATAAAAACCACAAGTGTTTGCACAGTAGGCCTGGCTTTTCTGATACCATGGTTTTAAATTGCTTTTTAATTTTCATTCTGAAGTGGAACTGTTAACAGCAGAGTTATTTTGCAGTTGCATGATACAAACATGTACATTTATATTGGGCCCCTGAGCATCTTTATGTATTGAGAGAGAGAGAGATTGTAGCCCTTAAGACTGGTGATAGATATGAAATTCTTCCTCGGAAAATAGAGAAAAATTGCACAGAAATCTGAACCAAAGTTTTTCAATGGTCCACCGTAGCTCCTTACTTCCTAGAAGCAACTGCATTAAGCAAAACCTCCAAGTCTTGCCTTTCCTGGCATGCAATTTTTGATAGCAGCCAGCCGTACAGTCTGCATGGGTGAGTTAAATTAACGCCGTGGCTAAAAAATTACCCTCCTGAAGAAGGTACATCCCCTTTTGGTCCTTGAGATGGTTTCTTTCACAACCCCTAGTTTAGCACTAAAGCATCGAACCGAAAATGCATGTGGCCGCCACACATGATTGCCTTATGTGATTTCAGGCCAGAGGCAGAAGTGGGGGAAGCATAGCATGGGAAGCGTAGCGTAGAGAGGAAGCGCAGCGGCACAGCACACATTTCTCATGAAGAACACCCTGGGTCAAACTCTGGCATCTTCAAAGATCTATGGCCAGCAGAGAGTCGATCATACTGGGCTCGATTAACCAGTTCTCTGGCTCAGTATTTTTGCATTTCTGTATTTTTCCATCTGAAGAAATGCATGCAATCTAGCTTTTAAAAATCACCGTATTTTTCGCTCCATAAGACTCACAGACCATAAGACGCACCTAGTTTTTGGAGGAGGAAAGCAAGAAAAAAAATATTCAGAAGCCAGAACAGCAAGAGCAATCGCTGCGCAGCGACAGCAGCGATCCCTCTTGCTGTTCTGGCTTCTGGGATAGCTGTGCAGCCTGCATTCGCTTCATAAGACGCACACACATTTCCCCTTACTTTTTAGGAGGGAAAAAGTGAGTCTTATAGAGCAAAAAATACGGTAAATTGAGAAATTGCTAGCCTACCATTTTTTCTTTAATGGTCCATCTACTGATACACAAATTAATTTTAAAACACCTTTCTTTTGCATGGGTTGTGTGGAATGAGATCTTTGGTACAAGGCCCGTTGGGAGTGCTGGGCAAAGTCAGGGTTAGCCAAACACCAGGTGCATTTGGCACCTGGCTTTTGACCACTTGCAACCTAGTGAGAATGCCTGGGTTCCAGGGTGGCACCTGACATCTCCACCATCTGGAGGTACATGCCTGGGGAATCATTGGAACTTGACTATTTTACACACTAAAACCACATCCTGTAGAAATCTACCAGTTACATTTATCTGCGCGAACAGAATGAATTTCAGAAACCAAAAAGCTTTTTCCGTGCAGCCTGAGCAGGAGCGGTGTACAGCATTGTAGTTAATTGTTGTAACTTGTCTTCCTTTATTCCACCCCACTTCCCTGCTCACAGTTGTGAAAAATATTCTTACGTTAGGAATCGTCTGTGTCACCATTCAGAAAAAGAGGTAGGAATAGGCTGATATATAGGCAGATTGCCCTGGATCAAGGGATCCTCTTTAAGTTCTCAAAGTTCTTAACCGAGCTCAATGTTGTCATCTGAACTAGCCGGATGTTTAACTGAGAATCAATCACAGTCAGTCCATCATTTTAATAATAATAATAATAATAATAATAATAATAATAATAATAATAATA
>JAXCMG010000009.1:17414-28036 GCA_034642415.1 Podarcis siculus
TAATAATAATAATAATAATAATAATAATAATAATAATAATAATAATAATAATTTATTATTTATACCCCGCCCATGGCTTCCAACAAAACACTAAAATACAATAACCAATTAAACATTAAATGCTTCCCTAAACAGGGCGGCCTTCAGACTTTAAGCTGTCTTGCCCCCAAATGGAAACTAGACATTCTGTTTTGGCAAGCCTAACCTTGGTTTAATGAACCATTTGGCACCTGGGCTTATATTATCTGAGTTTCTAAAACTGGTCAACCCCCTTCTCTGTCAGTGGCCCTGGTGGGTTTAATGTGACTACAGTGGCAGTGATCCAAAGAGCATTAAGCCACCTGTATAATTTCCCACAATGCCCCAGGGTGAACCTGGGCTGGAGGCATTGTGGGAAATTTAAAGGGTGGCTATTCCCAGTCACTTGCCACTGCTCAGAAAGAAGGATCTAGGAGGGGCCCAGGGCAAGCCTTGTCCCTGGGCCTAGCCAGCTGCCCAGAGATAGCAGGTGCTGACGTATGCTTTCAAAATCCAGCTATTCTGCAATTACGAAATTGAAAAGGTGAAAGTGCACGCACGCTTGGAGAAAAATATCTGAGGACTTGAAAAAAAATACGTCTAATTATTAACCTCCAAAGGAACATGTAATAGAAAAATCATGACCACTGTTGCAGAAGAGCTGTTATTTCCTAGTTCTCCTTCACAGATTCTAACCTATAGTACTTTTTTTGCAGCACAATGTGTAATATTTTGCAAGAGAACTTCCTTGTTTCCTTTCTTTGCCTCTGCTTCTTTAATTTGAGCCAGGCTTGCAAGTGCTGTTAGGATTTGGCTCAGCTACATAGAGAAGGGATGGTCTCTGAATGTAAAGCGCCTCTTCTGGTTATGAAATAAAACGCCAAATTCAATCCTGCATAGTCCTTCAAATAAACTTGTACACAGAAGCTGTTTTCTCTTAAGGGAGGTGCAGTTTTTGCAGCAAAGCCAACCAGCTGATTAGAGTTCCCTTCCCACTATGCCCTGCGACTCAGTAAAGGGAACGCGATATGATCTCTTTCCAGAGACTACATTTGGTGTTGATCAGGTCAAGAAAAATGATAAGGAGTGGAGGTTTGTGGTGGGAAGGTACAGACTCGATAATTGATAGAGTTTCATTTGTAGTGCGCTGAGCATGTCCAATGGCAGCTATATATATCATAGAATCACAGAGTTAGAAGGGACCCTGAGGTTCGTCTAGTGCAATATTATTAATGAAAAAAGAAATCTGCTGCAAATCGCCTGGGACAGTTTCTAGTCGCTGGTGGCGACCTGGCAACATGATAATGAGCCTGAAGTAGTTGTGTGGAAACGGTATCAGTTATTAAGAAAAACAATTTGTAAATTAGGATTTGCATATCTGATGCCTAATGGCGTGATGTCAACTGTTCTAAAATTTTATGTATAACAAGATTATTTCACATTAAGTTGGATTAACTTGAATGCTAAGAATAAAGATTTAAGAAGCAGTGTTGACCAGTGACAGAAATGAGGCATTTCCTCGGGGGCAATGTTAGAAACTCAGATATATAAGATAATCGCTAAATGGCACCTTAAACCTGGGTTACGGTCACCACAACAGAATATCCAGTCACTTTTTTGCAATGAAATTGCTTATTATTATCATTGTTATTATTATTTCTATACTACTTTACATTTTAAAGAAAAAATATCAAAGTGGTTTACAACACATTAAAATATCAAATACAGCAATCCAGAATAAAACAAATTCAAGGAAAATATTTCAGATCCTTCTCTATGTGACATTTTGCCTTCCCCATATTCATTTACCTGCTTAATTTATAGAGTTGCCCCACAGCAGAAATGCTCTAGGAAGCCAGTGGGGTGTAGTGGTGACATTGGGCCAGTCACAGCCTCTTACCCTACCTCACAGGGTCATTAACTGAGGAGGTAAGAGAACCAGGTACTCCTTGGAGCAAAAGGTGGGATAGAAATGCAAACAAATAAGCTGTTCTGCTTACCTGCTTAAGAAAGCTGGAGGGGCCAGCCAGATGGAGATGTCAGCTGCCATCCAGACATCTCTATGTGGTCGCAGTTGGACCTGTGCCAGATGCAAATGGCGCCTGGCTAATTTCTAGCACAGGCTACAATTGGCTGCCGTTCTCTTTTTATTTATGCTTTTCACTCCTCACCCTTTTCTTTTTCACAACTCTATTCAATAACTCAACCCTAAAATATTAGATTAGCTTTCCCCAACAGTTGTTGAGGGCTCCCAGTTCCTCCCATCTCCAACCATTGGTCATGCTGGCTGGGCCTGATGGAAGTTGCAGTCGGAAAATCTGAAGATCACCAGGATGGGCAAGGCTGTTTGCAGATTTATGAAGGCTGCAATCTTGTAGACATTTCCCTGGGAGTAAGCTTTATGGGATTAATGGGGACTTCCTTCTGAAGAAGTGTGTTAAGCGTTGCATGGTAAGATGCCTCAAGTGTAGCTGCTGTCGAATAAGTGCCAGGAAAGTATTATATATATATTTAAAAACTTATACCTGAAGCAAAGTAGAAGACTTTTTTTTTATTAAAGGCTGTTGATCTGCCCCCCACGTTTTCAGGTTTAAGCGGGCCAGAATGATCATGTTTTACAATCTTGCATGGGCACGCATGTGGTAGTTACTTATTACTAAATTAAGAATGATTAAGACAGGCTGGTGTTTTTAATACTGGTGCACCTGCTGTGTGTAATTGCAGCCTGCCGCGGGTAAAAACCGTAAAGATTTTAGTGAGTGGTTTTTCATCTTACCCGCAAATAGCTTTTTCGAAAGTTTCATTTGAGCGGTTTCTAAGAGGGCATACTCCTCTCCCCGCCCTATACCAAATTGTTCTAGGAACCATATTTTAGCTTCTGTTTCTGTACATTGAGTGAAAGGTCTACATCAGAATCTGCATTTGATTGTGAAAAGAGGTTTTATTCCATTAAAAATGCATTACTATAGCTGTTACCTTAGATGCATAGACTTGTGGAGAGGCTCCTTTAAAATCACTGGGATTTGCATCTGAGTCAGCATGCCTTGTTGGATCAAGCGGCAAAAAGAGAAGTTTCTAGAAAAAGTTGCTTCTTAAGATTTGGAAGCGTAGGGGCAGCAATTGTGAAATTGGGTAGGTAGGCTGTTAATCTAACCCTGGGCAAGCCCTTTTTCCTCCAACACATGTAAAGATAAGGAAGAAAATCATGTTTGAGCAAGGACATTGGGAGGAATGTGAATTTTCTGTGTCTCTGATAATTGCCCGCCTTTGCTGTAAGAGCTCCCAAGCAGGCAAAGCCCCCATTATATTCCCTAATGTGGAGAGGAGTGGCTTTCTCTTTCTCACCCAAAAAAGGATTTTTTTCACTTCAGTATTTATTGCTCTGAATGGGGGGGAAAATGTGGGAAATGATGGACCTTGTGAATGCTCTGGGCCAAAGTAACATCATTCCAGAATTTCTTAACACCGATTGCTTTCCAGAGAGTCAGATCTGGCTTATCCAGTTTTAAAGAAAATGCTATGTGGAAAGGAAACATTCTGTATGGAAAATAGCAGGAGAGATGGGCTTTAATGGGTGATTACTGATTTAAAAGTAAGGATTTGTGGGCTGACAAATAGGGAATAGGTTAATAGTTAAGTAAAAGTCTAGCAGAAACTGAAAATGAGCAGCCAGTGGGAAATGAAGGGGAAGAAAATTGGGGGGGGGTCAAAGATAAAATGCTAAAATATTTTAAGTTTTTTGAAATGTAATTTGGAAACGTATGTACTATTGAGCCAGCTAATACGGGTGGGAAGTGAAACATGGAAGAAGCAGGGTGGGAGGTCACTTTTAAATTTGTATGAAATTTGAATTAATGTGATGTTAAATTTGTTAACTTTTTTGAAAAGTAATAAAAATTAATAAACAAAAAAGAAAGTAAGTAAACATTCTTCACTGGGATGTTGTGAAGAGATAGATGAGGGAAGACCCATGTACATAACCATGTTCTCCTTGGAGAAGAGGTGGAATAGAAATGTCATAAGTACAGTCATACCTCGGGTTGTGATCGCTGTCGATTGCGCATTTTCAGGTTACAGTAACCGGAACAGGTTACTTCTGGGTTTTGGCGCTTGCGCATGTGCAGAAGCACTAAATCACACTTTGTGCATGCGCAGAAGCACCAAATTGTGTTGTGCATGCACAGACGCGGCCCTGCACTGTGCGTTGCGAATGTGCCTCCCTCACGGATCACGTTCGCAACCCGAGCTTCCACTGTACATAAATTATTGTTTAATGTTGATTTGAATAAGAAGATCTGAGAATGCAGTTTATAAACTGCAATTTCTGGAAGCTGCATTAAGGTTTTGTTTGGGTACACTAAAGTGGTGTATAAATTTTATGAACTTCTCTCATGTTCAGTGTTGTAGATCACCATTACCGGGATTTCAAAGCCGGAATTGACATCAATGGACACATTTAGACATAGCAGTAAACCATAGACCAGCTTTGGGTTTGTATGTAAGGTAATAAATTTGGAGCCGAATCTGTAACAAACTTCCGTTTCTGATTTTGTCCAAATGTGGGGAGGCTGTTTTACAGTAACGAGAGAGTTAGGTGTTTTGATAACAGCAATCAGTAGTTCGTTTCTCGAACTGGAACCTGGCCTGTTATCTCCTCGAGGGGCTTGGAATGCCTGGATACCAATCCTTGTTTTGATCAATTAAAGGGTATATCTTCCTTCCAAACCATGCAGGTTCCTTGTGTACTTCCTTCCGATTGCACTTGCAATTAAGCTACCTATTTTCCCCTAAGAGAGGCAAAGGCGTATGATGTAACTGCAATTACTTTCAGTGCTAACTATGTCTTTTGATGAATTGTACGACATAGTGCGTAACAAGTGAGATAATTGCCTTTCTCTTTTGAGAATGTATTTCCCCACCCACCCACCCTTTCATGAATGAATGAGCTGTTCCCCTCCCCATTGAATGCAGCTTATATCTTAAATGGAGAGATTCATTCAGCGTAACTAAACATTTTCTTCAAACATGGGCTTGATTCATATCTAATACCAAACTATGAGTGTCCAAATGATAGGACTTTTTTGTGCTTTCCCCGATTTTTTAATGATTTATTTATTGTAATACCCCCCTTGCCATACGTCTGAGTTTTCCTGGACATTTTGCCAATTTAGTAAAAATCCACCAGGCCACAGAATGGCTGCCCAATTCCCGGATGTGTCCAGGAAAACCTGGATGTATGGCAGCCATACCAAATGAGCCTTGTGTGTGCATGCTCCCTGCTTCCCTCACAAACTTTATCTCTCTCACTTCCCCATTCATGCAGAGCGTCCTCTGCCATTTTATCCAAATTTTGCAAACTATAGGGCAGGGTTTAGCTAAGGAGTCCTGCGAGTGGAAGCCCTGTTCAAGGACTTTCACTTGCACCACGGGGCTTCCCCCTGCCTTGGAAGTTAGCTCTTGGGCAGTCAGATTTATCTAGTTTATATATCAAGGAATGAAACTTGTATGCTTCCCAGAAATTTGCCAGGCGCATTTTACACCTGGCTATTAGTCACTTGTGACCAAGTGACAATGACCAGGCAGCAGGATGGCACCGACATCTTGGCCATCTGGAGGTGCATGCCCAGCAACACATCCTGTAGAATTCTCTCCACTATATTTTATCTGCATAATCAGAACGAATTTCAGGAACCAAAACATCCTATTGAAAAATACGACTTTCGAGCCATCAGGCCCCCCAAATTGCAACTAGGCATTCCGTTTTAGTGACTGTAACCCTGGTTTAAGGAGCCATTTACATCTGATCATATAAAGGTAAAGGGGCCCCTGACCATTAGCTCCAGTCATGACCGACTCTGGGGTTCCGGCGCGCATCTCGCTTTACTGGCCGAGGGAGCCGGCGTTTGTCCGCAGACAGCTTCCGGGTCATGTGGCCAGCATGACTAAGCCGCTTCTGGCCAACCAGAGCAGCGCACGGAAACGTTCGAATCCATGTGACGGGGTGAGCTCCTGTTGCTCGGTCCCTGCTCCTGCCAACCTAGCAGTTCGAAAGCACATCAAAGTGCAAGTAGATAAATAGGTACCGCTCTGGCGGGAAGGTAAACAAGTGGCTGATAGCCTGGTTCAAAATGCACCTGGCAAATTATGAAAGTTGCACACAAGTTGTGCTCTACTTTCTCTATGTACATCCTATTGCCCACACTTTTCCTGAGGGCAGGGGTTGACAGGCATCTCTGCACACCTTCCAGTGTTCCGTTGTTGCGCCCATAACCTCGGTTTAAGGTGCCAATTCGCTCCAAGCTTTCATCTCAATTTCTAACATGGATGCCTTCACATTCACTTTATTCAGGGAGAGCTTACTCAGCTTTCAGCTGAATCCAGTGTTCAAAATTATAGCCAGGCACCAGGGGCATTTGGCACCTGGCTTTCGACCACCTGTGACCAAGTGAGGATGCCTGGGCACCAGGATGAGGCCTGACATCTCCACCATCTGGGGATCCTTGGATCTGAGCTGTTTTCACACACAAATACCCCGCCCTGTAGAATTCTATCAGTTATATTTAATCCTCACAATCGGAATGAATTTCAGACAACAAAATGCCTTTTCTGTGCAGCCTGAGCAGGAGCAGTCACCAATAAGAAAAAGAGGTTGGAATAGGCCAATACATATGTGGACTGTCCCTGGATCAAGTGATTTTTCTTCTTTATGTTTTCAAAGTTCTTAACCTAGGCTCAAGGTTGTCATCTGAACTAGCCAGATGTTTAGCTGAGAATCAATCGCAGTCACTCCATAATTTGAAAAATAGAGCCATCTTGCCCCAAAATGGTAACTAGACATTTTGTTTGGGCGGCCATTTGGAGTCTAGCTTTTATATCTGAGTTTCTAACACTGGTTTTGACCAGGAAACAGGTTTTTCCATCCACCCCTTTAACTATTAGGCAGATTAGAATGCAGCATGAGATACTTGTAGAACAAGAGGAAAGTGCAGACTCAGTCAAATAACAATGCAGTTTTTGTATGAATGCTGGAGATTAGAGGACACAGAAAAACAAAAGACAAAATGCTATGTTAGTTAAATCAATTCAAAGTGTTCTCACTGAGTTAGAAGAACATGGGGTGCTCATTTGTGAAAGCATCCGGAAGTTAATTCTGCCTTGATGCCAGTGACTTGGGAATCTCTGATTCTAGTAGAACTAAACAGTAAAATAAGTTGATAAATATTTCTCTATAATAAATTGTCTAAAATGAAATAAACATGTAATGTATTGAGTAAGGAAAACTGGAAAGCAAAGCAGTTTTCAGTGCCACACCAAAAACTCTTTAAAAGGAAGCCTCACATAAAAGTTGTTGCGGTGGTCTATTGTGGAGTTCATCAGACATGGATAACTGTGGCCAGGTTACTTCTGTGCATGAGAAGCCCCAGAAGGTGGACAGTATCAGTGTTACAAATTCAGATGTATAAGCTTTGATGTATATGGATGGCGCTGTGGGTTAAACCACAGAGCCTAGGACTTGCCAATCAGGAGGGCGGCGGTTTGAATCCCCCGTTGCCCGGTCCCTGCTCCTGCCAACCTAGCAGTTTGAAAGCACATAAAAGTGCAAGTAGATAAATTCCAGCGGGAAGGTAAACGGCATTTCCGTGTGCTGCTCTGGTTGGCCAGAAGCGGCTTAGTCATGCTGGCCACATGACCCGGAAGCTGTCTGCGGACAAACGCCGGCTCCCTCGGCCAATAAAGCGAGATGAGCGCCGCAACCCCAGAGTTGGCCACGACTGGACCTAATGGTCAGGTTCCCTTTACTTTTATCAGCCACTTGTAACCAAGTGAAGATGCCCAGGCTCCAGGATGGCTCCTGATGTCTCCACCATCTGGAGGTGCCTGCCTTGGGATCCTGGGATCTTGACTGTTTTCACATACCAGCAAAACATCCTGTAGAATTATCTCTGCTATATTTTATCTGCACAATGAGAACGAATTTCAGGAACCCAAAAGGTGTATTGAAAAATAGAACTTTTGAGCCTCTTGGCCCCCAAATGGCAACTGTTTTGGCGACTGTAACCCTAGTTTAAGGAGCCTTTTGGTGCCTAGGTTATATAGCTGAGTATCTAACACTGCTTGTGTGGAAGAAGTGAAACTTTTTCTAGGTGGTGGGGACTGCTTCGGAAGCAAAGGCGAACTTGTATTGTTGGCTGTTAATAGGAAGTGGAGGAGGTGTTTGAGCAGGAAATGTCAGTGGGGGAAAAGGCACAGAGGCAAAGAGGACTGAATATTCAGTGATCTGAGAAGCAAGGACATGAGGGAAGAATGAGGAAAACACTGCTGACTTTGCTGGATCACATGACTGATAGAATCGCCATGTATATTCAGGGTGACTATGGTGAAAAAGAGATGAAAGATGTTAGCCTACCAGAAGTTGCCATCGGGTCAGGTTTCTAGATAGCTTTTAAAAATAATAATGCAGAAGCCTTATATCAGTCTCTCTCCATGCCATGCAAATATGGATGTAAAACCTCTGGGTTTTCCAAACTTCCTGCTGTTATAACAGGCCTTCCAAGTGTCCCCATTTTCCAGCAACGGTCCTGGTTTCTGATCTGATCCTGCTTTCCATTAGGATGGCCCTAATTTCACCAGAAAAATATTGGAGGGTATGGAGTTATGCGATGAGGTCAGGAGGAGATAAGTATATATACAACCTTTAGAAGACATCTGAAGGTAGCTCTGTATAGGGAATTTTTTTTTTAGTGTTTTATTATGTTTTTATCTATGTTGGAAGCTGCCCAGAGTGGCTGGGCAACTCAGTCAGATGACCAGGGTATGTATGTATAATGTATGTATGAATGAATGAATAGGATGTCCCTATTCTCATCAGAGAAATGTCGGAGAGTATGTTATAAGGCCTCTGCAGGCACATTTTATAATTTTATATATTCATTTTGTAATGAAATTTTATTTTTATGAAATAAGTACTTTGGGCAGCATACAGACACCATAGTTAAATAAGCAAACCGCTCACTGGTTTAATCTGGATGAATTTCATAAAAATCAGCTGAAGAGCAGCTGAGTTATAGCAGTTTAAAATGTCCAAAGCGCTGAACTTGCAACTGTTTTGTGTTTTTTTTTATGCCAACGGACAGGGTTGGGGCAGCAGACTCAGGAGAAGTATGGGTACATAGAGATGTAAGTTCTAAGCGATTAGAATAAGCAAGACCGTGGAATGTATATTCAACTGTTCACCTGGTCACCATAGGCAACGACAAATTCTGCCTAGGCGAGTATGCAGAATTCCTCCCAGGTGGGAGTTTGGGCTGGCAGAGAGGCAAGGATGCTCTGCAAGCCAAGCCCAATTGGTTTCTGCAGTAGAAGTAAAACCACTTTTTCTCCCTCATCCTGGAAGCTGATCAGGCCAGCATGGCTGAGGCGTTCAGCATGTTATGTTGCCAACCCCAGCTCACCTGCCAGCTAGGGGAAAACGAAGATGGTAGGCATGACTGGAACCAGCTTGGGGGGGGCAATTTCCCTGTAGGCAGTGTTAGAAAAGGGAAAAAGGGAAAAGATAAAGGACCCCTAGATGGTTAAGTCCAGTCAAAGGCGACTGGGGTTGCGGAGCTCATCTCGCTTTCAGGCCGAGGGAGCCGACGTTTGTCCACAGACAGCTTTCCAGGTCATGTGGCCAGCATGACTAAACCACTTCTGGCTCAAAGGAACACCATGACGGAAACCAGAGCGCACGGAAACACCGTTTACCTTCCTGCCACAGTGGTACCTATTTATCTACTTGCACTGGCATGCTTTCAAACTGCTAGGTTGGCAGGAGCTGGGACAGAGCAATGGGAGCTCACTCCGTCGCGGGGATTCTAACCACCAACCTTCTGATCAGCAAACCCAAAAGGCTCAGTGGTTTAGACCACAGCGCCTTTTAGGCAGTGTTAGAAACTGAGATATGAAAGCTAGGAGCTAAATGGCACCTTAAACTTAGGTAATGGGCGCAACAATGGGATGTCTAGGCGTGCTTTTTTTTTACAACAAGCCTAATGAACTGCAGCTAAAACATTTAATGTTCATTTTTCATATGGTCTAGTCCTTCCTCTGCCCACCCGCCTGATATTCTTCAGAGGGTCTCTTCTCCAGTCTTCGGAGAGTAGCTGGAAGTGGGGAGGCAGAAAAAGGTCCTCCTTTCCTTCCACGCTGCAGTTTTAATTGAAATCCTAGGCGCAACACTGCACCCAGAGCTCAGAAACTAATGAAGTGCACCTAGAACAATGGGAATTTCGAAACTGCCTGCAGGAGGGGTGGGGGAAGAGGGAGAAAAAGTCCCCACTGTGCTATCTGCAATGGCTCCCTGTTTGTGGAATGCTCTCCCTAGGGAGAGTTGGCTGGCACCTTCATTATAAACCTCAACCAGGCCTTTGGCTGATTGACATCCAATGCCCTTCAAAAATGTGATGGGGAGGGGGGATTTGTTTTTATTATGTATTTTGTGTTCTTATATTGTGATTTTTGTTGTTGTACACTTCCCTAAGACCTGGGTATAGGGCGGTATACAAAAGTAATAATAAAATAATAATAATAATAATAATAATAATAATAATAATAATAATAATAAT
>JAXCMG010000009.1:36363-72672 GCA_034642415.1 Podarcis siculus
TTTTTTTTTTTTTTTTTTTTTTTTTTTTTTTTTTTTTTTTTTTTTTTAACATTTTAATATATATATTTATTAAAGTTTTTCACATAAAACATATGTTATATAAACACAAATCAGCACTGTCCATTTAACATCTTTCAATTGTTACATAAGACTTCCCCACACCTCCCGCATACACTTACATCATTATTAAATTAATTTCAAACAAATTATTATTTTACTCATAATCTTAATTTAGTTAGCATATAATTCAACCTTAGATCTAGTTTAGTGATAGACAGTTATTTTCAGCTCTGGCATCCGATTCAGCGCTCAACCAAATTACAATATTTTTGTAAATAAATCTTAAATTTCTTCCAATCTTCTTCCATCCTTTCTTCTCCCTGGTCTCGAATTCTGCCGGTCATTTCGGCTAACTGCATGTAGTCTATCAGCTGCATCTGCCATTCTTCCACAGTGGGTAGCTTCTGGGTTTTCCAATTCTTGGCGATCAATATTCTTGCTGCTGTTGTTGCATACATGAAGAATGTTCTGTCCTTTTTTGACACCCCCTGGCCGACAATACCCAAGAGAAAGGCCTCTGGTTTTTTGGTAAAGGTGTATTTAAACACCTTTTTTAATTCATTATATATTGTCTCCCAGAAGGCCTTCACTCTAGGGCATGTCCACCAGAGGTGGAAAAATGTTCCTTCATTTTCCTTACATTTCCAACATTTACTATCAGACGAATGGTATATTTTGGCTAATTTAACAGGAGTCATGTACCATCTATACATCATTTTCATCACATTTTCCTTCAATGCATTGCATGCAGTGAAGTTCAACCCAGAGGTCCACAACCTTTCCCAATCTTCAAACATAATATTATGCCCAATGTCCTGAGCCCATTTTATCATTGTTGATTTTACCATTTCGTCTTGTGTATTCCATTTCAGCAGCAAGTTATACATTTTTGAAAGTACTTTAGTCTTAGATTCTAACAGTTCCAAATTGGTCTTGCATTCTTGTGCATGTTCATATTAAGAGGTTTTTTCTTCTTTCAATCACTATTTCTCTTGAAACTTCTGGAGGCATTGTTTGGCCTCCTTGCTCCTTTGCCCTTTCACCCCAACCAGTCAGCTGGCCCCAAAGCTTCCAGATTGATTTATTTCACTGTGAGATTAGATTATTTATCCAAAGGCCAGAGTTGTGATCTGGAACCTCAGGTGACATCTGAGGGACTTACGAAGCAGGAAAAGAAGTGTTTCTTGATGTATCTGATGAGGTTAATGTCCTCCTTTAAATGCTTCCTCCGTTGTTTCATAAGTTAAGATGACATTCAGGCTGTGCTGAGCAGGGCTGCAGTGTCCCTTTTAAGGCTTGCAGCTTGGGGGCTGCTTTCAGATCTGGCTCTTGACTGTGCATCCCCAAGTTCACCTGTGTCTTTCTCAAAGCTCAGTCGGCACACCTGGTGGCGTCCTTACCCAAGTCATCCTCTGTTGAAATGTTAATCCATTGTTTCTCAAACTTGGGTCCCCTGTTCTTGTTGGGACTACAACTCCCATCATCCATGACCGCTGGTCCTGCTAGCTATGGATGATGGGAGTTGTAGTCCGGCAACAGCTGGGGACCCACGTTTGACAGACGCAGTGTTAATCGTACACTCTGAATGGAATTTCAAACCTTGAAATACTTCTCCGTCTTCCTGTCCAGGTTCCTTTCTACCAACACTTCAGCAAGAAACCTAAAGTGATGCATTGCTACCCCCTTGTGGTAAATCCTATGCATCACACTAGCTAACTCACGACGGAATTGGTAAAAAAGCAAAACCCAACACCTGTATCTTAAAAATGAAATAAAATACTTGGCTCACAAATGCTGTTCTGCCGAGACAATCTGATGGTCCATAAAGGACATCGTGCTGCATATTAGGGTTCAGACTGTGTGCTGAACGCAAACCATAACCCAGCAAAGGCCATATCGAGAGTATTTTCTCTTCTATAGCCCTGCTCTTGTTTCAGTTTCTATGCTCTGTAAGCTAGTGCCAGAAAAGCTGCTCTGTAGATGGACCTGTTGTTTAACAGGAAGTTGATTAAGATGGTGCATGTTCTTCTTCTCCTTATAATAATAGGAGGTTCTCTTTTCCCAGAAATGGGACATGGGTTGGGTTAATTAGTCGGATTTGCTTAACTTGAAGAACGTGTGTTAGTTAAAGCTGTATATTTTGAGATTGGCTAGATGAGTCTCACTGCTGGAAGTGGAATAACTGGTCTCCCTGAATTGTAGCTTTTCATAGTAGACCCTGGGTGGACTCCTCTTGCATGTTAGATCAGATGCACAGTCCAATTTGTTAGCTGTCTGCCATCTGTAATAATTTAAAGTGATGATGGAAAAAGAGCCAACACTTCCTGTAGCTGTAAGGTGTGCAAATTTCATTTAGCCCAGAGGCGAGAAGTTCACATTTCTTACAGGACGTCGTCAGAAAGTATACTGTACTCTCCACAACCTCCAGTTGGCAGCGGGGAGTTGGAAAGGGGGAAAGCTTGTCATAATTCCCTTTCTCTGCGGTTTTCATTTCAGGTTGATGAGTGGAGTTAAAAACAACGTTGGAAGAGGGATTAATATAGCTCTGGTCAATGGTAAGTGACTGGTTTGGGGTTTTTAAACCATATCAGCGTTCTTATATTAACGTTACAACTATTTCCAGGCAAGTGGTAAGGAAGCCTGAATGTTGGCATGGATAATTTATCATAGTAGAAGGCAAATTTCACATGTGGAATGACTGGATCTAGCTACAAATGAACAGTCAGTGGTAACTTTCAAAAGAGGCTAGCGTGACCTGCAACTAAATATTGCAGCATAGACTGGTCCTGTTCAGGGTCCTTCCAGAATAATTCCATTCCACTCCCCCACCATCATTCCCTCCCCTGCTTTCCCCACAGAACATGCCCAGTCCTCATTTTCGGGTGTGTGTGTGTGTTTCTCTTCATCTGGTGTCCCGTCCCCCCCGCAAACTTTGGGCTTCCACCAATGCTACTGATAACCTCCCTTTTTTGTGTGTGGATGGCACCATTTTGCCAACATACAGATCTACACTTGGAAAAAGAGTGTATATGTATTGACTCCTTCCTTGAGAAGAAAAATACAAGGTCTGGCTGGCAATGGTTCTCGCTTTGTTAACTGAAAGGTTTTATTCGCTCCTTCCTTCATGGCAGCCGACAGCACCGAAACAAAATCACAGTAAAACTTATAAAAATTGATTGGATCCTAGCACGCTCTTGCCTTTTTGTACTTGTTGAAGTCATTAGAAATAATTCCAGAAAGAGGTTGCTGCCTTCACCCTTTGCAAAAACCTTAATAACTTGGGTGACTCTGAGCTGAACTGTTGCCCATTGCTTCCTAGGATGTTGTCCTCTAGCAGTCCAGCCCCAAATGGGCAGAGTTTTGGGGGTATTCCTGCTAATTACCTACTTCTTAAAACCTTCATGAAACTCTAAAACAGTTCTGATTGTGGTTTTTCGTAGTCTACACGGTGATTTTGGTTTGCTAATGAAACTGTTGGCCAATAGGAGTTCACATTTCTGTCCCCAAACATAATCTAATCTTTGTGTGTACACTGTGATTAAATCCAGAACTTCATCTCTGTTGTAAGCAGCCCACCCCGATAACTTAATTAAAAATCTTTACAAAAGGACAACTTGCATCTGTCAGTATTATATTTTTTAAAAGAAAAAACAACTAATTTGGAGGACAATTTCAGTGGAGGACATTAGGCGAAAGCTTAGCCAAAGTTGTGTGTAATGGCTTTTAACATTCTGATAATCACTAGCTTTAAAAATGTGGAAATCGCTCGTGGCCTCTGCTGGTGATGGCTAAAGTCAAGCAATGGCCAAAGATGGAGGCATCCTGTACACTTAGCCAGATTCTGTCGCTGGTTGGCAGCTGTGTTAGAAGCCCACTTTGCTTTGTTATAAGCACAACAATGCAGAGCTTTTTGAAGGGGCTGTTTGCAGCTTCCATGTGAGCAAAATCTGTTCACTTTATCTGTAGCGATTTTTGAATGTGCTGTTGTGTTAAACTTACTTATTAATCCTTTTCTAGGCAAAACAGGCAGCATGGTGGATACAAAATTCTTTGACATGTGGGGTGGAGGTAAGTGCTGGAATACTTGCTTCTTATATTAAAAAATCAGTATAAAATGAAAGTAGTTAAGCAGATCTTGAAATAACTTTGAATTGAAAATTGCATTTTGATTTTAAAATAATGATACTCTCAGAATCTAGACGTTTGAAACTTGTTGGCGTTGCTAGGTTGTTTGCAGACTTGAAATATAAAATCTCCCATCAGCTATCAAATACATTATATGCTGGCGGGTGTGTGAGCAAAACTGAATGGTCTCTGCATTTTTAGCTTGTGCAAATTGCTGAATAGGGAGCTGGGCATTTAATTGGATTGATTCATTTAATGGCATGATTGATGTACAGTGGTGGGGAAGAATGAGTTGGTTTTCTTTTGCTTCATTGTGAATCAGGTTTATATGTTAAAATGTGAAATTTATACTTTTTAGCTCATTTTCATTTTGAATTATTTTGCTTCCTGATCTTTAGAGGATGCTTGGATTTAGTCCTTTACAATGGATTTTCCTTGCATTTTTTTCGCAGCTGATTTTTATGTGGCAATGTTGATTTTGATACGGACGAGGATGTTCTATTTAGTTAAGTTTTATAGAACATAGAAATTGTCTCCTTTTTGTTTTGGTATTATTTGCTGTTTATTTGAGATGTCTTAACCTATGTTGTAAACCGCTTAAGAGTTTTGTTTAACTATGAGCAGTATATAAATGGTCCAAAAACAACAACAAAACAACCACCATGCTTCTGAAATCCACACAGCAAAAGGCTGGGTGCATTTCGGGAGTACTCTCAGCTCGCAGCGGGAAATGGAAAGAACTAGAGCCATGCATGGAATGGAGTGTGCACCTAGAAAGTGCCCCCAGAAGATCACAGCTGGGGAACCTGTGTCTCTCCAGATGTTGTTGAACTACATCTCTCTACTTTTGGCTGGGGCCAATGGGGTTCCAGCAACATCTGGATGCCACATGTTCCTCATCACTACGGTAGGGTTTTTGTAATTGGCGTGCAGGAGTTCCATAGTAGACAAATAAATCTGGATAGCATTCCCCAGTTGCAGGAAGTTATAAACATTAGCATATACCATTGCATATTGGCTGTCATTATCATCAAATGCTAAACACCATGGCATGTCGCCTATCACTACTGTGAAACCCCAGAAATAGAAATTTTGAGCAGTCTGCAAATACATGGCATCAAAATTTAGTAAAGAACATTCAGAGGTAATTCTTAAACATAAATTAGTTTGGGCTCTTAATCCCAGCAACATTGTTATTTTCCATCTCATAACTTCTTTGAAAGGAAGTCCCATGTAGAAATTTTAGCACTGCATGCGATTGTGACTGTGTTGTGCTAAACTTCTGTTTCGTTTAGATGTCGCCCCGCTTATTGACTTTCTGAAGACCATTAAAGATGGAACAATCGTATTAATGGCAACCTACGATGATGGCGCAACTAAGTAAGCAGTTGCTAAGACCACCCAAAAAAAGAGGGTTGTTTACACATAGGGAATCAGTCATGTGGATAAGGACTAAGGCAGCAATGTCTTAACTTGTCAGTTGCTGTAGTAGCAGTGGAGGACACCATTTTTCTGAATGTTTGACACTCCTAAGGCCATTTCCCCAGTCTGTAGGAGGCGGCTGAGCCTAAGCTTTTGTGGGGAGGAGAGGGTATACTTTGTCAAAGCATGGAGATCAAGGTACAGTGGTGCCCCGCAAGACGAACGCCTCGCAAGACGGAAAACCCGCTAGACGAAAGGGTTTTCCATTTTGGAGGCGCTTCGCAAAACGAATTTACCTATGGGCTTCCTTCGCAAGACAAAAGCCCATAGGGAAATCTCCAGGACAGCGGGGAAGCGCAGCGCGTCTTCCCCACTGTCCTCGGACCTCCTCTGAAGGCTGGCGGTGGGGCGGAGAGACCTCCTCCCGCCGCCAGCCTTCGGAAGGCTGCTCCGAAGGCTGGCGGTGGGGCGGAGAGACCTCCTCCCGCCGCCAGCCTTCGGAAGGCTCCTCCGAAGGCTGGCGGTGGGGCGGAGAGACCTTCTCCCCGCGCCAGCCTTCGGATGGCTGTCCTGAAGACTTGCGGTGGGAGGAGGGTTTTCCTTCCCACCGCCAACATTCAGAATGCTGTTCTGAATGTTGGCGGTGGGGAGGAAAAACCCTCCTCCCACCGCAAGCCCCGGGAACAGAGGAGAAGCGCTGCGCGCCTTCCCCTCTGTTCCCGTACCTGTCCTGAAGGCTTGCGGTGGGGAAAAAAGCCCTTCTCCCCACCGCCAGCCTGGCAAGCGGTCTCCATAGGAATGCATTAATTGATTTTCAATGCATTCCTATGGGAAACCGTGCTTCGCAAGATGAAAAACTCGCAAGAAGAAAAAACTTGCGGAACGAATTAATTTCGTCTTGCGAGGCACCACTGTAGTGGGGTAGGAGAGCAGGAAAAATAATAATCACATTTTGCAACCAATGCAGATTCCTGCATTGCAGGGGGTTGGACTAGATGACCCTCATGGTCCCTTCCAACTCTACAGTTCTGTGATTCTATAGACGAGTCTGAAAAGCCCGGGACCCAAATTTTCATGCTATGGTGACTCATTTACCAGTAACGTATTTAGCGTTAACTCTGGAAGTGTACATTCGATTCGGACAAAACTAAGCCTCCTGATGTATACTGTTCTCCAATGTCAGGTGTGGGTCTGGTAGTTGTGGTTTTGAGAAAAGGACCTTGTAGATCTAATTAGGTCCGTGGTCTGATCTAGCTATATAATCAGGCAAAATGACTAGGAAAATCCCTGAGAACTTGAATGCAAGTGCCCTTGAATGGGCCAGGCTTCTGGAGTTTACAGCTGGGAGCAAGGAGAAGGGGTAGTCGCCTGAGAGAGGCTAGGGCAGGGGTCTGCAACCCACGGCTCCGGAGCCGCATGTGGCTCTTTTACACCTTTGCCGCGGCCCCTTGCTAGCGAGGGGAGGAGGCGCATTGTGCGCCCCAACACTCCCCACTGTGGCGGGCGCTGTACTGGCTGTGACGTCGCATGGGGGCGGTGCGTGCGTTAGTCACGCACCGTCCTGACGTCACCTTCCCGCCCGCTGTCAGATCGTGGCTCCGGAGATATATTTGTTTTAAATGTCACAATGGTTTTGCGGCTCCCAGGTTTTTTTTCTTCGGAAACGGGTCCAAGTGGCTCTTTTTGTCTTAAAGGTTGCAGACCTCTGGGCTAGGGTAATTGCCGTATATACTCGAGTATAAGCCGACCCGAATATAAGCCGAGGCACCTAATTTTATCACAAAAAACTGGGGAAACTTATTCACTCGAGTATAAGCCGGTTCACCACACCACAAACCTGGTGGTGGCGGCAGCAGCAGAGGAAGAACAAGCAGCCCCAAAGGGCTGCTTTTGGGCTGCTTGTTCCTCCGCTGCTGCCGCTGCTAGCAGCAAAGATGGAGGATGGGGAAGGAGCAGCCCGAAAGGACCGTCACTCAAGTGTAAGCCAAGGGTGGCTTTTTCAGCATAAAAAATGTGCTGAAAAAGTCAGCTTATACTCGAGTATATACAGTAGATGAAATACATATTTTTCTTCAATGGCCATGGAAGTTTATCTAAAGCATTGGCATCCAATAGCTTCCATCTGTATCAAAGTGAAGGCACCACTGGACTTGAATTGTACCATGTTGCCCAAGTAAACACAATTCGAATGGCACACGAATCAGAATGGTTATTTGAATCAGTTGCGTAGATTGCAGATAGCCAATGTCGCCCCCCCCCCCCCCCGAGGTTGCTGCTGTCATCATCCCTGACATCTGGTCATGCTGGTTGTGGCAGATGAAAGTTGCGCACTCAGAAGCCAACTCATTGGCAACCCATGGTTAATACAGCCAGGACCTTATCAGTTCATTTGTATATTACCCCTTTTGAATCTTTTCCAAGGCTTAACGAAGAATCGCGGAAACTAATATCTGAACTAGGAAGCACATCCATCACGAACCTTGGCTTCAGAGACAACTGGGTCTTCTGCGGCGGGAAAGGAATCAAGACTAAAAGCCCATTTGAACAGGTTTGTTCTCAGGTTAACGTTTGGAAGCGCCATGTGGAGTCCAAGACTCACCTTGGCCTCCGCAGGCAGCAGAATGAATGTGCTTGTAGAATACTGAGATGATATGAAGGACTGCACTGCTTCAGACTGCAGGAAGAGGATGCCCATTTTAATGTTTCTGCACATTAAACCAACCAACCTTCCTGTAACTAGAAATCCAGCACTTTAAGAGAGAGAAGTTTTAACTTTGCAGGCTTTCTGTTTGCAGGAAGTGTTTAATATAGGGAAACGTTGAGTGGTTTCCACCTGCAGGATGAAATGCTATCGCCTGTTCTGCCATCCCAGCATTTTAAACACCTTACTCTGCTGCAAGAAGTCTCAGTAATACCTTTTGCCGTAATCCGAAAGCACATTGAATTTCCACCGTTCACCCTGCGAGGGAAGTTGGAACTTGTCGTTTCTGTAACAGATACAGGAACATCTCAGATAATACTCACGGTTTTTGTATTTCCTAGATCATATCTGCATTGCTTTTAACGGGCTCTGAAAATTAGCCTCAGAGCACATTCCTCCTCTTCTGTATTGCAGAGCTGTAGAAATGTATGCAAACTTGCAACCGCTGTTATAACATCTGCGTTGATTTGAATTTCCCCTTTCATTTGGTGCAATTGGAATGTTTAATTCAGTTCTGTTACACACAACTTTCCAAAAGCCTCTACCTTTCATGTTTCAGGCACACCAGCAAGTTAAAGTGTTTGCTCCATGATTGCTTCCTTATCATTTTATTAAAAAGCAAAATGGAAGGCTAGAATATAGATTGATTGATAGGGTTGATTTGGCTGGCTAGGCGGGTGTCCCCTTCCTCCCTCACCGCTCCATGTGCGTCCCTCCCGAAGCTGCACGCTCGGTGGAAGAGGACGACCGTCCCAGATAGAAGGAGTGAACCGTTCTTTGGTCAAGGGTATACGATAGCTGCGCTCCCCTGCTAGAACCTCCAAATAAGTGTTTAGCCTTTGACGAAGGATAGCTTAACTAGGTGTCTTCCCGTCTTAATAGCTCACTTCCAAGCATGTTGGGGCTATTCTACAGGAAGTAGAGTAAGCCTTATTATACCAATTGTGACATTCGTGGTTATGTATATATATATATGCAAGATCACAGTAGATGAAAGGAGACTATGTAAAAAAGGAGACTATGTAAAAAAGTTTTTATTTCGTAAATGCTGGAAGCCAATTATCGCTTTAGTATTTTGACTGTTGCAATTGTCCCCCCTCCACCCCCCCTTTGCAGCATATTAAGAACAACAAAGACACAAACAAGTATGAAGGATGGCCAGAGGTCGTGGAGATGGAAGGCTGCATTCCACAGAAGCTGGACTGAAGGCATCGTCAAATGGACATTTACAGTGCGAAAGGACATTGGAGGGGAAATGCACTTTCTGCTGCTGTTGGGTAGAGAATACTTTGTATGGAGGAAGAAGAATTACTATGTATGGGCACATCCCATCCAGGCTAGTATCTCGCTCAAGGCCCACAAAAATGAATGGGAGCTGAGCAAATGAGCATGGTGAATCGCGCAATTCATTTTTAAATGGGGCTTGTGCAGGGATTTATCCTGCCAGATTGTGCCCCATGTAAATACTCTCCAAGCATGTTTCCACCTTAGAGTGTGCATGGGCATTGACATTTTTGGAAATCCGATTTATTTATTGTCAAAACAGAGATCCTTTTTTTGGTGTAAATGTGTACATAGGCCCAGACCGAGGAAATTACTCTTTCTAAGCATCTTCCTCCTATCCTTACTTGCTTTTCCTTTACTCCCCCCCCCCAAAGCACAATGTTCAGGTTATTTTATGGTAAATCTCTTTTAGAGCTACCAGCATAGGCCATTAAATGTACCCAATAAATAACTGAACTGATCCTGAGCTATGTTGTAGTTTGCTCAAACAATGGTGTGACGTTGGCTGCAAGTGCGTATCTGGTGGGATATGCCAACCTTAGCCAAAAATGTGAACTTATATTTATGCTCTGCCTCTTTGAAAGCAGCATTCTTCTGTGATCCCTCCTCCTTTTCAACCCTTCAGATAGGTGAAGGTTGAGTGTTGAATACAAAATTGTAGGCTGCTATAAGAAGCACAATTAAACCCTTTCAAAATGAAAACCAATGTTACATCATTGCGTTCGTTGCTATTGTTAGATTATCTGTGGCCCATGCTTCTGGTTAGCAAAACATACTGCTAATAGAGCAGGATAATGTAGTTGCTTCGTGTCTGTGTGTGTTCAGCTAGACATCTTTTAAAGTTCTATAAACCACCAACCGCGCCAATTGCTTTAGATAGTATTGGAGAGGAACCCACCATTGGCAGTTAGTGTTATTCTGGAAGCAAGCAATTGCATGTTCAAAAGTAGACTTAATTTCTATTAGGAATTAAACTCTGCACGCATCAGCCAACCTGGGCAGTTTTGCTACCTGTCCTACAAGTAAAAAATTGAGGAAAGGGGTTGAATATTTTGGGGAAGGGAACTTGACGGAGCACATCTCCTATATGACTGAAAATGTTGCCAATTGAATAGCTTGCTTAAGGATAGGGTTTAAAAGGGCAGACCACATCTTTAATTATATTTGATGTTCGTTTACAGTGCATTTCATCACCCCTTGCCCCCGCCATCTTCCACATGGCAGGTGTGTGCATCCTATGGGTACTGATGGTTTGGAAAATCCATGTGCCACATTTTTTGCGACTAGGCTCTAAAGGGCTCTATATGCACAGTGCACACCTCTGGCAATCGCTGGAATCCACAGACTGTTTGTCCCCCCCCCCCAAAAAAAAAATCCCATTCCTTCTCTTCCTGCTGCACCCCCCCCCCTTCCACAAAAAAACACCTCCAGGAAGCAGAAAGACAAGCTTCTTCTACAGCTTGCTAGTACTTGGTGAGAATTGTGGGCCCAGTGTTCCTAAAAGTGACTCAGGCCATTTGGGTTCTGCTTTGTAGTGGGGGGGTCGCAGTGGTGCTAATTTCTGCAGTCCTCCACTGGGGTTAAAATTTGGGTGGGGTTTTTTTAGACTTGTACACAACTCGGAGGCAGTGAACCTGCAGGCCTTCAGATGTAATTCAGCTACAAATACCGTAGCGTCCCCCCACTGGTCTTAGAGACCTTATCAAAGTGTAATATAATTTTGATGGTGTGTTTGCTGTAGGGGATCAAGTTATACTTCTGTGTACAGTCTTGTCAAGTCTGCGCTGTGTTGGCAGATAGGGTTAGCCAACCTTCCCCGCCCCGACAGTAGGAACATTTTAAAACCAAGCAGTTGACTTGGTTACTGAGAGTTGCAGTTGGACTAATCAAATATTGTTTGCACTAAAGATATTAAAGCAATACTGATAATTATGACTTAAAATAGTTCAGAAGAGCCACCCAACTTTCCAAACCAAGAGCTGGTGACTGGAATCTGAGCTGCTTTACTGTTTGAACCTGTTCATACCATGTTTTTTCTCCCTTCTTCTTAGCAATTTACTGTAGCCTAGCAATAAAATGCACCCTCAACAGTCAAGGCAATTATTTGTAAATACCATGCAGATTTGTTGTTCATGTTCAGAAGAAATAAAACCACATTTCCGAGTATTATATTTTTTCATCAAATAAAGTTTTTAAAACCCACAACCAAAAGTTTTATGGGCTCCACCAGAAGCCCATGTTTTTACTTGGTGTACAAAGATGCTGAAAGCCTGCCTTAGAAAGGTGAAGCACAAGTGCGACAAACCCAAGCACCAATCCCCCTACACGAAAAGCAGGAAGTCCTGATTGGCTGCAGCTCTGCTGAGAATCCACACAATCTCTTTGAAAAGGGAGTTTGATGCTTGCAAGCTCTTGGACATTGATCCCTGGGATCAAGAAGTATGAAAGCCACACTGTAGCTGCTTCATGCATACATTGTGCAAAGCATGCTAGCCATGGACATCTGCCAGGGAAATCCTTCTGAGCATAGGTTTTTCAGTGCCACAAAACCTCCCTGCGTTCTGGAACCAACTAGGGTTTCAGTGTAGGGAAAGCCTATATGTATAGGCGTCCCCTTGCAGATGGCCCTGCCTAAGGCTTGGACTTCAAGAGTGATGCATATGTAACAATAAATAATTTTTATTCAGTTAACAAATATGAAAGAACATGGTCATATTTTAAGTATAAAGCAATGAAATACAACACCTTAAAAAAATTAAGCATATTAGATAGACGTTGCTTGGCTACCCCATGAAGTTGCTCCACCTGCAATAATCTTACTCATTCTCCCGTTGAGTCTCTGTGCAGATGCCACGTGAGCTGCCTGTACCTCTGCTCTCAAACGCATGTGATGAGTTATAAAAGATCTAAAAACCGCCTTACCAAATGGGGAAGATTAAGCTTGTCGCCATCAAAGACAAAGGGGTAGAATCCAGATCTAACCATACTTCAGGCAGAAACCACTGGAATCAATGGGATCTAAGTTGCTTGTGAGTAATTTAAGTTCCCACCGATTTCAGTCTAAGCATGATTAGTTCTGGATCCAACCCTAGAACCACACTGCCAGTTCTACACACACTTGCATGGGAAGAAGTCTCATTGATCTCAGACTTGCTGCTGAGAAGCCATGCACGAAATATCAGGAAAAGCTGCTCTCAGTTCTAGAAATTTAACAGGCTTAAATAAAACACTGGATGCGAACACGCATAACTTAAATACATGCACTATATAAACTTTTAGTCGTATCAAAAATACAAGACATTTAAGCACAGATGCTTTCCTTCAAAGCTTCCATTTACATAATAATTACCATGACATCACCCTTCATTTTTGCCGAAGTATAAGACATTGTTGAGGCTGCCACCCCTATGCATGCTTCAAAACCACTGAACTCGATAGGATCAGAACAAGCAAGCATAGGAATGAGCTGGGTTAAGTAGTGGGTTTCATGTGCATATGTATTCCAGCAGTTCCAGGAAGCCAACCCACATGTGCATAGCATTTAGGGTTTTATGTACCACACAGTGGCTGCAAAGCAAGATCTGCAAGAGCTAATAAAAATTCTGCTTTTGAGCTGAAACTCGAGGCTTGCCCAATTCCGCCAGCATTTCTTCCCATCAATAGTGCTGATGTTGACAAAACACTGCTCGGGCTGTTAAGTAGATATATGAGCCAAGCCTAGTGGCTAAGCCGGCATATAAGATAACCAGTTGAGAGATTATAACCAGATGCAAATAAGTCCATTCAAATCAATGAGATGTTTCCATGAAACCGCCCATGATTCAGCAAAGCAGGCCAATGCATAACACCAAACAGGGCAGTCAGCTGCCAGCTATGGAAGATGGAAGAGGATCACTAGCCATTAAAGCAGGGTGGAGAAGTTTCAGCTTGCTGGCCAAACTTGGCCCAACAGGGATTCAAATTTGGAGAGCAAGACTGTCTTCCTCAATCCACACTCACTTGCCCACCCCCCCAACATATGTGACATCAGGTTGTAGCAGGTAGAGATGTGGCTTTCAATGCACCATTAGGAGCCTTAGAGCAAGCCGATTGTGCATTGGCAAACAGGTTTCCTAGATGGAACTTGCTCCTGTAGTAGCTGATGCAGTTTTGGAACAGCCGCCCATCGGCTAATGGGTAAAGGTAACGTCTGAGGAGCATGAAAACACCATGCAAAGCTCTTTTGCAAATCCTGCACGGTGCTTTGAAGTCCTAACTTTGGGACTTCAAAGCACCCAACTACCTGACATCAATGTGAGGTCATGTGTTGACGGGTGGGCAGCCCTGTCTACCTGTGCAGTTCGATCCAGTAAGAATCTGCAGAGCCAAAAAGTTCACCACCTGAGAAACACTTTCCCCTCACACATCTCTCCCCATAACAACCAGGAGCCATCATCCAGGAAAGCATGCACAACAGACCTATACAGTCAGATTTTCTGCTGTTCTTAGAGAAAAGTACCATGCTATCTCACTGAATTTTAAAATTCAATTCAGAGCTGCTCCTGCTGTGCAACAGATTAGCCTACTGTAGTTCATTGGTGATGATTCTATGATACATAGAGGTTATCTGGTCCAGGCAAGATCTGCAGTGCAGGATCAAACAACAGCTTGAACCTCTGCCTGAACGCCTCCAGCAATGGACAGCCCACAACTGTCTGAGACTGCATATTCTGCTATTGAATGGCTCTTAAGAAAGGCTTCTCTTAAAAACTTTAGCCGAAATCTCCTTCCCTGCAATCTCACTGCTGGTCCTAGTCCCATCCTTTGGAACAGTGGAGAAGAAGCCTGTTCTGTCTCCTGTATGACATCCCTTCAGATATTTGAAGACTTGAACTTAATCATCACTCCTCCAACTCTTTACCCAACGCATTGCACACAGAACTTGGTTTCCAGATCCCTCACCAGGTCAACCCTCCTGTAGACATGCTCCCCATTGCGCGGATTCAAACCTCCGACCTTCTGATTGGCAAGACATGCTCCAGTTGGACAATGTCCTCAGAAACAATGGCACAATTCACAAAGCAGGAATGCCTTGACTTGCCTTTTTTCAAAGCACAACTTTACCCATGACTAATCAGAATGGATGCTTTTGAATTATGGTGCTGGAGGAGACTCTTGAGAGTCCCATGGACTGCAAGAAGATCAAACCAATCCATTCTTAAGGAAATCAGCCCTGAGTGCTCACTGGAAGGACAGATCGTGAAGCTGAGGCTCCAATACTTTGGCCACCTCATGAGAAGAGAAGACTCCCTGGAAAAGACCCTGATGTTGGGAAAGATGGAGGGCACAAGGAGAAGGGGGCGACAGAGGACGAGATGGTTGGACAGTGTTCTCGAAGCTACCAGCATGAGTTTGACCAAACTGCGGGAGGCAGTGGAAGACAGGAGTGCCTGCCGTGCTCTGGTCCATGGGGTCACGAAGAGTCGGACATGACTAAACGACTAAACAACAACAACAACAATAAATCAGAATGGGCCTTACTTCCAAGTAAATGGGATCACAGCCTCAAGTCATCCATATTGGATAAGCTAAAAGAGCCAAGGTGATTTTGAATCAGTAGGTTGGTGAACCAGATTAAAAGAGTTGATCTGCCTTAGTAGCTCAGATGGCAGAGCAAGAGACTCTTAATCTTAGGGTTGTGGGTTCTAGCCCCATGTTGGGCAAAATATTCCTGTATTGCAGGGTTTGGACTAGATGACCCTTGTGGTCCCTTTCAAATCTACAATTCTATGATTCTAAGACATTTCTTCCCGTAAGACCAAAGGCACATCAGCAAACACCTGAAAAACTAAATCAAGAGGATAATTTTGTGTTCCTCTCTCTTACCTTTCTTAGAGCCTCTGTTTTAAGAGTTGTGTTGAAAGTGAGGCCATTAAAGGTTGGTCCAGTGTTCTCTTAGAAAATTCCAGAAAGCATAATTGAAGCAAACGTATTAACAGTGCAATCCTGTATGTCTACTCAGGAGCTCACCCCTCTCACTTCAACAGGACTTGAGGCAATTCCAGACTCTTGCTATTTGGGGGTGGGATTCCATCACAAATTGGCAAATTCAGGCTGCGCCATTATAGCTGACTGGAAGGTTTGCTGCAACAAAAGCTATTCCCCCAATAGAACAGACTTTTTGCAGTAAGGAAAGTGACAGGAAAAGGCACTCGATAGAAAGTATGGGACAACGCTTGCTGTGACACAATGTCATTAACCTCTGTGCAAACAAATCAGGATGCATGCTCATTGAATAGCCAACATTGCCCAAAATTTGCAAGCAAGTTCTTAAGTTTGCAAAGCCCATTTTTACCTTACGTCAAGTACAGTATATGACTAAATCTACAGATTAACCATTTTACTGGATGGAGCTCCAATGCCATCTAGTAGATCTGGACTCACAAAGCTTATTGGTTTATCAACATTGGCCACAGAAGTGGCTTTCGGCGCAAGAGGAAGGGATGAGGTGGCGGCAAGGTCATTGTTGCGCAAAGACACCAAAGGAGTCGATCCAATACTCCTGCTAGTGCATTTGCACCACAATGACCTCCAAGTCACCCCCTTCCTTCCTCCACCCAAGCTGGCAAACCACTTTTGACTGACCATACTTGCAGTGACTAGGAAACGATAACTGTGCCAAAGAAACAAGATAATTGATTAACCTGATCGGAATAAATGCTTCTTGCAGGGTGGCCAAAAAGATCTAAAGGGAGCAATGCATCCATCCATCATGGATTGATGATCCTCCGGTCAATGGAACATGCGCCAAATTCGCTGACACGCACACCATAGTTTTCATAGCACACTGGTGTGTTATAGTCACAGACAGGTCTGTTTAGCAATAGCATATGGGAGACATTTCCATAAAAAGAATGGAGCATCACATCACAAAACAAAAATAATCAGCATAATTTTTTTTAGGGGGGGATGAGAATGCCTTAAGCGATGACACAACATTCCCACAAAGCTGCTCCATTTCTCTCCCTTTTCCTCAATGAAGCTTTTAATGGCACTGGAGAAGACACAACTAAAAATTTAAAAAAACCACCAGGAGGTCGCAGCTACACATCATTTGGCTTTAACTGGCGTGTACTCCCAACGCCAAGGTCCAGATCTGCCCATCTTAGGCTCGGCTCGGTTAACTGATGAACATCTCAGCCTTACCCTTAACATTTGACTAGCTAAGCAAACAGCCGTACAACTGCTGGTAATCCTTTGCTCCCAGAGGTCTCAATAAACAGAGTACTCTTAATACATGGGATCAGCTTATCTCGTACCAGGCATCATTGTAGCCTCCAAATGTTTCATTTAAGCTCTTCTGGCTGCCTTGAGAACTGTGTGTGTCCAGATTTGTCAAAGACGTGTCCATCTCAACTTCACTGATCAAAATACTGACTATTCACGGCGATCAGGGACACCAGTCACTCAAGTAGGCCACCCAGCTAGGCAACATTTTCAGATGATCCAGGTCTCCACTACTATTAGTTTTAAATGGGGCCTCTATTTACTCCGAGCTGCCCTTTCGATACGAACCAACACCTTTGGCCCTCGAGGCTCTTCATCTCGAGATGTCCTCTTAGCAGGACCACAAGATGGCTACTTCTCAGGGTTTTTCTCTCGTCATCTATTTTCAGGGCAGGTACGGTTTCACTTGCACGTATGGACATCAGTCATGGTCTCGCATCTTCTGCAGCGTACGTAACAACACCAAACAAACTTGCAGTCGCACCTCTCCACTTGCCTGACGACGTGTGTGTTGTAACCGCGGCCGCAGCACAGGAGGTTGCATCCATCCGGCCCCTCGGAAGTACGGTTGCATTCCCTTCCCTGCGTCCCACGGACTCCCAGTTTGGGATCTTCAACGCAGTAGTTGGGGGACTTGTGGATGTACAGCAGATCTTCTTTGCGGATCGGTATCTTTCGCTGCCTTTTGTCTTTCCTGCGTAGTATCTTTCTTCTCGCCCTGTCGGAAATCTGGATGCTGCTTTCGTACTTCTCTTTCAAAAGACTGCCAATCTTTGCAAAGGAGGACATAGTCTTCCAGCACGTCTTGAGAGCGCAGGAGCCGGAGACTCCGTGGCAGCGGCAATCCACCGTCATCAGCTTTGCGACGGCCTGGGGGAAAGTTGAGACCAAAACAATCCACAATCAAGCAACGTTCCGCTCATTTGTTAACAGATTCTAACAGATTTGTTAGCAACAGATTCTACGCTTCTAAGGCGCTGTGGGTTAAACCAGAGCCTAGGTAGGACTTGCTGATCAGAATGTTGGCGGTTCGAATCCCCACGACGGGGTGAGCTCCCGTTGCTCGGTCCCTGCTCCTGCCAACCTAGCAGTTCAAAAGCACGTCAAACTGCAAGTAGATAAATAGGTACTGCTCTGGCGGGAAGGTAAACGACGTTTCCGTGCGCTGCTCTGGTTCGCCAGAAGCGGCTTAGTCATGCTGGCCACATGACCCAGAAGCTGTATGCCGGCTTCCTCGGCCAATAAAGCGAGATGAGCGCCGCAACCCCAGAGTCAGCCACGACTGGACCTAATGGTCAGGGGTCCCTTTACCTTTAAGGCTATGAAATGACAATGCCCAAAATGTTTAAACATCTTCCATTTGGGAGTCGTCTGCTTCTCAGAAATGAGGCCAGAGATTAAAGAACAAAAAAGCAGACATGTAAGTGAGAGAGAGCCATATGCACAACTAGAGCTCATGTTCTTGCTTTAAATGCAACAGTTTTTGCAGCTGAAAAGCCAAGCCGTTTCTCAAAACAGAACTACACCCAGTCTCTTCAGCTACGGCAAAGGTTGCCCGCCTTTTAGGACCAGCAGGCAAATTTCAAATTTTGAAAAAGAGCTGTGGGGCAGCAGTCACAATAAAAAAGCCTATTATTACTGTTATTATTGTTGCTGCTATTAATAGTTGTCAAAATTTAAATACCGCCCTTCTTAAAGAAAAGCTCCACACAGGGAATGCATAATCGGAGGAAGCTATCTTTTCGTGTGCAAGTCAAAGAGATGGAAGATCTTGGGGCATGGTTGCTTAAGGCCAGGGACATGGGGAAGCAGCCAGGAAACTGTGTCTGCCTCTACCATTCATTGGCTACATATTACAAGCGGAATGGGAGGACAGGAGTCAAATCCATACCAGTCTTCCAGCTTCGTTGTTATGCAGGTTCATGGCTAGCAGCCTGCTGCCATCTTTCCCTGTGACATTTTCCGCAGGGCCATCTAAAAACTTTCTGCTCAGCCACATTCCATACTGGATGTCATCGGAGCAGCCGCCCCAGTGCCAGCCTTCGCTGGCTGAGCCGCCGCTCTGTAGCTTGGGGTCACAGGCGCAGTCGGTCATGTTCCCCACACTGCACGAATGAGTCACGGAATGCACAAGGCCGGCTGCTGTCACCGCAGAGATGAACGCTGTTTCTTTGGTACCTGCAGAAGGACATAGTCATTCAATCAATCTCCTTTATCGGCATAGAAATGTGCATCATGTACAGTCGTACCTCGGAAGTCAAACAGAATCTGTTCCGGAAGTCCGTTCGACTTCCAAAACATTCGGAAACCAAGGCACGGCTTCCAATTGGTTGCAGGAAACTCCTGTAGCCAATCAGAAGCCACGTAAGCCGCAATGGATGTTTGGGTTCCAAAGAACGTTCGCAAACCGGAACACTCACTTCTGGTTTTGTGGCGTTCAGAAGCCAAAATGTTCGACTCGCAAGGCATACATCAACCAAGGTATGACTGTACATGATCAGAACACAACAGAGTTAACGAAACATAGGAGATACTTTAGGATGAAACTGTACAGGCACCGTGAGATACGAAAATGGCTCTTGGGACCTACGGTGATGTAATTTCGTGGCGTCACTCAAAAATCTTGCCACATTCTCCACAATGTCATTTCTACAATTGCTCAGCAGATAAGACACCCTGGAAGAGTCGATAAATCCCCTCCTTCAAAAAGGGGGTCAAATATTTATCATATGTTTTTTGCATGAACTGGGAAATCAAATAAAACACATGTGATGGATACAACCTGTTTTGTGCCACAAGGGCAGTGACTTTCAGAGGATGGGATTGTCGAAAATCTACCTGCAGGCGGCAAGACATTAAATCTTGCAAGGGAAAGAGTTCTGCGTAGGTGGGGATTGAAAGCTGGTGTAAATACGGAGTGTCCTGGCCAAACGAGGGTGGAATTCCCAACCCCAAAGGGAAACAGGTTTGGTCGGCTGCGCTGCTAAGGGTTTGGAATTCAATCTCTAGGATGTGAGGGCGATCTGGCTGCGACATCTGTCACCCCACTGATCGCCAGGGTTGGATTTGACTGATCAGGCGGGCTAGACAGCTGTCCCCTTCCACCCTCACCGCCTCAAATGCATCCCTGCCAAAACTGCACACTTGGTGGAAGAGGCCTACCATCCCAGATAGGAGGGTACCACTCTTCAAAACATCACTCAAAAAGGCTGGCAGCATTATCCTGTGGCCAGAATGGTGCCTGCTCCCATTAAGCCAGCAGGAGAGAGAGAAATCTTGGCCCCGCTCCCGGGGAAATTCATTCAGTTTATGTCCAGCTGAAATCAAAAGGACAATTTAGTCACAAGGGAGTTCAAAGGGACTTCAGTGTTACCAGCTTGCTTTGGATTGGGGCCAGAGTACTGAGATCACTGATTTTGACCTTTAAAGTCCTTTGTGGCTTAGGGCCCTCGTATTTACAGGACCGCCTCTCCTGGTATGCCCCGCAGAGGACCTTAAGGTCAATGAATAATCATAGTTTAGAAGTCCCGGGCCCTAAGGAAGTTAGATTATCCTCCACCAGGGCCAGGGCCTTCTCAGTGATGGCTCCGACCTGGTGGAATGCTCTGTCCCATGAGACCAGGGCCCTGCAGGATTTAACTTCCTTCTGCAGGGCCTGTAAGACAGAGCTATTCCACCTGGCTTTCAACCTGAACTTAGCCTGATCTTTTATTCCCCTTCCTTCCCTCCCCCTCCCCTTTTTATGAAGATTGCCCACTCTGGGATCCCACAGCTAATTCTCCCCTGGTCTCCATGCTGTGCCCAAATAGGACTAATTTAGCCAGCTAGTTTAAAGGATGCAGGTGGTGCCGTGGTCTAGACCACTGAGCCTCTTGGCCTTGCCAATTGGAAGGTTGGTGGTTCGAATCCCCATGACGGGGTGAGCTCCCGTTGTTCGGTCCCAGCTCCAGCCAACCTAGCAGTTCGAAAGCATGCCAGTGCAAGTAGATAAATAGGTACTGCTGCAGCGGGAAGGTAAACAGCGTTTCCGTGCACTCTGGTTTCCTTTGCGCCAGAAGTGGTTTAGTCATGCTGGTTACATGACCCGGAAAGCTGTCTGTGGACAAATGCCGGCACCCTCGGCCTGAAAGCGAGATGAGTGCCACAACCCCATAGTTGCCTTTGACTGGACTTAACCGTCCAGGGGTCCTTTACCTTTTACCTTTACCTCAAGATGTTGCAACAACAATGACCACTGGTTCTGCTGGTTGGGGATGACAGGAATTCTAGACCACTGACATTTGGAGGGTAAATGTTGGCTACCTTTGAATTAGGACAAGGATGGGAAACCTTTGCCACATGGTCTCCACATGGTCACAATTGGCCCCACACCAGTCGCAAAAGGCACCCGGCTAATTTCTAATGTGCATTGCATGGATGCGACGTGAGATGGTGCATCTCAAACCCACCACTTTCCCACTCCTCCCAACCAGAGGACCTACCGCTGCTCAGTTCATAGCCAAAGCCGGAGGAAGCAGGAGCCGCAGAGATGGGCGAAGGGTTGGAAGCCGTAGAAGCTGTCTTGAGTGGCAGGAGGCAGTTCCAGCGCTCGTGTTTGAACTGGCTCTGGCACTCCTCAATCCCCAGGCGGGCTCCTTCGCGGATGCTGGGCAGGAGGTTGGGCTGCTTCTTGCACAGGTCCTTCTGACGGCCGTTCAGGGGCAGGTTGGCGCAGCCCAGTTTCTCAGAGACACCGAAGGAGGCCATGCCCAGCCACCTGAAAAAGCAGCCCCTGGGGTGAGACCCAAGCACCGGACATTTCATTTGACACAGGTAAGACGAGAGCGGCCAAAACAGGAAAGAGGAGCCGCGGCTCAAACAACCCAGCCATGTGAAAGGACTATCGAAACACCAGAGGGTCAAAGGAACACAAATTCACGGAAGACCAGCAGAGCGAGTAGCTAAGGCTGTGACCCCCATCATCCCTGACCACTGGCCATGTTGGCTGAGACCAATGGGAGTTGTGGTCCTCGACATCTGGATATTAAACAATGGTCACCAGTTAGATCATATTACACTGATGCTGGCATGACTGCACTGGCTACCAATTAGTTTCTGGGCCCAATTCAAAATGCTGGTTTTGACCTATAAAGCCTTAAATGGCTCAGGACCGCAATACCTCAAGGACCGCCTCTCTGCATTCATCACCTGACGCCCTTCTTCCTTAGCCTCCTCCACGTGATGTCCAGATGGTGGCACCATGAGAACGGGCCTTTTCTGTAGTGGCTCCCTGCTTATGGAGTGCTCTCCCCAGGGCGGTTCGCCAGGCGCCTTCATTCTATATTTTTAGGCACCAGGTGAAAACGTTCCTCTTCATCAGGCCTTTGGCTGATTGATGTGGGAAGGGGGGTGTTATTATTTTGCTCTTTGGTTTTACTTATTTACTTGTTTTATCCTGCATTTTAATCTTTGAACCGCCCTGAGATCTTATGATGAAGGGCCGTATATCAATCAAGCAAGCAATCAAGTACAGTTGTACCTTGGATCCAGACCGCCCTGGAACTCGGACGTTTTGGCTCCTGAACGCCGCAAACCCAGAATTGATTGTTCTGGTTTGTGAACGTTCTTTTGGAAACCAAACATCCGACCGGGCTTCTGCAGTTTCTGATTGGCTGCAGGAGCTGTGATTTGGTTTTCGAATGTTTTGGAAGTCAAATGGACTCCTGGAACGGATTCCGTTTGACTTCCAAGGTACGACTGTAAATCAATCAATCTGGGCATTTCCCTTTAAAAAGAAAAAAGTGATGCTCAGAATACCTTGTAACCTTTATTGGGCCTCTTCCAAAAGCATTATATGACGCTTCCAAATGCCACATTCCTCAGCAATAGGTGTGGAACAAGAAGCACCTGAAATCAGATGATAAGCCAGGACTGGAGGGGAGTGGGAGGAGTTAGTACTAGGCATTGTGGATTTGTGTGGCAGGGCAAGGCTGTTGCCTGAGAGGATCCTGCAGGAGGGATCACTATCTCCCACAACCCCAGAGTGCCGGGTTTGACAGCTGGGTGGAGTCGCCCATCTGTCAATCACCTGGCGCTACCATGACATCAGGCGACCCGGTTTTTCTTTCTTTACCTTACATGACTTCAGGTGTGGGGCAGGTGAGCTTGGCCAAAAAGGCCCCACAGGAGTTTTAGAGAATCTAATGAGGTCCAAGGGCTAGGCACCCTTTCTCAAACTTGGGTGTTGTTGAGCTACAAGTCCCATCATCCGCAGCTACCAGGGATGATGGGAGTTGTAGTCCAACAATATCTGGGGACCCAGGGTTAGGGAAGGCTGGGCTAGATGCTCCCCACTGTGGCCTTCTAACTCAGCAACAGTCCCTTGGTAGGTGATAGATGTCACTGAGGAACTGTACAAAGCCTTTTGACCGGGAAATTCCCATAGTAAACAAACGGCGATTTTAAAAACCTCATTGTACAATGTAGCTTTCCCCTTTGGATATACAGTGGTACCTCAGGTTAAGCACTTAATTCGTTCCGGAGGTCTGTTCTTAACCTGAAACTGTTCTTAACCTGAAGCACCACTTTAGCTCATGGGGCCTCCTGCTGCCGCCACTGCACAATTTCTGTTCTCACCCTGAAGCAAAGTTCTTAACCCAAGGTACTATTTCTGGGTTAGCGGAGTCTGTAACCTGAAGCGTATGTAACCTGAAGCGTATGTAACCCGAGGTACCACTGTACTGATATGAGATAATTCAAACACAAATCCTGCAGCCACTTGGGAAAATACAGTCATGAGAGACTACTGGATTGTAACAGCCTGTATCACATCTGCAGTTAATGACATTCCCACAAACACCCCAAGCCTGTGGCATTTGTGTGTTTAGTTTAATCACCACAAGACATATCCAGGCAAGATTCCACCTTGCCAGATCCTGAGCACAAAATTATCTCTGCAAATGTGAAAGGAGAATTGTTTCACAGAACGCATCCTCTGAGCACAAACTAAAAAAAACCTTGTGGGATGAGACCAAAGGCATTCTCTTTCCCAAGCAAATGCATGTGGGAAGCAAGAAGAAGAAGAGGAGTTTGGATTTGATACCCCGCTTTATCACTACCTGAAGGAGTCTCAAAGCGGCTAACATTCTCCTTTCCCTTCCTCCCCCACAACAAACACTCTGTGAGGTGAGTGGGGCTGACTATCCCAAGGTCACCCAGCAGCTGCATGTAGAGGAGCGGAGACGCAAACCTGGTTCACCAGATTATGAGACTACTGCTCTTAACCACTACACCACACTGACCCACTACTGTTGCCATGTAACTGGTGTGTTGGATCCCCTCCCCCGCCTTATTTGACAACCCTGGTTTCCAGTATTTACAGAGCAAGGGAGAATTGCTTCGCAGTCCACTTTCTCCATTCCATGCTGGGTGAGAGCATCCAGGGGTGATCTGGTCTTTAGAGCGTTGGGAGACCAGCTTTAAATCTTCACTCACTCTTTGGACCAGCCACCATTTCTTAGCCTAACCTACCTCGAAGGGTTGTTGTGAGGATAAAATGGGGAGGGGGAAAAAACCATGCATGTACCCTTCAGCTCCTTGGAGGAAAGATAGGATATAAATAAATGCATGCTAAATTGTAGACCATGTAACCAAGTTTCAAACAGATTCATACCTTCAAATCAAATCAGGCTTTCAGGTTCTTCTCTCACAACACACACAAAATAGATCTGCAAACTTTGCTGCCACCATTTGTGAATATTATAAAAGGGGGAGGCAGGTTTGTATTTATTTTTAATAAAGGAATCGAAAAAGTTCGCTTTCTAGGGCGTTCTAGAAACTTGTAAGGATGAAATCAGCCTTCCGCTTTGCTACGTTTGAAATGTGTTATTTGATGGGGAAAATGGCAACCCTGGTGAAAATGTACAGGCAATGTCTCTGCCATATATATATATATATATATATATATATATATATATATATATATCGTGCACTAACATTACCCAGTTTAAAAAGGGACCTTTAAAAAGGTGTTTGAGGAGCATTTGCACACATCCTGCCTTGGCGTTCCTTCTCTCAAGAAGACACAGGATTCCCCGGGTTCTTGGAGCCTCCTTAGTAAAGCAGCTCCCTTTAGATCGGCATAAACGACTATGCATGCAACCGCCCCTTTGAGCTTTACTAACGCGGCGGCATTTGTTATGGGAATGAGCATCCTGGCTCACCAGGTAAAGGTTTGAAAGTCGCGTGACAACCCACCAAAGAGCTTTCCTTATAAACAGCCGCGCCTCGCACGTGCAAAAAGAAAAAGAAAGGCGCTTCCGTGTCGTGCGGGAAAGCTGACATTCTATTATGCACAGACCCGGGAGATTCAAACCCCGCACGTGTGAAAACTGCCCAAAGCCCGGAATCGAGTTAACGGCTGGGTAACTTCGTTGGTTTGAGCACCGTGCTGATATAACGCCAAGGTTGTAGGTTCGATCCCCGTATGGGACAACTGCGTATTCCAGCATAGCAAGGGGTTTCATTAATGATCCTCATAATCCCTTTCCAACTATTCTCTTTGAGAGACATTCTGCACAGCTGAGAATGGCTTGCATTTGTCCTGAAGGCAGGAGAGGCACAGCCAATTCGATCACCCCACCCCCGACCCCGGGAGATGAGGGATCTCGCGCGGCACCCGCTTCTACTCACATCCAGTTGCCGTGGGCGCCGCAGGGCCAAAGTTGCCAGAGCAGCGCCGTGCACAGCACGCACAGGCGAGGCAGGATTCCCCAGGGCGCCCCCTTCTCCATAGCCAGGGCATGGAGATCCCCGGGAGATCCCCACCCAGCCGCTCTCCGCTCCCGCAGCTGCGATCTTCAGTCCTGAGCAGAGACAGCGCCTTAAAAGCCCTTCCCCTAACTGAGGGGAGCGCCGCTCACGCGGATCACCTGCGAGGACAGCGCGATCCCCGGTCGGCGATCCACCGGACGCGACCCAAGAGAGCAGCGCGCCCTCCGAAAGGGAGAGAAGTTCTGGCGCGCCTTGCCTCACTCCTCTCGACTTCGGCGACTCTCGCTCGCCGCCTCATTGGCTGGCGGCGGCTCATCAATATGAAACGCGCTTCTCATTGGCTGCGGCGCGTTCCGAAGGGCTCGCCCGCACGCGGTCGCATTCTGGCGGCCTGTGCTGTGCTCTGCGAGCCTTCTGCAAAGAAATAAGAATAAAACCGAAATTTTGCGCTGCAAGAAGGGAGAACGCGCGTCACGGAGCATCAGGGAACAGGCGCTGCTCTGGATCTTGAAAAACGCTGCTTTCCGTGTCTTAACACCATTTTACTAGGAATTCTCCGCTTGCCGCTGGGAGAGATGGCACAGCAACTCTCTGGAATGTGATAGCAAGCTGAAGTTTGCATCCTTATAATATTGATGCAGCGAGCTTTCCTAACAGAGCGGGGGTGAGCAGCCTTTTTCCAGCTCGAGGGCCACGTTCCCTCTCGGGCAGCCATCTGAGGGCCGCATGGTTGATTGATTGACATCCAATGCACTTTTAAAACGTGGTTTTTTGTTGTTTTTATTTTGATTGAGTGTTTTGTGGTTTTGTCTTTTGATTTTGTTCTGTGAACCGCCCCTGAGACCTCCAGCTGTTGCTGTCGTTTAGTCGTGTCCGACTCTTCGTGACCCCATGGACCAGAGCACGCCAGGCACTCCTGTCTTCCACTGCCTCCCGCAGTTTGGTCAAACTCATGCTGGTAGCTTCGAGAACACTGTCCAACCATCTCGTCCTCTGTCTTCCCCTTCTCCTTGTGCCCTCCATCTTTCCCAACATCAGAGTCTTTTCCATGGAGTCTTCTCTTCTCATGAGGTGGCCAAAGTATTGGAGTCTCAGCTTCAGGATCTGTCCTTCCAGTGAGCACTCAGGGCTGATTTCCTTAAGAATGGATACGTTTGATCTTCTTGCAGTCCATGGGACTCTCAAGAGTCTCCTCCAGCACCATAATTCAAAAGCATCAATTCTTCGGCGATCAGCCTTCTTTATGGTCCAGCTCTCACTTCCATACATCACTACTGGTAAAACCATAGCTTTAACTATACGGACCTTTGTTGGCAAGGTGATGTCTCTGCTTTTTAAGATGCTGTCTAGGTTTGTCATTGCTTTTCTCCCAAGAAGCAGGCGTCTTTTAATTTCGTGGCTGCTGTCACCATCTGCAGTGATCATGGAGCCCAAGATAGTAAAATCTCTCACTGCCTCCATTTCTTCCCCTTCTATTTGCCATGAGGTGATGGGACCAGTGGCCATGATCTTCGTTTTTTTGATGTTGAGCTTCATGGATCACTGCCTTGCCGTGGCAAAGGGGCTTGAATAACTCAGAGAAGCTATGAACTATGCCGAGCAGACCTCCAGCTATAGAGCGGTATATAAATTCAATAAATAATAAAAAAAAAATGCCTGAAGCAAAAACAGAACAGCATGGGCATAGCGTAGCCAGGATTTTTGTTGGGAGGGGGCAGAACCTCAGTTAGCTATGTATTTTTATTGATTTAGGGGGGCAGCTGCCCCTCCCTCCCCCCCCCTTAGCTGCACTCATGCAGAACAATAAATTGCAACTTTTCCCTTCGTACAGTGGCCTAGTTTTTTCCATCCGTGCATGATCAGAATTTGAGGACGTGTTCCAGCCAGGTCAAAACACTGAAGACAGGGGCAAAGTAAGGCCGGTGAGGGGCGTGGCTTGGGAAGGGGGTGTGGTCTAGGGAGGAGCCAAGGGCAGGATTTTAGGCTTGGGGACCACAATTAGCTCCGATGCCTAAAATTCCTTACTTAGCCCTGCAATAGATCTGAATAAATCTAATTCTTATAAAAGCTTTAGACAGCGAAATCAGAATAGTTTCCAATCCCGATAGTTCTGGAGGTTTAAAAAAGTTACTTTCTAAAGAATGAAAGCGTCCTCTCTCTCAGTGCATAGGATTGCAGCCTCGCTCGTTTTTCAGCAAGTAGCGCGAGCCAAATTATTAAATTGCTGTATCACCTGAAATGGAAATCGTGTTAAATTCTGGAACCGTTTCTCCAGGACAGATTTCGACACATTTAGGAGGGATGTTGTATCGTTTTGAATCTGCTGTTTATGACTCTGCATCTCCCTTGCGCACTGGAGCCAGGTTCCGATGAAGGACCCTGTTGTGGGGGCGTCTGGTTGCTCCCCCTAAAAAAAAACCCCACAAAAAACCACCCAGGGGCACAGCCCCCCCGCCCCCCCCCCCCCCGGTCTATGGACCTGTGATTGATTTATTTTATTTCTGAAAACAGAGATGGAGGCTGTTTTGACCAGGCCCCTGGCTGGACAGAATGGGGATTTTTACATAGGAATATACGAGAACACTGCCTTAGACCATTGGTCTATCCAGGGCTCTCTTTTTTTTTAGCCAGAACTCACCGGAACTCAGGTGGGTGCCATTGCCGTTCTAAGAGAACAAGGGAGGCGTTCGTGGTGAGTTCCGGCAACTTCTTTTTCTAGAAAAATAGCACTGGTCCATCTAGCCATCTATATACAGTGGTACCTTGTTTCTCAAACGCCTTGGTACTCAAACGCCGAAAACCCGGAAGTAAGCGTCCGGTTTTCAAACTTTTTTTGGAAGCGAAACATCCAATGCAGCTGTCGGCTATTGTTTCTGGGGGCGCCTGCACCAATCAAAAGCTGTGCCTTGGTTTTCAAACATTTTGGAAGTCAAACAGACTTCCAGAAAAGGATTAAGTTTGACGCTTTTGTTTTTACTATTTATTTTGTGTTTTTGTTTTTGAGGCTTTTCCGGGTAATTTGTTTTTGTGACTGTGTGGAACCCAGTTCAGCTATTGATTGATTGATTGATGGTGTGACTGCAGAATGGATAACGTTAAATTGCTGTTTTAGGGGTTGTTTTTAAAAGTCTGGAACAGATTAATCCATTTTGCATTACTTTCTATGGGAAAGCGCACCTTGGTTTTGGAACGCTTTGGTTTTGGAACGGACTTCTGGAACGGATTAAGTTTGAGAACCAAGGTACCACTTTACGGGCAAGGGCATTTTGGGGTTTCAGACAGGGGGCGTTCCCAGCCCTACCTAGAGATTCCCTACCCAGGAATTGAAATTGGAACATTTTGCATTCAAAGCAGATTCTCTGCCTCTGAGCTATGGACCTTTTCATCAGTTACTGCCCTCAAGTCCAAATAACAGAAGCAAGATGAATGACTGAGGTGGACAATGAATGCACCTGACTTCTCAGAACTTTGCTGAAGAAGGGGGTGGGCATCCATCACATTACAACAGCACGACTACACTTATTAAAATATGAGTTACGCATGTGTTTTGATTTGTAGAACAAAAGAAATAAATATTAAGTTGCCATGGGTTTGTGGCAGTGGGAGCCTGACATCCACTCACTTAAGGGAGAAGTTTTGATTCGACCTTCTGTTTTCTACCAGCCCTAGTACGATTCTATGAACTGAAAAACAACATTTCTGCCATTATCTTGATCTATATCCAAAACGCCTTACTTCATCAAAGGCTATCTGACTTGCCTGAAGTCAAGGAAGTGCAGAAATCTTCTTTCAGATTTTTTACTTGGCAAAGGATGTGAAGGAGGGCGAATACTCCATAAATGAGATAATTTTACTTCGGGAAATATTTCTGTTGGAGGGTAGGGAACACACATCGCAGTTCTACAGCTGTTGCATTCCACAAACGAGGGCAGCCCTATTTAATTGGGTGCGGCGTTTGTGAGGTTTGTTGTAGAAGGGAAACATGGGGATATTGTTTGAGAATAGAACACACACACACCGGTAAGTTGCTGTGTTTGGGCCTCTTCACACAGAATGATAATGGAAGACTGCCTTTATGAAGGTTGATGGAGTCCAACCTTTGGTACATTCTCCTCCCACCTTCCCTTAGCTTTCCTCTTGAACTTGCATCAGTCTCTCTCTCTTTTTTAATAGACTTTTTTTTGGGGGGGGAATCAAACATGAAGCAGTAAAGTGATACAAAAAGAAAAAAGAACAAAACACACAACTATGTAAAGGGAAAAATATAAATGAATATATACCAAAAAAATACCAAAGCCCATACATTCTTTTATAAATTGGATATTATTGTCCTAATACTAATGTAAATATTAATAGCCTACTACATTTTGTATATATTTGTTCCAAATATTGTCACATTTATCCAAGCAGAGTCTACGTCTGTAAGCAGTCCGTTTGTAGGTTGCAAGTGTTATCATATTATCAATCTGCTGATTAAAGGAGATCATGTCTTTATTCTTCCAGTTCATCAATATCAGCCTCTTGGCTACCATTAGAGCGTGTAAAATCCATTTTTGTTGTCCAGTTGTTAACTTTCATATAGTAGGTATACAGTTCATCAATCTCATGGGGGGGGGGGGCAGGCAATGCAGGTAGCTCCTGTGTTAAGTGCAGGGATTAAGGGTGGAAAATAGAAAGGGGCGGGAATAGGAAACCATCAAGTGCTAGCTAGAAGCTTGGCTGCGGTCTAATTTTGTCATCCTACTTAGGAAGCTTACTTAGGAAGCTACTTAGGAAGGGACACGGGTGGCACTGTGGGTTAAACCACAGAGCCTAAGACTTGCCGATCAGAAGGTCGGTGGTTCGAATCCCCGCCATGGGGTGAGCTCCCGTTGCTCGGTCCCTGCTCCTGCCAACCAAGCAGTTCGAAAGCACATCAAAGTGCAAGTAGATAAATAGGTACCGCTCCGATGGGAAGGTAAACGGCGTTTCCGTGCGCTGCTCTGGTTTGCCAGTTATGCTGCCCACATGACCCAGAAGCTGTACGCCGGCACCCTCGGCCAATAAAGTGAGATGAGCGCTGCAACCCCAGAGTCGGTCACAACTGGACCTAATAGTCAGGGGTCCCTTTACCTTTACTTAGGAAGCCACCCCAAGCCCCGCGTTTCTGGGACCAATGGGTGTCTACAGAAATAAATCTAATCATCCCAACCGATCCACAGCAGAGTTCCACCAGTGGTGGATCTACACTCACTTATTACCTGCCTGAGGACTCATTTCAGGGATGAAACCAACCGGCTTTCTGTTTGTTGAAACTGCATCCATCTCAGCTGTGCCACACTGAAGAAAAATACTCTCAAGCCCGTGTCAGTTCCATTCAGGAATTTTACAAATTTGAAAACTTTGAGGGGTGAACTGGGGGTATATGGCGCCCTTCATCAGGAGACTGCTTGTCTTGTACAATCGTACCTTGGAAGTCAAACAGAATCCATTCCGGAAGTGTGTTCGGCTTCCAAAATGTTCGAAAACCAAAGCGCAGCTTCCAATTGGCTACAGGAAGCTCCTGCAGCCAATTGGAAGCCCCTTCGGACGTTCAGCTTCCAAAAATAATTCGCAAACCGGAACAGTCACTTCTGGGTTTGAGGTGTTCGGGAGCCAAAACGTTCGAGAACTAAGCTGTTTGAAAACCAAGGTACGACTGTATTTGGGTGAGTCACTTTGTTGTAAGGAAGTCTCAGCATGCAGGCGCAAGAATATAATAGCTGTGTGCACCTCCATAGACTTGTAGCTCACGGAAAGCGATTCAGGCTTTTCTTCCCAGCTGCGTCACTGATCTGCAATAACTGAAAAAGCAGAAGTTCATGTTCACCCAGAAGTAAGTTCCTCAGAGTATCATGGAGCTTACTCTCACATAAATGCACATTGCTTGATTGGTTTGGGGATATATTTGTATCCTGCCCTTCAAACTCCTGAGGCAGTTTATAGCACGGCCTGAAACATAAAGATAACAATAATTGAATGATGGAAACACAATACAGTGAAACAGAACAAAGCCGCTGAGTGGAATGCTCCCTCGAACTACTAAGACTTCATAAAATGTAAAATGCTTGCAGGTTACATAATTCTGGATGGAGATTAATTTTCTTTGTTCAGGAGGATGCTAAGACTAAATTGCAGGACAGCAACTGACTGTAACTTAGGGCTCATTCGCACTTTTGTTTGTCCCATGATTTTTGAGAGATTCTTCTTTTGTCCTGCTGTTTTCCTCAGAAAATACCCGCTGTTTACTGCTGAATTGGAACAATCTGCAGGCTGGGGTTTGCTCTGATTCAGCAGTAGGCAGTGGCTTTTCCCAGGAAAAGTTGCGGGACAGTAGAAAAACCTCTCAGACCCAGAAATCATAGAACTGTAGAGTTGGAAGGGACCACAAGGATCATCTAGTCCAACTCCTTGCAATGCAGGAATATTCTATCCAACGTGGGGCTCAAACCCACAACTCTGAGATTACGAGTCTCACACTCTACCAACTGAGCTGTCATAGCACAAACTGAAGTGTGGATGAGCCCTTATGAATAGTGAACGGAAACACAGATGGATGGATACACCGAAACACAACACATCATTTTCGGAAGTGTCAAGGTGGGAAAACGGGATTTATTTAAGTTGCTTCATATTTAACACCGCTCTTGACATTCTTCAGTGGCAACAGGTTAAAACCTCCCTGCAGCTGCCTTGGGGAGTTAACTGAAGGAAGTCCTCCAATTCTGACATAAAATGATCTGCCGTGCCAGGCCACTCGTTTTCATTCAAAGAAAATAAAAAAGCCACCCTATCATTTTTAAAGCCTGGCTTCTGCAGTAAATTAACTTCTTGCTGTAGCATAAGCCGTCCAAATAGCTCCCGCAGGCATATTCCAAGGGCTCAAATGATTACATATAACTTGCACGTCAAACTTTCAGTGGATGAATGCAATACTATTCTTGTTTGTAATGTTAATGGAAGCTTCGGAGTCAGGAGTTTAATTTTTTATCTGTCGTCTTGGGTGCTATGGAAGTGATTGTCAAGTCTTGGTGCTTCAAAGAGTACTTCTCAGGCCTGTCCCTCAGGACCAGTTCTACATCGGCTGCCACGTAGAGACCTCGTTCGCTTGTTCCTCTTGGCAACGGTGACCCTGTGGTAAGCTTCTTGTGTGCAGATTCTTGCCATCGGGTTTGGTGGATTCTTCTGCCCACAGCACCACAAACACCCTGAAGGAAATATAGGCTGTGCCTAAGCGAGCCGCCACATATGATGTCCTCCTCACTTGGTAACAGCAACCACATGGAGAAATTGCTGTAAGGCTGCGTTCGTGAGGAGATGGTTTGCAACGCCCACAGCCACCGTCTCTTCATACAATAATCAGGAGTGAAATATGAGATACTTTGCCCTGAGCTGAATAGCACAGTGTCTTCTTCCACTCAAGCCTCCACTTTGGCCAGCAATTGTGGTAACTTATCTCAGAGAATTAAGTATTTTTCTTCTTCTTAGCCAAGTACAGTTTTGGCTCTTCAGCTTCTGTGCACATCGCCAGCAAGTTGACCGTATTTACTTCAGATGTCTCCTGCCCACTGCAGTTGTTCTGGTTTCCAGAAGTCTTCACAGCTTTGACCACATATGGACCATAAGGTCTCCATAGATCTTCCAGATGCTTCGAGTAATGACTTGAAACAGAGGGAGTGGTATCACGTTGAGCAGCTATTTCTTCCTCTACACTTTGACAATTTCCCATTTGAGGATTCAGATTGTGAAGGTTCGCAATCATGACCTTATACCTTGGGTAGCAGTGTTAGAGATATGGAAACTAGGAGCTAGAAGGCACATTAAACCGAAGTTACGGGCGCAACAACAGACTCTCCAGGTGTGTGTGTTTTTTAATAACAAGCATACAAAGCTGAAAATGAATGAACTGCTGCTAAAATATTATGTTCATTTTTCACATGGTCTAGTCTTTCCCCTGCCCACCCACCTAATATTCTTCAGAGGGTCTCTTTTCCAGTCCAGTAGCTGGAAGTGGGGAGCCAGAAATCTTAATCTGAAATCTTAGGCACAGCACTGTGCCCAGAGCTCAGAAACTGCTCACACTAATGAAATTCCCTGTCGCAAAATGCACCTAGAACAATGGGAGTTTTTAACACTGTTGGGAAGCCCAAGATACATTTTCTGACTAATCTTTTATCAGTGCTACGGCATATGTCATACAGGTATTGGTTCTGCTTAGGGTTGTACTGGACAGTACGTCTCCAACAAAGCACAACTAAAAGGGAGGCTTATAAACAAAAATAGTTTCTAAAGAAAGATGTCCAATGTTGAACCTGGCTGGAAGCTCTAGATCAGTGTTTCTCAAAATTGGGTCTCCAGCTATTTTCAGACTACAGTTCCCATCATCCTTGACCCCTTGCTAGCTAGGGATGATGGGAGTTGTAGTCCAAAAACCCAAGTTTGAGAAACACTGCTCTAGATACTAAGCCAAGAAGCACATAGCCTGTCTATGGTAATTTAGTAGCAATGGAATCACACCCTCCTAAGACCTAGAGACATTTCTTAATACTTCAGGTATTTCTGGCATTCAATATAGGGCTTGAGTCCTGACACAAACTAAGGAACAATGGAAGATGAAATTCATAAGGTGGAAGCTACAAAATCAAACCACATAACCAGAACTCAAACAACAGCAGTAGCACCCCACAGAATTTGTTGAGGTCTAACTATCATATATTTGTGATGGCATCACTTGATCAGCTGCACAGTTTTTCATTGTTGCTTCTGCTTTGGCAAAGATTAGCAAATTTGCTTCATTTTGGCTGATATTCTGACATTTTTGAAATAATAATACAGTGGTTCCTCGGGTTACATACGCTTCAGGTTACATACTCCGCTAACCCAGAAATAGTGCTTCAGGTTAAGAACTTTGCTTCAGGATGAGAACAGAAATCGTGCTCTGGCGGCGCGGCGGCAGCAGGAGGCCCCATTAGCTAAAGTGGTGCTTCAGGTTAAGAACAGTTTCAGGTTAAGTACGGACCTCCGGAACGAATTAAGTAGTTAACCCGAGGTACCACTGCAATAATTACACATAACACTGGCAAATCTGTGTCTTTTGCCACTGTTATTTTACACTGGAAGTGCTCTATACAGGCCTGGATGCTTGCAAGGGTTATTCAGTAGTGACCTCCACGGTTGCTGTCTAATTAACTTCAAAATGAAGAGCTTTGATTCATCTTAAGTATTAAACGTCAGCAGTGCGGGCCAGTGAAATCCAAAGCATTTCTACTTAAAACTAAGTCCCATTGTTAAATAGAACTTCATCCTATGAAGGTGTATACAGGTTGCAGTCTGCAGGCGCTTCTTTTAAAGTATTGGCTCTATTGTTGTTATTTTCCCTTTTATCATCCATGAAAATTGCTGCCCCAAACAATTTGTCAGTCCAGTCTTGTAATGTCTGGAATAGAAAGGTATTAGAGACAAGAGGTCACTCTGCTTATCGTTGTCTGGAGCTGAAGCTTGTATTAAGGAAGGAGTACGTGCATTTAAAGGATGCGGGTGGCGCTGTGGTCTAAACCACTGAGCCTATTGAGCTTGCCAATTGGAAGGTCGGCGGTTCGAATCCCCACAACGGGGTGAGCTCCTGTTGCTCGGTCCCAGCTCCTGCCAACCTAGCAGTTTGAAAGCACATCAAAGTGCAAGTAGATAAATAGGTACCACTCCAGCGGGAAGGTGAACAGTGTTTCCGTGCACTGCTCTGGTTTGCCAGAAGCAGCTTAGTCATGCTGGCCACATGACCCGGGAAAAGCGAAATAAGCGCCGCAACCCCAGAGTCATTCGCAACTGGACTTAACTGTTAGGGATCCTTTACTTTTACCTTAGGCGCATTTAAGGGAAATCATAAAATAAAAGGACTCACCAATAAATTACTAAAAAAAGATTCCGATTGATGGTCTGTTAAAACGATTGTGCTTTATTTATTCAACAACAACCATAAGTATACAGTTTCAAGATCAGACATACAGGTCTCCACATCATATTCTGCAATGACAGTAATGTACGCTATATGCAATTGCAGATCTTAGTAGCAGCAAGCAGTGCCATAAATCTCTTTTCCTTTGTTCTTAAAAAAAAAAGTGTCCCACTGAAAATACTGAATATGTGAGTTCATAAAGAAACTATAATGTATGGTATAACAGTTGGCAAGCCCATGGATATACAAACAAGTCACTGTAGGACACATTCATGAAATTAATTTTTGCCTTGCTTGTTGGGATTTGGCTAAGGTTTACCCCACCGGATTCAATGTTTCATTGGAAAAGCATTCTCTTGCTCTCAATTAATCACTAACCTTTGGAGTTAAGTAGGAGCGTGTTTCAAGGGTAATTTTTCCTTCATCCCCATTTGGGTAATGTTACTGATTACACACCTCCGGTAAATGGTCAGAACAGCGAACGTTGGCTAAACTCCATCTAATACAAATCTCAGGTCTCTGTCTTCCCTGGGGATCCCAATTTGCAGGAGGGAGCAAGTTCCCTAGCATGTTATGATGTGGCTGTGAGGCGTCTCTCATGCTGCCAACCTGCCACATGGGGATTCGAATCAATCTGCCTTGGCTGACCAATAGAAAGCCCTGATTGACCTCCTGAAATAATAATAATAATAATAATAATAATAATAATAATAATAATAATAATAATAAT
>JAXCMG010000009.1:72682-196311 GCA_034642415.1 Podarcis siculus
ATAATAATAATAATAATAATAATAATAATAATAATAATAATAATAATTTATTATTTATACCCTGCCCATGTGGCTGGGTTTCCCCAGCCACTCTGGGCGGCTCCCAACAGAATATTTAAAACACGATAAAACATCAAACATTAAAAACTTCCCAATACAGGGCTGTCTTCAGATGTCTTCTAAAAGTCAGATAGTTGCTTATTTCCTTGACATCCGATGGGAGGGCATTCCATATGACAGGTGCCACTACCGAGAAGGCCCTCTGCCTGGTTTCCTATAACCTCACTTCTCACAGGGAGGGAACTGCCAGAAGGCCCTCAGAGCTGGACCTCTGTGGTATCCTTCAGGTATCCTGGGCCAAGGCCTTTTAGGGCTTTAAAGGTCAGCACCAACACTTTGAATTGTGCTCGGAAACCTACTGGGAGCCAATGTAGGTCTTTTAGGACTAGAGATGGGGCCAGAAGAGTTGGCCAGAGAGAAGACTTCTCTCCTCTGGTCCCCTCCTGGACTATGCGTACAGCCCTGGCTAAGGGTCTCCAACAGTTTGGTCAGCAACTTCTCTGCCCTCCCTCATTTTCTTGCTCTCCCAGATTTTGCCACTTGGCAGGTTTCCATAAAGTGCATGGCTCTGGACAGTGGTCAGCCCATGGTTAACAGGGCTGGGAAGAAATTTTAGACACTAGCACAATTGGACCTGTGATTTTGCCTTCCTCATTGCAATGCAGGGGTTGGGACTATTAACATTTATTGTCTCAGCTTGGTAGCCCTGGGAGAGGCATTGGGCAGCATCTATAGCTGGGTTAACCAGGTAATGGGTGCCCCACTTTCCTTAGAGGGAATTCCCTTAATGGATCTTGTGGTGGCACCTATGCCTGTAGCCCTAGCTCAGGGAGGGGCATGAGGTTTCTGAACCCCCAGGTTCCTAGAGGGGTGTATCGGCACATGCCACAGTGGGCAAGACATTCCAGCTAATTCCTCATATGTGAATATTGGTTAGCAGTTGGACCCATTGATAACCAGATCACCACCTCATGCCATGCCAAAGCTGCGCACTGTGTTGTGGCCAAGATCATTATTTCCCTATCAGTCTGGAAGCACAGTTTATCCACCTAGGCTGCTAAACCTGTCTCTATGTCACAACCAGTTGGACAAATGGATTGAGAGCAGATATTTCATCCGCGAATACCTTAAGTTGTTTGGAAGATTAGACACAGGTCTGAGACTGACAAAGCCCTTTCTAATCGGCAATGATTTTTCGAGGAGTGGAAGGGATCACCTTTCCTTGAAAGCTTGCAGGACCCTATTGCCATCTAAAGTGGCACAGATTGTACCAAGCAAAAAGTATGCAGAATTCATATCCGCTACCATTAACCAGGCAGAAGGTGCATATCCACAGAGGCAAAGCTCGTGCCTTAAATTTTTGCTTCCACTGACTATGGAAAAAAGTGTTCCTGAAGTCATTGAAATAACTGTGAGCTGTTTTGGTGAAACGACTGCTTCGCCCATGTGCAAATTGACTCTTTGGTCATTGTGCTAATTGTGCTAATTGTGCTAATTCACTGTGGAATAATTTGGAAAAGTTGTTTACCCAAGAAGTGTTAGAAGTTAGTTAGGGTTGCCATATTTCAAAAAGTGAAAATCCAGTCACAATCCCCCCCAATCTAAAATAATAATGAAGTTTTAAAGGTATTTTGAAGGGAATTCATCAAAACCTACACTTCCGGCATAGGTATGGATTTTCTCAGACATTTCAGCAATTTCTACCCGGACACTTGTTTCCAATGGCCAAATCCCATATATGTCTGGGAAATTTTGGACATATGGCAACCCTGTGTTAGTTGAACAGTTTCAGGGAACTAGTGACTAAAGGCACAACTTCATAACTTCATTGCGACCTATTGCCAATGAAATACTTCTACATCATTTGAGTTCATTGGTTATGCTGGCTGGGACTGAGGGAAGCTGTGGTCCAAAATATGAGGAAGGTTATGCTAGAGAAAATTTTGAAATTTAGAAACTGAGTACCGCAATGTATTCTATAATTGGTCATGATGAAGACAGCACACAATAAAGGGATACTTTCTCCTGATCTCTTCACATCAAACAAACATTATCTCATGGAAATCTTGTACCACATAATACACTGATCAGACTCCTTTACTACACATTTACTATTATCACTGATGAGCAACTACTTATGAAAATATCTGGTCCACACTATTACATTACATTAAATGTCAGTGGGCTTTCATGCTATAGTGATAACTTCATATAAAAATATACGTATAAAAATATAGCCTGGGTCGCTTTCGAAACAGCAGCATCTGAGGAAAATTAAACACAATGTACTACAGCATAGGAAAACCATACAATGGTGATTATGCAGAAACTGCATTGCACATTTGCCAGCATGAACTATATAACACGACCAAAATTCATCCTTCATAAAAAAGGAACCCGAGTCCCACTTTAATATTACTATGAATATAAACATCTTTGTACAAGCAACCCTCTCTAAGTTTTTGCTTCCATTGCAAGAAAACCCAGTCACAAGAAACCACATAATGTAGGAAAAAATAAAAATAAAGACGGCAACCAGAATTAATATTCAGAAATCTAAAGATAAAAGGTAGTTATTTTTAAGACTGTACAATAAAACAGGCCTGCTTTCCCCCACAAACATACCTTTGGCCCCAATGCAGCATCTTTCATGCTGGAGTCAATGTATGAATTATTTCTGCGACAAATATGTATTTATTTCTTTAAAGCCTACATTGAGAGGGAAATGCTGAGATTGCAAACAGAATGCAAATAAGGGCAGGGCTTATTATATGTGCAAATTCTGAGGTCATCCACTGGGAAATGTGGAAATTGTTCCTTCATTTTATAGGTGTGATGGTTGGTGGTACACACTTGGCAGGATGAGGGGAGACTGCCAGTTGGAGTTTTCCAGAACTCTATGAGAAATTGCACATGCAATCTATGGAGCTTCTGACTCATAGCAGGGATCCAAAGATCAGTTCAACAAGCTCTGCCTGTAATTTTTGGGTTCTGGAAGCATCCGCCATGCTGCTTCTGACCTTTGAGAGCGACTTCTGACATAGCACAGGAAGTCACAGTCATAAGCAAAACAGAGAGTTGATGTATTGTGATGGCTCAGACTGTGAGCCAGAAAATCCTCTGTCCAAACCTGGTATGAGGCACTAACTCACTAGGTGGCTTTGGTAAAGCTTTGCTATAAGGTGTGACCGGAAAGTTTGGTGAATGGTCACAGAAATCGGACAGCGAGAAATATTCGAACATACATACCTTACAGGCCTTCAAAGTAGGCCCTCTCAGATACAATGCACCATTGACAATGTTTGTAGAACTGTTGGAAACTTCTGGAGAAGTCCTCTTTCCGTACTGCTTTCAGATCCCTCGTCACAGCAGCTTGGAGGTGTGAAATGTTGGAAAATCAGTGCCCTTTCAGTGCAGATTTCAGTTTTGGAAAAAGAAATAAATCTGGTGGGGCCAGATCGGGAGAATATGGAGGGTGGGACAACTCAGTAACCTCAGTAATGATTTCACTCAGAATATGCAATTCTTTTGCCATCATTCGGATGGACAAGCACCGATCCCCCATCAATAACTCATGAACTCTGTTGACATTTGCTGCTGTTCTGCTTGTCGACGGTCTGCCAGACAGAGGGTCATCTTCGATGGTTTGCCGCCCTTCATGGAAACGCTTAAACCACTCTATTGTCTTTTGAGTTACAGCTTAATCTCTGTACACAATTGTGAGCATTTCGCGGGTTTCTGATGCCAATTGTATGTTAGAATATTTCTCGCTGTCCGATTTCTGTGACTAGTCACCAGACCTTCTGGTCACACCTTGTATTAGCTACTGTGCAATCCAAAACGTGCCAAGTCTCTGCTCCCTTAAAAAAAAAATTGTTGTAAAGCTCCAATAAAATGAGTGGCTTCTCCATGGCTGCACACTTGCAGGTGTTTGGAGAAGTTCTCGTCTCGCATCCAAGAATAGTTCATAAATTAAGGAGGACCAAGAGGTACGAAACAACATATTTAGGGCCAAACTCAATGTAATGTGATTGGAGTGCCCAAGGTCATTTTCTTGTCCAAAAAACAGCTGTGGGTCATGTGTGCGATTTTAATTAGTGCTGCAATAGGGAGCAAACCTAGACAGCATCTTAAAAAGTAGAGACATCACCTTGCCAACAAAGGTCCGTATAGTAAAAGCTATGGTTTTCCCAGTAGTGATGTATGGAAGTGAGAGCTGGACCATAAAGAAGGCTGATCGCCAAAGAATTGATGCTTTTGAGTTATGGTGCTAGAGGAGACTCTTGAGAGTCCCATGGATTGCAAGAAGATCAAACCTATCCATTCTGAAGGAAATCAGCCCTGAGTGCTCACTGGAAGGACAGATCCTGAAGCTGAGGCTCCAGTACTTTGGCCACCTCGTAAGAAGAGAAGACTCCCTAGAAAAGACCCTGATGTTGGGAAAGATGGAGGGCACAAGGAGAAGGGGATGACAGAGGACGAGATGGTTGGACAGTGTTCTCGAAGCTACCGGCATGAGTTTGACCAAACTGCGGGAGGCGGTGGAAGACAGGAGGGCCTGGCGTGCTCTGGTCCATGGGGTCATGAAGAGTCGGACACGACTAAACGACTAAACAACAACAAAGCAATAGGGAGGTTAAGTTAACTTGCAGCTCAGATCTAAAGCAACCTGCCTACAGGGTAATTTGGACAAGAAAATGATTTCACAATCTCCAGTCATGGCACTCCCATGTCATTTCTGCATTGGCCCTTAGGACTACAGGACCTGTTTGCCATCATTACCTAAGTGCAAATGCTAGAAATGGACATCTGGTTCTATAGATGAAGATTTGATGCCTGTTCTTAAGTGCATATTCTTGTACTACTATTTTGCTATGCCATAAAACTCTTCAAAATGGAATGAGATTTGTTTCGCCGGCAATATAGCATTCTAATCCGTACCTAAACTTGAGCAACATATATCACATCCTATATAACATTACATTTACTTAGCTTACAACTGTTTAAACATTTGGCAATATTTCAAGTAACGTCTCCCCCTCCCTTTGCCCTCGCCGTCATTTCTCGGGCTTCTCTGTCTCCCATTCTGAAACCACAGACTCGTGTGGACACATCTTGATTTTATAAGGCTTTGCGGAAAGTGCCACATGTCTTGAGTTATGCTGGTATGTTCAGCCACTCAGAGAAGTGTGTAAAAAAATAAAATCCAAATCTGGTATGGCCTGTGTATCGCCACATGGGAAAGAGAGGAGGCTGAAACCAGGCACTTCAGCCGAGCAAAGTTACATTCCAAGAACCTTCCTGTCATTCGCACAAATGCGGCTGAGGAGGATTTCTGAATACACCTGGTTTATTGGACCTCGCACATGATAAGGGGACTGAGAATTTGAGGCGTAGGCTTGCAGTTTCATCAGGTTGCTTTGGCTGTTGAAAAATTTGCCCAGAGCATAGGGCCTCGATAACATCATTGCCATGGGAGAGCTTCCTTCAGAAGCTTTAGATTTCACCACCTGAAAAAGAAAGAAAATGTGCTTGTGAAACCTTCATACGGGTGCTTCAGGGTAACAGAATGCAGCACCCATTTAAGCTATGGATGAATTGCAGAGGGATAGCTAGATTCTATTTCTGCTTTATTTTGGATTAGCCTCATAGGCTGATTAACTTCTTCCTGGAGCCTGATTGGTCTTCTCCTGCAAGCCAATCAGTTGTTGCATTCTAGGATCCCACCTGCCTATTGTTCTAGGATCCAAGCTTAGTACATAACAGATTTCTTTTAAAGTCTTGTCCTCAAGCTATGCTGGCCAGATGAAGAGAGGATTGCTAAATTCCCTACTCTGATGCATCTCCAAATTACCATACTTTTCCATGTATCAGACGCCCCCATGTATAAGACACCCCCTATTTTGGGGGACTCAAACTCTGAAACCCCATTTTAAAATACAATATACTCCTATAGAGACTCCTTATACTGCATTTCTGCTACTTCTGTCCCTATACAACAGCATTTCATATCGGCTATAAATAATTCGTCCTAGCAAACCCTGACTCCCCTCCAGGGAGCTCTCAGCTGCAGTGTCTGCACACGCCGCCATCTACAAAACGGTTCGTGATAATTCTGAAGCATGGAACGTCATCGCCCGTGTTGTCAAGTAGCGCTGCTTGAGCTTCAGGGCTCAGAGACCTGCCGCCGCTATCGCTTTTCACTTCTGAGCAACTTGAGCATTTTGACGTGACTGCAGACTGACCTGCCTCCTCTAATTCTTCAACTGTTTCATTTTGAAATGCTCCATGACTGATAATCTCCGAGTGCACCGTCCCGCTTTTCACAGCAGGGATCATTCTGGTTGAAGTCAAACACCTGAAACCAAACCAGCTGACGCAGCTGCTTCTCCTCTTCCTTTCATTTCAGCGCATCGGCTCCAGACAAAACAATATGTTGATGTGCTTTGAAGTGCTATCCCATTGAGGCTCCTCTAAGAAGCAGAGTGGTTCCATGATATGTTAACTCTGAGGTTTGTATCCAATGGAGACTCTTGCCTCAGCAAAAAAGGGCTTCCACTAGCACAAATCAGGGTCCAATCTACATTTCCCAGACATAGCCGGTATTCATCCCTCATAAACAGCATCCTGGTGGAAAGCGCTGAAATGTCCAGTAAAACCCAAACATATGGCAGCCCGTGTCAGAAGTGTAGATTTTGACAAATTTCAACAACTTTGCCTGAAAAAGCTCAAACTTTTGTGTCTGGATTTTCAAAGCAACCCCGTGCTTTCTCCCATACTGTTCCAGAGGGCCCCCAAACTCTCAGGAGCAGCTTTTGGGGAGGACAACATGGGGCTTAGCAGGATAGAGGTGATCAGCTGGCAGTGGGTATTCTAACTTGCGCAGATGGAAAGGCATTCCTCAAAAATATCGGGGGATCAGCCTTAAATGTTGAAGGTACTTTCCATGTCTTTTAAATGGGCTAAATGGCAGTTTAAGAGATGGCCAACTTTTGTCTTCTTGAGGGAACGTTCTATTCTCCAGACATGGTTTGAGGGCCAGGAGCACAGGTTGCCACAATAAACTGACCCCCCACCCCCAAAAGGTCAGGTTCCATGACCAATTTGGTGCCATCTAAAGCGAGATGAGCGCCGCAACCCCAGAGTCGGTCACGACTGGACCTAATGGTCAGGGGTCCCTTTACCTTTACCTAGCATAATTAAGGTCTTTATTATGGAGCCCGTTATACTGCGTACAAGTATGAACCAAATCCAATACGGAGATGTCACCCTGAAGTGTGTCATATCTGCCCTTGAAAGCATTATTCTTTTCTCCCTGAGTAAATCTGTTGGAATGACATTTTACCTGGCTTAATATTTAGCAGGGCCATAAAAGACCAGATAAAATTACAAGGGGGGACTGCCCACCGGCTATTTCTGATTGCAAGCAAAGTGCTGTAATGTACGCAAAGAGGTTGCTTAATGCACTTTAAATGGTATCTTTGGGGAAATCTCAAATCTCTTTGCGATTAGCACCTGCCGAGGGAAAGAAGTGTGTAAATGCATGCAGATAGAGAGGTCTGCTGTAGGGATCTGAAGATCGAGATACAGATCAGACTGGTGCTGACAGAATCTCTCAATGCGTCTTCTCAGTTCAATGAGCACAAGCACAAACTCTCCATCCCTGGTCCCTCATTCTGCATTTCTATGTGTGCTTACTCATGTGAAAGTCAATGGGGCTTGCTAGTATGTGCATTCAGGGATGCAGCATAATGTCTGAAGCATGGGTTGCCTGGGTGCGCTTGCATTGCAAATCCTTGCACCAAAGCTTGACAAAATATAGCCCTCTAATTGTTCACCGAATGATCTGGCTCAAGGCCCCTCGGCACCATTGTTCCAGCAGGGGGCAGGAGGGAGCTATGTGGCTCTTGGATGGGTGCTGAAAAACATCTGCCCCAGTTGGAGTGCAGGGTGGGGCAAAGCCGGTGGCCATGCTCCCAGCTAGCTAGTGGGATCCACAAAAGCAGCTTAGAGTTAGTTCGGACAGCAGTTGGGACGTCCGAAGGCCACAGCAAACTAGAGATGCTCTATTCACAATAATGTTGTGGCCTTGTTTAGCACCACCCCCACCCCCCGTTATTGCTCCCCATTCTTGCTTTGGCATGGGCGCCCTTGGCTCGCGTCAAGGATTAAATGACAAGCGATTACCTCGTGAAAATGGCACCCACACTTCCCTTGCAAAAACTCCTTGTACCGTCCCATGGTAATAATAAAAGTATCAACCACTTCGTAGCCATATTGCTTTGCTGTGTTCAAAATAGCTTGGTTTTCCTTCCACAGATCTCGCACTTCGGCCTGCAATTGAAATCAAGTCATCTCACATTATCTCATTTATCCAGCTTTTGGTTAAATCAAGACATGTTATCATTGGGGCAGTAAGCATATGGATATTATGTACAGGTGCTGGGCTGGAGAAAATATAACCTTAATTCTTAAGTTATTTGATCAGTGTTTCCCCCAGCAAATAGTTAAGCTCAAGCATGTATTTCTTCAAAAGAGAGGGAGGAACAGAGGGGGAAATATTGTGTCCCTTAGATGTCCCACCTTTTTAAATAACTGAGCCCCAAACTTACAGATGTGCACAAATGGGAAGGTGCGAAAAGTGCTTTGCTCCAGTGTGGTAGTTTGGGAAGAGAAGCAGAATTCTATCATACCACATTGCATGCATTTAAACAATTTTCCAAATTTTTTATATTTATTATTTTATTATGTTATTTATTTGGTTGATTTTTATTTTTTTATTTTTTTTATTTGATTGATTGATATCTTCATCCGATGATCGCAGGGTGGTTTACAACATAAAAACCCAAAAATACATACCATAGTAAGAAACAGAAGCCATACCCACCCCCGACAGTTTAAAAGGCCACAGTCTGTTTAATTAGCCAAAGGCCTGGGAGAATAGATTTAATACATTTGGTATATAAAGCTGTTCTACAGTAACAAATGCATAGATGGTACATAGCCTGAAAGCCATAGATGATAATAATTGTATGGTACTGTATAAACATGTTTTTATTTTGGTGGTTGACAGAATGGATGAAGAAGCTTAAATTGTGGATACGAACTATCCCTAGAACCTGTTTACAATGCTCAACTCTGAAACACTTGACATAAGAAAATATGAACGGGCCTCTAGGCAGGTGCAAAGTACATTTCTTTAATCACTGAATATTCATAGAGAGGTTGCTCACCAGGATTTAAGGGAAAGGGCTTCCAAACCAGGCCAAACACTAACCCCTTCTGGCCAAGTGTTTGGATTTAAAGCCAATTTAGGGAGCCTCATTAAAATTAAGTGCTGCTACTGTCAGTTTGTCAATTTATTGTTTGTTTGTTTGATTGTATGTTTGTCTGTTGGTTTGTTTGCTTTCCTGGCATAAATTTATCTATTTTAAAACAATAAAGATATAAGATATACAGTTAAAAATAAAATAAAATAAAATTAAGGTACAGTGGTACCTTGGTTGTCAAACTTAATCCGTTCTGGGAGTCCATTCCCGAAACAATTAAAAAACCAAGGCGCGGCTTCCGATTGGCTGCAGGAAGCCGCAGAAGCCACGTTGGACGTTTGGCTTCCAAAAACGGTTCACAAACCAGAACATTCACTTCCAGGTTTGCAGTGTATGGGAGCCGATTTGTTCGAGAGCCAAGCCGTCCGACAACCAAGGTGCCGCTGTATTAGTAATACCAAAACATGCAGCACCATCTAGTTCAGTAAGTAGAGCATGAGACTCTTAATCTCAGAGTCATGGGTTTGAGCCCCACATTGGGCAAAAAGATTGCTACGTTGCAGGGGGCTGGACTAGATGACCCTCGTGGTCCTTTCCAACTCTACAGTTCTACAATTCTACATGTTTAGGATGAGGCACATCACATAACCTGGCAAAATATAATGTACGGGCATAGCAGCTGTGCTCGACAGGAACATGCTCCACCGTACTTCTGAGGAGCAATGGGTCAAACAAAATAAAATTGCAAAACCATCCTAACGGAGAAAAAAATGTAACCTACTGGTGACAAGAAATGTACTCCATCCACTGGCAGGTGAAAGCCCATTCCCAGGGATTTTATCACTACCAGGATATTTGACAGATTCGCCCTGTGGATCAAAGGAAATAAAACACACACATTTTATTTACAGATATATAAAACTGACGTACCATAAGCACCTCTTACTTTTGTCTCCGTTTCGTATAATGTCCCATACAATGCAGAATCAGATAAAATGATGTCTGTTTGTTTTTTTCCAGCAGCAGCCAGTTTGATACTGAGGATTTTGAGCTATCAAAAGTGTAGCACAGGGTTTGCGAGCCCTTGGCTATCCCCACGATACATTCCGGATCATGTTTTGTCAGTGAATTGTAGCTCATTTTGGTGAATAGGTTTTTTTTAATTGGAATCTGTCTGGTATTTGTGTGACACCTTCCCAGCAACCAAAGTGAGCTCAAAATGGCTAACGACAGTAGCAAAGCACTGACAAATGAAAACATGACCTAATACGAAAAACTGATGAGTTATGCAGAGTTGGCAAAGTTGACACATAAACCACGTGAGAAAGACAATTGTAACTTCAAGGAAGATTGGGAACTTTTTACAAGCTATTTAAAAAAACAACAAAATGACATGGATTCCTTGGCAGGTTTTGAATAAGCATCCACAAATTTATTAATAGAATATATGAGAGATAAGGTAATGATATGTACAAACTTTAACATGCAGAGAATAATATGTGCAAAGAAATCAGAGAGGTGAGCTGAGGGAAGTCTTTGGTGAGGGGGAGGGAGGGACGGGGAGGGGGGATAAAAAGGGGGGGAAATAATGTAATTGATTATTTGGATTGATAATTTGTTCTGCTGAAATTGTCTAATAATATATTTTTTTTAAAAAAAATGCCCTAATACAAAAGAAATGCATGTCATTCCATAATTCCACAGAAGCGGACATGGAGCAATGGATCCAAACTACAAGAAAGAAGATTCCACCTAAGCATTAGGAAGAACTTCCTGACAGTAAGAGCTGTTCGACAGTGTAATTTGCTGCCTAGGAGTGTGGTGGAGTCTCCTTCTTTGGAGGTCTTTAAGCAGAGGCTTGACAACTATATGTCAGGAGTGCTCTGATGGTGTTTCCTGCTTGGCAGGGGGTTGGACTCGATGTCCCTTGTGGTCTCTTCCAACTCTATGATTCTATAATTCTATGAATTCACAGGCTAAAAATGAGGCTTGCAAAAGGACAGAGATGGAGGCAGTGACATAGCATGGGTTGCCAGTTCCCGGGGCCACATGAAGGGGGTACGTATGCACATTCCACTGTCTAACGGCATCCCCATCACCCAGCAGATCGCAGCCCTAGAGCTAATAAAAGAGTTGTTCTGTTGTCTGGAGAGGGAAGGTTGGCATATGTCCAGGTTTTCCCAGAATACCGCAGCCTGCAGCAATGTCCAACAACTTTGGGCAAAAAAAGAGCTCAACAACTTTTCTCACCAGATTTTCACTGTTTGAAATATGGCAACCCTAGAAGAGGTCACTTCCCGGTTCGCATGTAGAAACCCATTTTCAACTGAAGCACACAGTTGTTTTGAGGCAGCACGGGGTGTTGAAATTTTGCACCCCTAACAATTTTGCGCCCAGGGCAACCGCTCCTATGGCCTCCCCCTATGCTATACCACTGCATAGAGCACTAGAAAAGGTATTGAAATCCTTTGGAAGAAAGGGCTTTGTGAAGATGACTGCCGGAAAACCTCCTAGGCACGGAGAAGTCATCATGCGAATTGAAGTGGAAGTTATTTTACAGTTTGGTGTAAGAACAGCAACGAAAGACTGTAGCGTGGACACTTACCGCTTCAGCACTTTTTGAATAATATGTAAGTGGTTGAAATTGAGCCATTGGACACCACCGACAACTAATATAGTCTGGTCTGTGTTCTCTAGCGGCTGAGATCTGAAATAAAGAAGAAAGCCAAAACTGCAAAATATACCCTTCCGCAGAATCAGAACAGATGGCAAGCGTTCACTTCAGCCAACCCTACAGGCCATTTCTGGCCACAAACAGCTGATGTCATTTAAAGTTACATAAGCTTAAAGAAATTAGAGACATATTAAGTATTTATACTTTTTCTCATTTTCATTTTGCACAAATCTAGATATATATCTGGCAAAGGCAGCACACACACACACATATTGTCAGGGAAGAGAATTTCAGCATTGTGCCAAGATATCAGCATTGCACTGGAATTCGAAGGAGGTTACAGGGTGACCTATTCACAATACCCATGGAATACTACTGAAGCGGGGCATGAAGAAGAAATCTGTGTCAGATGATACATCACTAAGAGGCAGAGTGTGATGTACGGCTCAGGACCGCAATACCTCAAGGACCGCCTGTTTCCATATGAACCTACCCGAACCCTGAGATCACCTTCTGACGCCTGCCTTCGTGCGCCTCCTGCTCGAGAGGTCCAGACGGTGGCAACATGAGAATGGGCCTTCTCTTCAGTGGCTCCCCATCTGTGGAATGCTCTCCTTAGGGAGGCTTGCCTGGTGCCTTCATTATACACCTTTAGGCGCCAGGCAAAAACGTTCCTTTTTAACCAGGCCTTTGACTGATTTGATTTAGAATAGAATAGAATTTATTATTTATACCCCACCCATCTGGCTGGGTTTCCCCAGCAACTCTGGGCGGCTTCCAACAAAGTACAGTGGTACCTCAGGTTACATACGCTTCAGGTTACATACGCTTCAGGTTACAGACTCCGCTAACCCAGAAATAGTGCTTCAGGTTAAGAACTTTGCTTCAGGATGAGAACAGAAATCATACTCTAGCGGTGCAGCGGCAGCAGGAAACTCCATTAGCTAAAGTGGTGCTTCAGGTTAAGAACAGTTTCAGGTTAAGAACGGACCTCCAGAACGAATTAAGTACTTAACCCGAGGTACCACTGTATTAAAATACAGTGATCTGTTAAACATTAAAAGCTTCCCTAAAGAGGGCTGCCTTCAGATGTCTTCTAAAAGTCTGGTAGTTGTTTTTACCTTTGACATCTGGTGGGAGGGTGTTCCACAGGGCGGGTGCCACTACCAAGAAGGCCCTCTGCCTGGTTCCCTGTAACTTCGCTTCTCGCAGGGAGGGAACCGCCAGAAGGCCCTCGACGCTAGACCTCAGCGTCCAGGCAGAACGATGGGGGTGGAGACGTTCCTTTAGGTAAACTGGACCGAGGCCATTTAGGGCTTTAAAGGTCAGCACCAACACTTTGAATTGTTGGGAATGTACTGGGAGACAATGTAGGTCTGTGCCCTGTACATTCTATGCCCTTCTAAAATGGGGCTCTTTTCTGGGGGGGGGGGGTGTTATTGGGTTGTTGTTTTTATTCTAATTATATATGTTGTGCTCTTTTCTGTGAACCGCCCTGAGACCCCCGGGTTTAGGGCGGAATATAAATTCAATAAATAAAAATAATGTAGACCTAGAGGTAGTTACTGAAGCTCTGCATTATAGTAACCAGGGCTGCTGACTTGCCCCCCTCCCCATTGAGGGGTCTCAGCATCATGTGATGTGTCCTGCCAACGCTCTTGTGTTGGCAGTGGGGGATGGGGTGCATGGAGGGTGATCTTCACCCTTCGAACATCCTGCGGATATACGCCAATGCTTGCCCGTGCTCGCCTGGTGGCAGGAGATGGCAGCCCCCTCAAAAAATTGGGGGGGGGGGGCTCAGCTCCCTGCCCACAAATATTGAGGGGGCCAAAGTCCCTTCCGCCCCCTATAGTTGGCACCCCCAGTAGAAATTCCTTCTCATCAATACAAGAATTGCATAAAACATCTCCAAGAGACTCAGAACCTCTCACAAATTCCTTCCCTCTTGTAGCTAGAGCAGGGGTCAGCAAACTTTTTCAGCAGGGGGCTGGTCCACTGCCCCTCAGACCTTGTGGGGTGAAATATACTCGGAGTCAATAGTGGCATTTCATGCTCTTTATTCAGCTCATAGTGGTGAGGAGGAATGGCAGTTCCCCCAGAGTGTCTGCCTTATATACATTATTTGCACAATGGGCCCCACGTGATTGGCTAATTCCAGGATTCTCCTGTAGGCCAATCAGGTTGCGGATTCCCTTCCACCTGGAGCTGGATTGGGTGGCTCCTGTGGACCAATGAGACTGCCGCATTCTGAATCCTATTGTTCTAGGACCAATCAGACTGCTGCCTTTTGGATCCTATTCAACTCAGTACATAACATGGGGGGACCGGACTATATTTTGAAAAAAATAATGAATGCATTCCTATGCCCCACAAATAAACTGGAGATGCATTTTAAATAAAAGCATACATTCTACTCATGTAAAAACATGCTGATTCCTGGACCGTCAGCGGGCTGGATTTAGAAGGCGATTGGGCTGGATCCGGCCCCCGGGTCTTAGATTGCCTACCCATGGGCTAGAAAGTGCTGGCATAGAGACATTGGATGCAAGGAAATCAAGTGAATCACTGTCAAAAATGGAACGATACCTTGGGAAACAGACGCTCCATCATACCTGAGTAGCAGCTGCTCAAGAGCCTCTTCAAAGGTTGGTCTTTGCTTTACGTCAATCCAAAACTGGGGGTAATAGGAGTAGCTGATAAAAGTCTCCCCGTTGTTCACGTTATGATAGAACTTCATGTCATGAGCCTTTTGCCATTCTTGGAGAGTCTCGTTCACTCTCTCTATTAAGTAATACATCATCCCTCTGTTGGTGGAATCGCCAATGAAAAGAACCTTTAAGGGCAAAAAAGCATATTGCAGCATTTCGTGTTCTCAAGTTTGCAGGCAGCTTAAATCGAAGCGCTTTTGCTCAGCCGAGAGGCTATTTATTTGTTTTCTTATAGTCAATGAATTTCTACACCACCGGTTGTCATAAATAACCTCCGGGCCGTTTGCACGTAGAAAATCATTAAAGCGACAAAACGCAATCACAACATAAAACCAATACTAACATTCGTAGGAAGCCAACAATGGAAAGCAGTACCCCGTTACAAGTGGACAACATGGATCAGCCACGTTCAAATACTTGGGGGGAAATACGCCACATATAAATGGCATCAACCTGACTGCTGCAGGTATTTGTAGGTATTTGTGTTCCACTTCTAATTCTGGCAAGGCGAACAAGTCACTAGAAGCACCCATGTTATGTAGAAAGACAGGAAACTGACTTATACCAAGGTGTAATCTACACACATATAAAAACCATTCTGAAAATACTTCTAAAAAAAAAAGAGAAGCATTTTTAAAAAATACATTTAATTTTCCATAAAGCTCGCCATCGCCATCAAGTGTTGCGTTGTATATTGCACATAAAGGTAAAGGTAAAGGGACCCCTGACCATTAGGTCCAGTCATGGCCGACTCTGGGGTTGCGGCGCTCATCTCGCTTTACTGGCCGAGGGAGCCGGCATACAGCTTCCGGGTCATGTGGCCAGCATGACTAAGCCGCTTCTGGCGAACCAGAGCAGCGCACGGAAACACCATTTACCTTCCCGCCGGAGCAGTACCTATTTATCTACTTGCACTTTGATGTGCTTTCGAACTGCTAGGTTGGCAGGAGAAGGGAACAAGCAACGGCAGTTCACCCCATCGCGGGGATTCGAACAGCTGACCTTCTGATCGGCAAGTCCTAGGCTCGGTGGTTTAACCCACAGCGCCATAAAGCACACTTAAAACGTTTTATTTGCAGCTGTATAGCTGAGTCCCAAGTCTACATAGTCTGGGATTGGTCTGTCAAGCTTTCAGGCAGGAGTTTCCCCCAGTCCTAGCCAGAGATTGAACCTCTGATTTTCTGCAAGCAGAGCAGATAGTCTGTTGCTGAGTTATTCCCCCCGCCCAACTGAATATGTTTTGTTATCTGTAACTGTGCTTTGCCCTTAACACAAAGCAAGTGGGAAAGAATGGCAATTAATTACCATTCAATTTCAACTAAAGAATGTGCAATAATTATGGTCTTGGTTGAGATATTGCCCAGCATTCTAGCACTGGACAGCTATGTTGGAAAATGACCACAAGCTAAAATTTAAACTATTTGACAATTGCCTAGTGTAGAAGAGAGTCTGTGCTTTTTGCTGCAAGGACGGAGTATGGAATATCTCATTATATCTATAAAATGGGATTAAATCATGGAATTAATTAGACAGGTATCATAAATCAGTCACAGTTAAAAGACTTACAGCAGAATCTAACCGCATCTACTCAGAAGTAGGTCCTACTGAGTTCAAGCTTTCTCCCAGGTAAGTGTGTTTTAGATTGCACCTTTAATTCCAAAATGCTCATTTAGGTAAAAGTATACAAGTTCCTGTTTAAACAGGTGTATTATAAGACCGTTAGTAAATATTGTCTTTTTAATATTCCGTGTTCTTAATAATACATTGCTGAGGGCGTTTTATTACAGCAGTAAAATGTGAATTGCTTTCTTACCATAATAAATAATATGTATGCTTCATCCCCTTTCATTTAGAATGTAATTGTGCAATTAGGTATACCTAGTTATCTGAACAACTACTTATTATTCATGACCTGTTCCTCACTTCAACTTTTTCTGAAAAGTTGACGTGTACAATAATTAAAGTTTTATGCTTCAGCACATCACTGAACTATTACGGTAAAAGTTAATTAACCATAAACTTATATGAGGTTTTGTGACACAGATGTAAAACTAATTAAACCATTTTTATTTGGTTTTCACATTCCCCCCCCCCCCAACACTGTTAAGCTCATGTCAGTTCCCAAATGGATACAATTTAACAAATGTAATATAGCCTTCACATAGTTTGCATTAATAAGGGCTTCAAAGGCAAATTGCTGCATATAATATGAAAGGAAGTGAGTAAAGAACTTCTCAAGCCGGAATTCCTTTCAGTCTCCACATATGACTGATTAACTTTGCTAACACACCATTAATCTATATAGACCCTCTTTAAAAAAATGCTTTGGGGAATTTATATATTCCCCCTTTTCATGTCTCAGCCAGTCCGTGGCTTTCATTTCACCACAGGTGATCTTGAGTTAGTACTGACAGAAATAATTCAAGCACAAGGTCACATGCACGGAAATGGGGGGGGGGGAGTGGTTCAGATGAAGGCAATAGCACCTATTAGAGATAGACTGAAACTCTACTCCAGGGTGGAATCTACACACATATAAAAAAACGCTGTGAAAATGCTTTAAAAAAAAGTTTTCAAAAATACATTGAATTTGGCATAGCTCACTCTCACCATCTAGTGTCACATTTGTATATCGCGCTTTACAATGCATTTAAAACGTTTTATTTGCAGCTGTATAGCTGAGTCCCTGGACACATTTAATGGCTCCCATTGGACCAAGCATTCATTGGACAGCATTAATTGGTGTGTTAATTTGTGTGTTATGTTCCAGCTTTCACGTGACGTAAAAGCCACTTCTAGAAATCTAGCAGAATAATGTGCAAGTTTAGTGCTAATTTCCGTGTTATATTTGCTTCCAGAAAAAAATATATGTTTGCAATCCTGGAATCCACTTGCAAGCCTGGAAGTTTGTATAGGGCTATCCACCTATAGGGTGCTCTGTAAGTGGGATTCCTTTAGGAATCACTTTTCCTCTCCTCAGCAAGTGATCCTGCAGGGTCCCACAACTAGCTTTCCTTAAGAAAAGCTCCTTTTCCTACAGCTGGGTTTATCTTTAAGTGTAATAAATGTTCCTTAATTTGGATAACATATAGCAAAATCTGTACATTTTTTTTTTTTTTACTTACTTGTAAAACTTGTGCCACCGGCTATTGTACCTGAGCCACAGATCTCTGTCAAATGTTAGAGAGTCAAGCCATGCCTATTAAGAATTGCGTTTCCAAGCAACCATCTTAGAATGTTCACTACAAGAAAAGTCAGTCTAGTGAGGTCCGCCTGAGACCTGCACAAGAATGTGAAAGAAGATTTGTTAAGATTATTAGGCAGAAGCAATGCCATGCATTAGATACCCAGCAAAAGAAACAGAGTGCATGCAAAGTGTGTCTATGCTCCAACCATAATACAGTGGTACCTTGGTTCTCAAACACCTTGGTACTCAAACAACCTGGAACCCAAACACTGCAAAAGTAAGTGTTTCTGAACTTTTTTCAGAAGCCGAAGGTGCTACGTTTTGAGTGTTACACTTCTGATATGAGTGCCACACTTCCGTTTTGAGTGTTATGCTGAGGTCTGTCTGTTTTCGCTATTTATTTTGTGTTTTTGTGTTTTTGCAGCTCTTTTTGTGTGTGACTGTGTGGAACCCAGTTCATCTATTGACTGCTTGACTGTGTGACTGCAGTGCATTGCTTATTGCTTCCATTTTATGGATCAATGGTTTCGTTAGATATTAAAATTCATGTTAAATTGCTGTTTTAGGGGTTGTTTTCAAAAGTCTGGAATGGATTAATCCATATTGCATTACTTTCTATAGGAAAGCGTGCCTTAGTTTTGGAACACTTTAGTTTTGGAATGGACTTCTGGAACGGATTAAGTTTGAGAACCAAGGTACCACTGTATGTTGTGTTTTAGTCTTCATCTGAAACATGTCACATCTTAATGTGTGACTGGGACCTATTTCATTCAATGCCTGAATACTGTCAAGTCAAGGCCAATTAGAAATAGAAGCGTGACGGCCAAAGGGAGATAATTCTGAAGTAATATCAAGGCTACTTTAATATATTAATAATAGCTTATATTCATATGCAAACATATGCCGAAGAATGTCAGGACAATGTATTCAGTGCTGAGATAAGCTGAACCTCTTTTCAGCTTTCCTGTTCCAAATTTACAACCTACCTTTTTGTTTTTTACACACTGTTGCAGCTCTGGTTTGTTCACAATGGGATATTGACAATCGTGCGGCTGCCATGTTATCTGCCTCCAATCACAGGTTCTGTTGTCGGAACAACTCAAGCAGGGCACAATCCATTGTCCTAAAAACAGAACATAACCACACTTTGGTTTTCATCTGGGCTTTTGTTAAACACACTTGTATTTGCTGTTACTAAGAGGAGGCGTCTGTGACTAGGACCAGATTTCTTCCCACCGCCTGGTCACTGACTGCCAGACAAGACCTCAATGTGACAACCTTTAAAGCTTGGCAGAATAACGCAAGAATCTGATTTCTGTATCTGCCTTTCCTCCCAGGAGCTCAAGGCTGTGTAGGATACCACCCCCCACCCCATTTTCTCCTCACAACAGCCCTGTGGGTTAGGTTAAGCTCAAAGATGGTGACTGGCCCAGGAGTCACCCAGTGGGAATTTGATACTTTATACCAGGTCAGATCGTTTGTCCATCTAGACCAAGGTTTCCCATCATCCCTGACCACTGGTCCTGCTAGCTAGGGATGATGGGAGTTGTAGTCCAAAAACAGCTGGAGACCCAAGTTTGGGAAACAGGCCTAGGTTTTTCATATCACTTGCTACCTGATCCTTTCAACTAAAGATACCGAGGACTGAACCTGAGAACTTGCCCATGAAAGGCTTGAGCTCCATCACGGATTTTCGATCCCTTCTCTAAACATTGCAAAGTTATAATTTTTATAATTAATTTATACAACACTAGACAAGTGTTGAACAAAGTTCCTGCTGTCAACACTTGCCTCTCCTGGTTCCTTAGGAGATTAGGGTTTTGCCACTGTAGTATCCAAAGAAAAGCCTTCCTCATTCTGTATAAAGCTTTGCCCATCTTAAGCTGCCACCATGAAAGGAGAGAGTCTTCTCTTCTTTAATACTGTTTTAAAAGTCTTTTTCACCAGCTCATTTCCATCAGCATCCTAGGGATGTTGACATAGGAGCTAAAACCTGTTGTGGTCAAGGGAGCTTATTTCTTGATAATAATGGGTATAGGAATATCTAGGAGTAGTAAGGAATCGTGCAGTTTTTAGCAATATTAAAATATTGTTATATATCCAACAGACATTTGTTTCTCAAGAAGCACACAGAGTTTTGACCTAACCTAGCTGTGTCATCAGCATTCGAAGTTCATGGTTCATTCTTGATCTTTTTCACTTAATGTGGCTCCCTGTAGCAAAATAACCTGCATTCTAGTGGGAACAGGATGCCTTTCTGATCCTGTATGAAATATATCAGGAACAAACCTTTTGTGTCTCCCATTTCACATGTTTTCAACTGCGGCTCTGAAATGGCTGACATGTAGTCAGCAGAGAGAGGTTGCAAGCCACAGGGTTCTTCAGGATGAATGAGTGTGCCACAATCCTGTATTAAAATGTGCAGATACGATTTGTTAACACCCAGCCATTATTTTGTAATATCACATATAAAATACATTGGACAATACAATATTAAGAACTCCCCAGTTAAGAGGAATGTTGCAAGGGAAGCTGTTCTTTCCTGGTTCCTGCTGTCAGACTTATCTGGCTCTGAAACATAACCAAAAATCAAACATACATAATCCCAACTCTGCAAATATGGACTTTTTCTTCTTCTGGGGATGCACAAATCTCTCAGTCGTAGTTTCATTCAGCTTCTTGTTTTCAGAATCTTAAGATCAGTTTTCCACATTTCCACATCAGTTTGCAATTAAAAAAAGTTATCATGAAAATCCGTAAGGTTACCTGTGTCAATTTGTACTAAAATACACATGGTGGTTTGCAACTTTGCCTAATATATCAATTTTGCAAAGCAATTCCCCCCCCCCCATAAGGCACACCTGACCATAAGGCGCACCTACTTTTTTTGGGGGGGGGAATTCAAGAAAAAAAATATTATTTAAAGGGAGCGCTGAGCAGAGCCTGTATGCATCCCAGGCTCTGCTCAGTGCTCCCTTTCATGAGCCGTGTGGAGCGTGTTTGCGGCGCTTGCAGGCTTTTCCCCAAGGAGTGAGAAAGGGAAGCCTGGCTTTTCCCCACCCCCAGCCCCCAGCCTCCCCGCTGCTCCCACAGCTTGTGGGGCTGGTGGAGGAAGCCCGGGTTTCCCTCACCCCCAGCCCCAAAAAGCAGGTCGGGGAGCTTGTGGGGCTGGTGGGGGAACCCTGGGTTTCCCACACCCCCAGCCCCAAAAAGCAGGTCGGGGAGCTTGTGGGGCTGGCGGGGGAAGCCCAGGTTTCCCTCACCCCCAGCCTCAAAAAGCAGGCCGGGGAACAGCGGACAGGCTGCACGCAGCCTTCCTGCTGCTCCCAGAGCTTGTGGAGCTGGCAGGGGAAGCCCAGGTCCCGTCCCCCCACAGCCCCAGGGACCACACATTCACTCCATAAGACGCACAGACATTTCCCCTTAGATTTTAAGAGGAAAAAAGTGTGTCTTATGGAGCGAAAAATACGGTACATTTTTTGTATGTCATTTTCGCGAATATATGCATTTCTAAGGATTCTTTACCACAGTTTATGTACTTTTGAACATGTTACTTGGCTAGATATCTGTATTGCAAAATTCAGTGTGCATTTTGAAGGATGATACTGTTTTGTTTTTTAAATTTCTATACAGCTCTGCATCTGAGAGTCACAGGGCAGTTTACAATCCAAAGATACAAGAATACACGAGAAAACAAAAACAGTACCTCACCCCCCCCCCCAGTTGAAAAGGCAAAGGACTGGGAGAGGATTTTGCCTGATGCCTAAAGACATGCAACAAAAATGTGAGTAAGATAGTTGCCTTTAAATATGGACCAAATTGAATTTCTCCCCCATCCCTAAATGATAGCACAACGGATGTGTTTTGCATGTAGAAGACCGCAGGTTTGATCCCCTGCAGTTCCAAATAGGGTTGGGGAAAATTCTGACTGAAACCTTGGAGAGCTACTACAGGTGCAGCACAGACAATAGCGAGAAAGGTGAACTGATTGCCTGCCTTGGAACAAGACAGCTGTAGCATTTGCCTCCAAGGATGGGTCATAAGGAAAGGGTTAAAATAGGTGTGATGTGATTGGCCAGTGCGAATGCAAGGGGGGGATAAAAGTTAGAGTGGGAGGTTTTGAAAGTCAGTTGAGTTGAAGTTGAGGTTTGGGAGTTAGTTGTGGGTTGGGAGTTGAAGAAGGAAGAGGGAGGTTTAGGTGTGGGTTGGTAGAGTTGTATTGTGAGAGAGTGAGAGCAATTGTTAGGTGGAGTCAGATAGATAGTTGGAATAATCAGTTTGGAGTTGTTAGGAACTAAGAATAAGAAACTGACAAGAGAAAAATTAACTGAAACCAAAAGCTTGTTCCTGCATTTAAAAATAAACTTGATTATTTGTTTATGTTAACAAATGACTGGACTCCGTGTCTCCCCGTGAGATACAGGGTGGTGGCAGTGGAAAAAGTAATCGCAGTGGCGGCACAGGGTCAATAGACAGTCAAACGTCCGGGGGCCCTGTGTGTGATCGCCACAACAGCTTCATATGCAGAAGCATCACAACCATGCGCTTTCCATTGGTGAATCTGTCAGGTCCGTATGGAACCTCTGAGCCCAGGATTTACACAACATTGGAACAGTAACCACCAACAGTACTATCAAAGGCTTCTACCATGTGGCATGACAATTTGCACAAGCCTTCGCAGGCAAATTCCAGATTCCTGAACCAACTGCTATTGCCGTCGCCTGAGTGTCATAAGAAAACTGAACAAGGATTTTCTTGTTCATTTCTTGCGGATGTTGCAGGTATTTAAGCAATATGCCATAATCTTTGCTTTCATTGCGGGCTGATTAAATGCATCTTTGTCAAGATGCCCTCAATTCAGCGAGTGAAAATATGACCAAAAACATTATTTTATTTTGTTTAATGTTTAAAACGACTCCTGATCTCTTGCAGGGGATGAATGCAGGATGTATGCAGTAAGCGAGGGAGGGCTAATGTCTTGTGATCAAAGGCGGCATTAATATTGCCTTGTAAAATGGAGTGGCCAAAGGTCAGCCACTCACATTTACTTTAAGCTCTGCATAAGATACTCCAATGATTTTATTCAGAGTGTGTGGCTTTGGAAGGTTCCTTACAGGCACTTGCAGAACTGCAGAATTTCCAATGCTTTGTTCAAAGATGAAAGTTGACAAAACTTTGGAAGTTGTCAAAAATACCAGACACTTCAAGAATGAGAAGCAGGCAAACAAATTATATTTCTTTTTTGGGGAGGGGCACCCTCATTTATACAAGGCAATCAAGAAGGAACCTTTGAAATGTCTGGACTGATTTCAAAAGAAAGCAAGGTTGGCAGGTGCCCTTTAAATCATAGCGTGATAATGTTATTTATACCATTGCAAGTTTTTTTTTGATGCTTTTGAATTATGGTGCTGGAGGAGACTCTTGAGAGTCCCATGGACTGCAAGAAGATCAAACCTATCCATTCTGAAGCAAATCAGCCCTGAGTGCTCACTGGAAGGACAGATCGTGAAGCTGAGGCTCCAAGACTTTGGCCACCTCATGAGAAGAGAAGACTCCCTGATGTTGGGAAAGATGGAGGGCACAAGGAGAAGGGGACGACAGAGGACAAGATAGCTGGACAGTGTTGTTGAAGCTACTAACATGAGTTTGACCAAACTGCGGGAGGCAGTGGAAGACAGAAGTGCCTGGCGTGCTCTGGTCCATGGGGTCACGAAGAGTCGGACACAACTAAACGACTAAACAACAACAAAGTTTCAGCAGAGAAGATTCAATAGGGAACAACAAATGAGCACCTAGTTTAGTTGGAGTAGTAGAGTTTATGTTGAGTTAATCATGCTGGCATTGATTCCACACCTGAACTCTCTTGAGGTCTCCCAAAGGGGTTCTACTGAACCCACAACTTATGTTATTAATTTATGTTCAAGAGAGAGGTTGGTGCGAGACCTGCTGAAAGGGAAATAAATTACACAACCTCTAGTGAATATGCCAATATGGTCTTAAGTGGATTATGGCAACTGATTTCAGCAGGTTATTTGGTAACTTGGCTTAATGTCAGCTGAAAAAGCCACATGCTTGTATGTAAATCTAAGCAAGCCATAAATATATCAAGAATATGTGTGTCAAAATATTAGCAACAAGGTAGATTCAAGCTCGGGTCCATGTTCCTGAGATCACATGATTACAGCTATACTTCTCAAATATTCAAAGAGGGAGATATTAAAAAGTTCTAATTTCTTTAAAACACTTGAATAATTACTTCCTTAGAGCATCAGCATCCTATGATCTCATCCAAGGCCTTTTCTGGATTCATCAAGCTTGAGTCCAGCAATAAATCACTGAAATTGTAAAATAGGAGTAATAGAAAAATGAAATGAACTAGCTTGGGGATAGATTTGCACAGTTCTGCTGCCCTCATAAATAAATGTCTGTGTGCTGCCTTTGACTTCCTATTCATTCATTTAACTTGAATAGCATTTATATTTCAAGAAATCTCAAATCTAAAAAAAAATATGAACATTGCAAAAAAGCATCCTCACATGTCATGATGAAAATCAGGAATTCAAGAACCATGCATTCCTAGTGGTAAGGGGCACCATTCTTTTAATGAGGTACTGATTGATCACTAAAAACCCTGAAAAAGGAGTGAAAACTGAGAAAGGAGACTGCATTTGGTGTGGACTGCCCATTCACATTCACTTGATCACACCAAATTGTCTGGTATGGGCATGCCATTAGGTATCTACTTTTGGCAAATTATGTTCTGAGTACTTCCCCCTTAATTAAACGATAGGTCCTATGCTTTGCCAAAGGGAAGGCACAGTAAGATTCCCACAGAACAACAGGAAACCGGTGGGTTGGTTATATTAAAGGAGACATATGCCCTCTAAATCAAAACAAGTACAAACAGGACTCACCCAGAAACATACAATTGTTTTGAAGAGCTTTGCTAGTGATAAAACAGAACCACAATTGCCATGATGTGCAGGGCATTTGTTAGCTCTGAGCAAACAAGTTTTCCAGGTTTCTGAATTGCAAGGAAACCTGCAGCTCCTCTTTCCCCAATCATCGGCTTCCATATCACAGGTATAATAATATGATTTGATATGATATGATATGATATATGATATACTATCTATCATATAATGTTCAGCTCCATGAAAAAATATCTCAAATATATGTCTCAAATGGGCCACAGAGAACATCATTCCATGCCATAACAGAATGATGTATGCAGTCAGCTTGGTATGACAGCTATATCTAAAGAAGAGGAACGGTATTCTTGCTTGCACTGTTCAGTTGTGACTACACAGCTCTATCTCACTTAATCAGGACAAAATGAAATTACCAATTCCTTCTCCGAAACATCTGCAACTCATTGCATTTTTTAAAAAAGGAAAAGCTCCTCATGAATTCTCTTTAGTCAGCTGATGTCCGTTTTCATACACAACCAAAGTGTACGATGAAAAGTGATTAACAAATGCTGTAGGAAAAGTAGGCTAATAACATTAGTCGGAATGAGCTCATAAAAAGTCAAATAGGATTCTCACTGCAGAGAAATAAATTATGAGCAGATGGGTTAACCCCACTCTATCAAAAACGATTCATGCAGCAGAGCAAATGAGAAGCAAATGCCGCCATAATTGCCACGGTGGTTTCTACTGCAACCCACCTGCCTCGGGGTTTTAGCCAAATGATCAATGTATGTGTGCTCCACCCCCAGCCACATTCTGGGCTCTCTATAAAAAGCCTCAAAAAGTCCCATCTAAAAGCAACAGCACAATATCCAGCTCAACACATTGAACTCTTCTCTTTGCCCTCTTTTTGGGGGAACGGGGTGCTCAGAATAGATATGTGCTTCCATGCTGGAAAAGACGAGAAAATGGCTGAAGATTTGGTAAAAAGTTCATGAATTAAAAGGCATTCCACCCTGAGTGAATGAGGTAGTGGATAGCTTTGCTCAGTGCCATTTTTCTAGAAAAAGAGGTGCTGCAACTCCCCATAAACACCTCCCTTGTTCTCTTACAATGGCAATGGTGCCCATTTGAGAGATGCCGGGACTGAGTTCCGGTGAGTTCTGGCTGGGAAAAAAACCCCTGGCCTTACTGATGCTATATTCTGGATGGAATTAAAGGGCAACAAATAATCATCCATGATAATTTGCCAGAAATGGAAAGCGGTGCTTTTGAGGTTTTCTGTGTCAAGTGTTGTTTTAGGTACAGTTGTACCTTGGAAGTCGAACGGAATCCATTCTGGAAGTCCTTTCGACTTCCAAAACGTTCAGAAACCAAAGTGCGGCTTCTGATTGGCTGCAGGAAGCTCCTGCAGCCAATCAGAAGCCCTGTCGGATGTTCAGCTTCCAAAAATAATTCACAAACTGGAACAGTCACTTCTGGGTTTGCAGCGTTTGGGAGCCAAAACGTTTGAGAACAAGGTACAATGGTACCTCTGGTTACATACTTAATTCATTCCGGAGGTCCGTTCTTAACCTGAAACTGTTTTTAACCTGAAGCACCACTTTAGCTAATGGGGCCTCCTGCTGCAGCCGCTGCACAATTTCTGTTCTCATCCTGAAGCAAAGTTCTTAACCCAAGGTACTATTTCTGGGTTAGCGGAGTCTGTAAGCTGAAGCGTATGTAACCTGAAGCATATGTAATCCGAGGTATCACTGTACTACGCACCTTGACTAGGCTAGTTGCAAACCAAATTCATATCAGGATTTTCTTTCAATAAAAAGCGTAAGGTTTACTCCAGCACAATGGCAAAGGATGAAATTTGCTGCCATTAGTTCCTGCACAGCTAGTTCCCTGAAGATCTGGGCTGCTCCTCTGGGTGTGTAAGCATCTGGAAGATTCCCTTTGAAGTAAATATGTTCTGATAAAAGTCAGAGAGGAAGTTAACGCGGCATCAGGCACACGAACAGGATTAGGCTGCTCTCCTCCACAACGCCACAGACCCAATTAGTTCCTGCCCTTCATGCAAAAGTGGGGGGGTGGTGGTTTACATGTGTGTTGAGGGATAACGCTAATGCAAAGCATACTGCGTTCTCAGGCATATCTCTTTGTTCGTGTTTACCGTCTACTCTCTAATATGCTTCCAACAGATCCGAGCCGCAGGGCTTTGATGTTTTTAATTTTGTTAATATCACAAAGGCCTCATATGAAAGCAGTGTCTCATATCGGGTGCTAGGGCTGTACATTTATATATTTAAAAAAAACCGTGAAGCCATATGCTTCATCTCCCCATTTGGGGAATTAAGGAATCACATGGGTGATTGGTGAGAAGAAAACGCGCCGGCTGGGCTGCGGAAAAAGCAGCCTTCTTCCCGCCGATAGATTTCCATTAACCAGGACGTTTCTCTGTCTACCTCTTTCTTGAGCGAGGGAATGTATAAAGGGGTTTGCCCTAGACCTTGACACAGCACAGCCCCTTGGTTAGGACAGTTCAAATCCTCTGCAATCCCTTCTATGATTTTTAATGGGTTGGGTAAGAACCAACTGGAAAGACATTTGTAGATTTCTATTCATAACAATTTGAAGGACCGCTGTTTACGCTGCATCCAGTGTGCTGCTTTGGGAAGTGGTGTGCACATGGCGATAACCACAATCCACATCTATCCTGATCTATCTCATCTTTTAAAACAAAATCTTATGTTTCCTTTCCCAAACCGGCTTCAATCCAAATTGGAAATCTGGGCCTGATTGCCTTGATACAGCAACCTCTGTTCCTGACCAGCACGAAGGCGTTTGTCTCAAGCCGTTGTTTTGGGTGTGGTGAAAGGGCATCAAATTGTTAGCTATGATTGTTGTGTTTTTGCTGCCAGGAAAGCTGGAGTTCCCGTGGGAGCTAGACGTCAACTCGCAGCCTTTTGATCCAAAGGGAAGCCACAGAGCTCGGCAGATGCAAGAACCAGATGCTAGTGAGAACCCAAGAAGTGAGGATTCTCCTAACATCCTTCCTCTGGCAGTGGAGCTAGAACAGAGCCATGGTGTCTGCTTGCCATCGATGAGTGGATAAAGACCTGAGAGCTGGGGATGGGGAAGGAGAGGTTGGGTGTAGGAAGTACTCATGGGGTGATGGAGGAGAATGAGGGGAAGGGGGGAATCAATGCACAGGAACCAGAACAGCAGGACACATCACCAGAGGAAGTGTCTGTCTCCATGAGCATGGCGGGTGCTGAAGCATAGGGAACAGTGAGAGGGGTGCTCTAGGAAGCTGAGACAGACAAAGGCCTACAGCCCAGGTCCCTAGCTCACCAGGTGAGGCTTGCTAGCTCTGGGAGGACGTGTGTGATTCCTTAGATGGAGGAGGCTTGGAACAGGTGAGGGTCACTTTCTGTCAGGGACTGGATTGAAGAGGAATGGTGGAGACCTCCCCTCTCCTCCTGCACTTCCCAGAGAAGAGGGAGACGGTATAGATTTAGAACAGTGGTTTGCAGATGGTCACAGTTTAGAGGCTGCAGAGGGGGGAAGATGGGAAATATTGGGAGAGAAGCAGGAGGAAGAAGAAGATGCAGCAGGGGAGAGACTGCTGACAGACTCAGTGTCTTTGGAAAGCAGGCCAGGACCCCCCCCCCGCCGCCGCCCAGGTCCAGGCAGGCATTGAGAGTAGGAGAACAGAAAGCTCAGAGGCAGAAATCAACCAACTTAGGGATGACATATAATAGGAGAGACGGAAGGGGTGGGACTTTACTCGCAGCAACGCCATTATCCAAGAGGCAGCATCACACGTCTCTTTCTCTGAATATTGAATAAATTATCTCAGTAAGAACTTCTTGTTTTCCCATTTCTGGCTGCCAGCCGTGAGGGAGGGAGATCGGATTCCCTGAAGCCTGACACCTGCCTCATCAAACCCAGATGCTGCAACCAGCAGGAAAAATATCAGGGGCGCCGACTTGGGCCCTGGGGTATGGGTGCCCAGCATGTGCGCTGTGATGTCACATCATGACGTCACACGCCCCACAGCCTTGGAACCTGACTTCCACCTCGGAGGTCTTGTGAGACCTCAGATGTGACTTCCGGTGCTTTGCAAGGCACTGAAAGTTGCATCGGGAGCCCTGTGGTGTGGGTGTTGAGCACGCATAACAAAACTCAGGGCCCCAGGGTCCCCTATAGTTGGCTCCCCTGCAAAGTATAAAAGGGAAGCAGAGCTGAGGTGCTGTCTCTGCTCCACTGCCCATGTTGAAGGACCTTGGCTTAGGAGAAGAAGAGAAGAAGAGTTTGGACTTCATATCCCACCTTTCACTCCCCTTAAGGAGTCTCACAGCGGTCAACAATCTCCTTTCCCTTCCTCCCCCACAGCAAACACTTTGTGAGGTGAGTGAGGCTGAGAGACTTCAGAGAAGTGTGACTGGCCCAAGGTCACCCAGCAGCTGCATGTGGAGGAGCGGGGAAGCGAACCTGGTTCACCAGGTTACGAGTCCACCACTCTTAACCACTACACCACGCTGGTGTAGAGATGCTGCAAGATCTCTGCAGGATTTTGGACATGTGGATTGACCCTGGACGGGGGTTTGACATACTGGCTTGCTTCCAGGTAGGCCAGGGGTTCAGGACAAAAGAGAATGAAAACCCATGGTCAATTTCAAAATTTAGGCTGCACGTTGAAGGCAGTTTATATCGATATCAATCGATAGCAATACTACCAATCAATACCAATATTTTGGGATACAGAGCTGTCAAGTGAAGAAACGTTTTGCTTTGGAAAATCGATAAAAGAACGACCATCTCTAGGTTAGATTTCCCTGGCTGGCTTATACCGACACTGCTGATAAATATACTGTTGTTTAATGCACACAGCTGGAGAACAGAAATAAGGAAGACAAATTGGCTCCCCCAAATCACCTACAAATCTGTTCTTTCTTTCTTTGAAACCCATAATGGCAACTAAATTGGCTCTAATAGATTTTCAGTGCTCTTGCTGCTTTAATCAAAGAAGAGAATTTAATGTTGGATGGGTGTGTGTGTGTGTGTGTATGTGTATAACAACATTTCCCAAAAGATATTGATTAAGGGTTTGCCTTCTGGTGCACAGCAGATAGAACGCACAGTCTCCTTGCAGCTTGATAGCATGATGGCATGGAGGAAGCTTTTTTACAGATTGGATGCTGAAGCTGGTGCCAAAGGACAAGGTCCTGGTTAAAAACTGACTCTGTTCTCCACAGCAGAAAGTTCACAGCGCTGCACACCCTCAGTTTCTTTCGATTCGGGAAGAGTAATCAAGGAACCGGTAGCGAAAAGCAACTCAAGCCATTACAGCGGCAATGAATTAATCCGGGACACTGAATGAATCACTAAGTTCAAGCACTTACGTCTGCCACACAAGACCATGATGAATGAGTTAACAGGGTAGCTTGGCAGGTGCGTAAAACACAAGGCAAGGTTGCTGCTGAATTAAAATGGTGGAAAACACAGTTACCTAAATTAGGATTTACAGCTATAAGAAAAAGAGAGAAGGAAATTTTGGGGTAAGGCAATATGTGAACAGATGAAAGGGGTTCTGGAATCAAGTGGAGCCTTCTGCTGTTTGCTGCTTCTCTGCTACGTCTCTCTATACCTGAAGGAGTGTCTCCACCCCCATCGTTCAGCCCAGACACTGAGGTCCAGCGCTGGGGGACTTCTGGCAATTTCCTCCCTGTGAGAAGTGAAGTTACAGGGAACCAGGCAGAGGGCCTTCTCTGTAGTGGCGCCCGCCCTGTGGAATGCCCTCCCTTCAGATGTCAAGGAAATAAACAACTATCTGACTTTTAGAAGACATCTGAAGGCAACCCTGTTTGGAGAAGTTTTTAATGTTTGATGTTTTATTGTGTTTTAAATATTCTGTTGGGAGCCGCCAAGAGTGGTTAGGGACGCCCAGCCAGGTGGGCGGTGTTGGAAAATGTTCATTCCACCTTAAGGAAAAGACATGGAACTGTTACGTGTCACATGTCTGTTTACATTCCAGCACTGTTTTGCTGGCGTTAGCAGAACTTCCGCTGTGTTATTGCTTTTGCTTTTGACTCTCTCGCCAAGAAGACAAAGAGAAAGACGACATGTTTCTTTGTCCTGATTTATGATTAATAAATCCGTAGTTGTAGTATGCTTCCACAAGCCTCACACCTATTCTGTTTGCGCAGTTTGCACTGCTGATATAGTGTGCCCTGGCTTTGAAGCCTGGGTCGCTGATTTATGTCAGAGCAGAGGCCGATGGGTCTTCACAGCAGGATGGCTGAAAGGAGACGACCCAGCTGGGACTAGCCAGCTGGCCTTTCAACCCTCTGTATGCCGACAGGCAGAGTATAAATAAAATCATCATCATCATCTCTATATGCTGGCACAGGGGAAGGAAACCTCAGGGGCCAAATGACTCTCTGTCTGGCCCTCAGAATTCTACTTAGGCGACATCCCTCATTGGCCAACTCTTTTTGCCTAGGTGGAATGTGTCTTTTTAATTAAAAAATATATTTTTGTTAGCTTTCAAATTATTATGGGACCACAGAGACAAGTAAGCAATAATTCAATAATATAGCCTAACTAAAGGCAGGGCGTGCGAAACCTAAATATATATATATTTCAAAATAACACCTAATCTAAAATCATGACAACCATATTTCTCTAGATTCTGCAGGGAGAGATACCTGTAAATCTGAAACGAAAAAGAAAAGAAATAAAGTTCCCTCATACTGAATAGAAATGATCTACTGCCCTGTAGTGACCCATAACTAATGTGTTATTCCCTGCTCCCCCACCAGTCTACATCTCTCATTAGCCCTTCAATGGGTTTTGCCTGGATGAGGTCTGATGATGCTTCTTCCTTGTGTGGATCGAGGAAACACAGGGGTGTAGAAACTATCTTACTGTAAAAGAGTAACATTTGCATTTGTTGCTCCACCCATATTTGCATAAGGCCCCACCCACTGCTGGCATGTGGCTCTTGGAAGCTTGTTAGAAAGGGAATGCAGCCCCTGGACTGAAATAAGTTTCCTACTCCTGGCATGTGCTGCTGGTGCTTTGCCTGATAACAGATTTTATAAAGCACACCAGTTATTAGAAATTTCCTAGTGCTGTGGAGAAGCTTATTTTTGTGCTCCAAAAACGTAGCTTTTTTTAATTAAAGGGAAATGATTATCTCGAACCGGCACAGATGTTTTATGTAGAAGTTGCAGCACAGGTGGAGAGGTGTATTCTGTGTCGACTGAAAATAGTAAAAAAGATAAATAGTGTTGGAGCCTCTCTGCAAATCCAGTATTTTCAGGTTGTGTCAGTTATGGAAACAGGCATTTAAAATTCCTTTAGTACAACATGTCCTGTAATGAAACGATTGAGATGCTTCCACTAAGCGGCACACACCCCTCTGAATTTGGCTGCAGCTTCAGTCCAGAGCCCATGATAATTAATATAATTTATCATGCATAATGAGAAATCAAATTATTACGTATGACATATCTTTAATCTGTGATTCAATATCTTTCTGTTGTTTAGTAAAACCAGATGGCCGCAAAATACAGCTCTCCTAGAATTCAGCAAAAATGTGTTCAGGCAGAAACATGCTCTCTTCCTGAAACTATTTTACCCACAGTTGATGACAATACATCATCCATAAACTGGGTGTTCCTGCTAAACCACAATGCAACTGGTTTGCCTAAATCATGGGTATGTTCACACTTTCCTGTATGCAACCTGCATGCTGAAAGACAGTTGACTACCTATGTTAAGTTGCGGGTGAACATATCAGGCGACACAGCAATTCTTCAAACAGCTCTTGTTATTCACAGGCCAGAACAGAACTGAACTGAAGGGTTCAGCCAGCCTGCTTATATAGAGCTCCACTAGAACGCAACAATAACCATTTTCTGTAACTATCCAATCACTGAATGTCACTTTCAATCCCTTATTTGCATATGTGGACCTGAGTGAAAACTATCTACAGTATTCCCCTGCTGGCCCAGGGTGAGAAGTTCAGTACATAACAACCTACATCCCGCTGTTTACTCTGCATCCAGCACTGTATAACTTAACATTAGCCACAATCCATCTCTATACCATATCTATCCTGTGATTTCTTATGAAATACTCTGTTTCAGTGGGTTTTCTCCAAACCAGCATCATTCTGAATTGGGCGGGGGGAATGGCATAGTTGGGTTTTAAGCAAGCAATGCTCACATAGCTTTAAGTGTGCCGATATTGCTGTACTGGGGATGGAACGAGAAACCGACTGTGTGGCGAATCACAGATTAAGTTCACATTTCCTTTAGTACCTTTGGGTGCAGCTCATCAGGCTCTGGAGATCTGAATTCATTTAAAGTAGCTAGGTGTTCCCTTATCACCTCTGTTATGTACTGAAGTTCTCACCCTGGGCCAGCAGGGGGATACTGTAGATAGTTATGCAAATGAAGGATCGAAAGTGACGTTCAGTGATTGGATAGTTTTAGAAAATGGCAACAGTTACATTGTTCTGGAGCTCTATATAAGCAGGCTGACTGAGCTCCTCAGTAAGTTCTGTTCCAGCTTACAAATAAAGCGCTACTTTGGAAGAATCGCTGTGTTGTCTGATAGGTTCGCCCACAACTTAACAACCTCTTTTCCTATCTTGGGCTCCAGCTCCTTCCTTGCATTGTTTATTCTGTTATCACCAAGTTGGGCACTGGTTTCCTTTTAGGTGAAGATAGAGGCAACGTAGACACTGAGCAGTTCTGCCTTCTCTCTGTCACCTAATAGGATCTCTCCATCTTCCCCATGCAAGGAACCTTGCTTGTTCCTCCTCTGGCTTTGAACATAGCCAAAGAAATATTTGTTATTATTTTTAACCTCTCTTGCAAGCTTGAGTTCATTATGAGCTTTGGCCTGCCTGACCTTCTCCCTGTGACTGCATACGAACCAACATTTCTCCAGTGAAAATAGGGACGCCCGATTCCATAATAATAATTTTACTATTTACATCCCACCCACCTGACTGGGTTGCCCCAGCCACTCTGGGAGGCTTCCAACATATATAAAGACATTAAACATTAAAGAAACTCTTCCCTATACAGGGCTGCTGTCAGATGGCTTGGGGGGTTGGATAACTCCATATCCTCCAACATTTCTCTGATGAAAATAAGGACATGCTGAGGAAAAGAGGGGCGTTCCAGGATCAACTTAGAAACCAGGACAGCTTCTCTAAATCAGGGACTGTCCCTGGAAAACAGGGACACTTGGAGGGTCTGAAACTGTTGGCTACTCATGTATACTCTTCCTTTGTGATTTCTCCTTATTTATAAGCGAGGGGCCTAAATAATTGAAACTTGGTCTACATGCACATTACTAGTTGTAGGTACACTTCCATAACTCACATCAAGGCAAATAATGACCCAACTTTGTAAGTTTGTAGAAAATATACCATAAATTTTGTTCAGTAGTTATCTCTCTCTAATTTCATGTGGGAGAAAATGTGTAGTTCAAATCACCATTTTGGATTATATCTGCTCTCTTGGCTTAAATAAAGGCATAACAGTTTTTCTCTCTTTCCACCGATGAAGCATTTATTCTTGAGCTTGCACTATTTAAACCATGCCACATAGTTGTTGAAGATTAGGAAATCTTCATACCACTGTGGCACACAACCCCTCTCCTGATTTCTGCCTGGTTTCCCCATGTTATTACAGTAGCTCCTTATTCACAACAGCTCCTTATTCACTGACTTGTTTGTCAGTGCAGAAGCCAAAATTTTGCACGGTGCTGCAAACCACCTTATTGTAGATTGAGTGATGGCTTTGCTGAACTTCCGCTCCCATTTGAAACCAACAAGTTCTGTTCTGTACTAAAGTAGGCGGTTAGTTAGACAAACCCAGAAACGGAAAACAGCTCCTGTGAGCAGGTAAAGTTGTGGCGAACTGTCTCTATGTGGATAACAAGGAATCAAATAAGTTGCTTTCTCCCATATCTCAAAATAGCACATCTTAGCCTATCTGAAGAAGTATGCATGCACAGGAAAGCTTATACCCAGAACAAACTTAGTTGGTCTCTAAGGTGCTACTGGACATTTTATTTTTTATTTTTAAATTTAGCGAATCTCAGAGAGGCTTTATCCAAAATAAAAAAGACAATACTTTAAAACAGGCTCCTATTCAAAAGAACTCATGCTAGCAAATAATTAGGGTGAATATTTATGCTTGCACAGTTCAGAGGAATTCCATTGGGTGACAGCAGATGTCAGTGGGGGGAACCCTGGAACATAGTGTTGAAGTGCAATGGGGTGGCATTAGACAGAAATTTATAACTAGGTGGCTGGGGGACAAAATGACTTGGGTAGGAGAGGATGCACAGATCTTTCTGGTGATAAACCATAGCTTTATAGTTGTGGCTTAGCCTATTAAAAAGGAACAAGCTGAATGCTAAATGATTCACTGCAGTTGAACAATAAAGGAAAACCACAGGGAACTGTTGTTAAAATGTTGAGTTGCATTATAAATGCACAGGATCCTGGTTGTTTTAGTGAGGGTTACTGTACATTATTATTATTGTCATGATATTGGGATTTACTATTATTATTGTCATGATATTGGGATTTACTAAAGATTTACAAAAAAAAATCTGTTAGTTTTTTTAAAATGTTGACTGGTGCTTCACTTTTTATTGTGCAGGAAATGGACTTTGGCTAAGTCCAGGGAGGGGAATTTATGTCCTTCCAGTTGTTGGCGAGCTACAAATCCCAGTTGGTGATGCCAACTGGGATCGATGGGAGTTGGGAGTTTAACAATATGTGGAGGGCCACAGGTTACTCAACCCAGGACTATGTAATAAAGATCTCTGTGTTTGTCACATCCTTGAAACATCACTACGGCAACCCTTCAACCCTCCTTTTAAAAGCACAAGGAAAGTAGTCCTCTGAGCAAATTTGTACTGGCCAAAGTCAGTCCACATGGACAGAATGTCGTGGAGTGCTAGACTAGGACAGCAGGAACCAAATTCAAAGAATTTCTCAGCCACCTAGCTTTGTGACAGTCACTATCTGTCAGCCTAAGGTAACTTACAAGGTTCTTAAGAAGGTACAGTTGAGGAGCGAGGAGTTACACATGATGCTTTGATCTCATTTGACAAAGTCATCACGTAGGTATTGGCTGAGATCTAGATCATTACTGTTACAGAAGCAAGGTGGGGGTGTTCCCCCTAAACACTAAAACTAATAAATGCTAGGATTTGGGGTTATTTGTGATGTGAAAAGAGAATATAAGCTGCAGAGGAATTTCTGGGCTGACTTACGCAAACCAGCCTGGCTGGAAGAGGGAAGAGTAGATCAGTTGGCATTACAATAGAGAGCCACTGAGGGTCGTCAACAACTCCTTGTCCCAGGTGTGACCAGAGACAGAGATCTGGAACTGCCCTGGGGGAGGGCAAGGGGCTTCTGGGAAGAAGAAGGTGAAGATCCATCTTGGCCAGGCAGAAGGAAGGACGGCCTGCAATGCTTGGGGCCATGCTGTGAGATCTGGATCCCCTCCATGCAGACTGAGGGTGTTAATTAGGCAAATAAACTCTATTTCTTAAAGCGCAACAGCCTCCACCATGTCCTCTATTCTCCAAAGGGACACAGACCCTGTGTGGGCGCCTGAGATCCCATGCGCTCTTGCCACAGCTTGGCAGAGAGAGGGACCAGCGCCGGTCTTTTGTAACATTACTTTCGGTGAGCCCAAGGACACCGGGGAGCTGGAAGAGCTGCGGAAAAGCGCTGGAACAAATCCGAAAGAGAGGATATGATGGAGATCTATGAAGTTATCCATGATGTAGAAAAAGTGGATACAGGGAATTTTACTCCTCCTCCCATGATACTAGAATCTGGGGCCATCCAATGAGATTGAATGGTGGAAAACAGAATAGTGCACAGCTGAACTGTGGAATGAAAATGTGGTGAAGACCATTAGCTTAGATGTTTTTAAAGGAGATTTATAAGGGATAAGTCTATTAGTGGCTTCTCGTTTTGATGGCTATATGGTACCTTCAACTTCAGAAGCAGAATGGATTCCAGCTATAATAATGGTAATATTGCTTATTACCAGAAAAGGTGGAAACTTGGGGCCAAGCTATTGGTTGTATGCTTTGAGACCAAAGATACTTTGGTCTGTTCCAGTCTCACAAACACACACACCATGATGTGGCAGAGTCCTGAGTCATCTACAACAAGGATATGTGCTAGAGTCTTTTTTTAAAAGAAAAGTTTTGAGAAACACAATTTAATAATCCAATTTGCTGTTTTTACAAAAGCAATTTTGCTTCTCTTTATTTGGCCTGTAGGCTAAATGTTCCATGAACACTAACAACTCTAACGGATCAATGGTGTCTACTTCAGGCAACCAGATACTCACAAAAATGTTAATCATATTTAATTAGTTTTACACAGATGAGTTCGTTCTAAATAATTGTGATTTGTTAATTCTAAATATTGATTCAGATATCAGATTAATTAAATTAAAGCAGTCGGCTGTAATTTAGTCTTTCTGAAAATGAACGTATGATCCAGAGGTCAAAAGATTGCATCTAGACATATGAAGTAGTATATCTATAGATATCCTAATTCATATGTATGGATGCACTTTTCCTAAGACAAACTACCACTGCAGAGTATCAGAAACAAGAATGAGGGCAGAATCCAGTAGAGAACCCCTACCCTAAATCCTATTGAAATGAATGAAGCAAGGTATATCCTGCACTACAACACATCCATTTCACATCCATGTTAGATCGCACCCTTTTTAGCAGCTCCGATGCCAGAGATCTCTTCCAGTGGACAGCTATTTCATCTAGCCATTCCATTCATGCTTTGGAATAAGTGCGCTTTCCTTCAAAGACTATAAGCCACAACAAGTGCAACACTCTCAAGGTTACGGAAAGATAAAAGTGCTTTCTAAATCACATGTTTGCATACGGCTGCAACGTGTGACCTATATGCAGAGGTCTGCGGTAGGTACCATCTGATTTAATACCATGTTAGGTTCACAAAGGGAAAACAGCATATGTTCCACCAGGCAGCTAAAATGCGCTCTACGTGGGGCTACCTTTGCATGTGACCTGGAAACTACAACTAATCCAGAATGCGGCAGCTAGACTGGTGACTGGGAGTGGCCGCCAAGACCATATAACACCGGTCCTGAAAGACCTACATTGGCTCCCAGTACGTTTCCGAGCACAATTCAAAGTGTTGGTGCTGACCTTTAAAGCCCTAAACAGCCTCAGCCCAGTATACCTGAAGGAGCATCTCCACCCCCATCATTCAGCCTGGACACTGAGGTCCAGCACCGAGGGCCTTCTGGCGGTTCCCTCACTGCAAGAAGTGAGGTTACAGGTAACCAGGCAGAGGGCCTTCTCAGTAGTGGCGCCCACCCTGTGGAACGCCCTCCCAACAGATGTCAAGAAAATAAACAACTATCTGAGTTTTAGAAGACATCTGAAGGGAAGTTTTTAATGTTTGATGTTTTATTGTGTTTTTAATATTCTGTTGGGAGCTGCCCAGAGTGGCTGGGAAGTCCCAGCTAGATGGACGGGGTATAAGTACAGTAATAAATTATTATTATTATTATTATTATTACTATTATTATTATACCAGTAACATCTTTTTATGCACACCCACTCACCTCTTTTAGGTTTAGAAGAGTTTGGTGATACTCAACAGCAAGCTCACTGCATCGTGAGTAGGGTTGCCATATTTCGTATTTTCAAATGTGAAATTCAGGACACTAAAGTTGTTGAGCTTTCCTTTCTCTTTCTGAGCTATTTTTAATGAAAACTGCCAAAATCTACACTTACAACATGGGCTGCCATATGTTCAGGACATTTCAGCAATTTCCACCCGGACACTGTTCCTGATGGCCAAATCCTGAGGAAATTCTGAATGTATGGCAACTCTTACTTATCCCTAACAAATGGCCACAGGTACTTGTGGCAGATGGTGCCATTTTGGATATTTAAGAACTGGAACTTAGGGAGCTGTGTTTCACAGATCAGATCAGAAGAATCTTTATTTGCATCAGCCACTAGCCATAGCAATAAAATAAAATAAAATGTACTGAAGATAGAGGTAAAAACTTAAACTATACAAAATACATATTGAAGGTTTACATCAATAATCACACTGTTTGCTATTAGTATATAATGGGGGAAAATATATATAACCGAACCTGATTCAGAAATTCTAGCTGAAGATACTTAGAGACTATAAGTGACCATTGTCCACCCTTTCTGTCCCAGGATTTGGGGACTGGTGAGACCTGTGTCTGTGCTTTAATATGACTTGTGTGAGGACAACTGCTGAGATACGCTGGGTTCATGGTTAAATCTGTCTATTCCTGCTCAATTTGTGTCCTAAATTCTATTCATGAGAACAGTCAGTTACTAACCATTCAGAGGTTCTGTGTGCACTTGATTTGTAACAATAAATCATACTGAGAGGTCATGGGGTTGCAAGTAAGCACTTGGATGGACCTTGGGAATGCTAGTAAATTTCCTGATGTCCAAGCATTGCTGAATTATATGCCTGTGCTTTAAGGGCCTCTCTGAAGGCCAGAGGAAATGGACCCCACAGGCTCCCATGAAAGCAAAAAAGGTTCGTATTCCAGCATGGAAAATCTCCCCCTGCAGTTCATCAATAGCTGGAAGACTCATTGCTCTCTCTGTGAGCCATCCATTGCAGTTAACTACCACTTAGGCAGCAATTCTGCACACTTCCCTGGGAGCAATTCCTACTGAACTCAATGTGATTTACAAGGGTTGCTGAGAAGCATGGGCAATGTTGCTGGGGAGAACATGGGAAGCTGAAAGGAGGGAGTGAGTCTGGTGGATGCACTGTGAATATATCAGTGCCCCCTGCAGACTATGAGAGTAATTGCAGGCTCCTTGTAGAGCGGACAAAAGCTTTAAAAGACATTTCCCCTCCCCAGTGTTTATTTCTTAGGGTCAGTGCTTTTTTTCTGGGGGGACACAGGGGTACGCATACACCTAAACATTTTGTGAATCTTTGCGTGGACAGGCGGAGTCCCCAGATCCCGAGTGGTCCCCCCTGTCATGTGGAATAACGACTCTAGACAATGTGCTATGGGATTAAATTGGCCACAATTTTATTAAATTTCAAATGTGGGTAGACCTTGGCTCAGGCATTGGGCGTTCTCCCTCCCCAGTCCCCAGCCGGGGACCTAGGGAGCTTCAGGGTTATCCAGTGTGTGGGGGGGGGGGATGGGCTGGCTCTGGAGAACATATGTTCAAGCAGAGACAGCCGCCCCCGTTACGCCGCCGCCGCAGGGGAGAGCAATGACGACCTTTCGGCGTACGGCTAAAGCGTCCCTTCAGAAACCTCTTTAACGGGGAACCCTGGTATCGCCGCCGCAAAGAGGAAGATGGACTAAAGGATTCCGCCCAAGGCCTGATACCGCCAAAGTTGTGACGTTTTGCTACGGGAAAGGCGAAACCTGCCAATGCAGGGAAATTCCTTTCCGGCCCTTTAACAGCGACCTTATCATAGCAGCGCTCGCATACCTGTGGAGAAAGGTTAACCTGCAAAACCTATGAAGAAAAGTTAACCTGCAAAAGAAGACATTAACTGAGGGTGGGTAGGGTGGGAGAAGCTCTGGAGCCAAGTGAGGATTACCAGGTAAGATCCTCCCTCTATTGTGTGGGCAGGTAATCCCTCCCCCTACCTGGCCTGGTTTCCCTGGCAACGCTTCCCCCAGGTGGGATTGGACAACTCACTGAGGTAGGCGGGGACCTCCAGGCATCCCACCTGAGGGAAGGCAAAGCCTATGCTGATAGGGCCACTCCAGATCCCGGGCTGCACGCGTCCACGCAAAGGGCGCCCCCCGTTTTAAGCGGGGAGCGGTCATTGTACTTTTGTCCATTTACTGTACTTATTTTTCCCTATTTGAACTATAAAATGTGGATTTTCCTGAGTCAAAATGAGAGTACCCTAAACATTTTTAAAAGAAAAAAAGCACTGCTTAGGGTCCATATAGAAAACTGGGTCAGTGTATATGTGTGCCAAGATTCATACTTATAACCCAAAGTACAGTGGTACCTCGGGTTAAGAACTTAATTCGTTCTGGAGGTCCGTTCTTAACCTGAAACTGTTCTTAACATGAAGCACCACTTTAGCTAATGGGGCCTCCTGCTGCTGCCACCATGTGATTTCTGTTCTCATCCTGAAGCAAAGTTCTTAACCTGAGGTACTATTTCTGGTTTAGCCGAGTCTGTAACCTGAAGTGTCCCTAACCTGAAGCGTCTGTAACCCGAGGTACCACCGTACAAGATTTTAGGCTTGAGCACACAAGACAAGAGTACACATTTTTCACTTTTCTGCTCCTGCAGAGGCATTGCTTACAATTTTTTTTTAAAAAATGTTTAGTGTGGGTCAATGTAACAGCATGCCAAGTTTTGTCCTTCTGTCCCAAAATGCAGAAAGCTAAAATTATTAGATTTCAGGCTTAACCATTCCACTAAATAGCCTGATGGAACATTATATAGACGAACCTGGTTAAATGCCTGGATCCTATAGCTTGTACACAGACATGCATCTGCTGCATAATTTGCCTCGACCATTTCATATCAACTGGTCATACATGAGTGCAGAAGTAATGGGCAACTGATCTATGGACTTCTGATTATACGGGAGGGCTCATAAGCCCTGACTATGTTGTGGCACACGGCAATCTGATTTGCTGGCATAAAATAGGCTCTGAAATATACAAATAAGTAAGAGTAGGAACTTAAGATTTCTAAGCCCTACCACAACAACTACAGTGGTACCTCAGGTTACGTACTTAATTCGTTCCAGAGGTCCGTACTTAACCTGAAACTGTTCTTAACCTGAAGCACCACTTTAGCTAATGGGGCCTCCCGCTGCTGCTGCACCGCCAGAGCACGATTTCTGTTCTCATCCTGAAGCAAAGTTCTTAACCTGAAGCACTATTTCTGGGTTAGCGGAGTCTGTAACCTGAAACGCATGTAACCTGAAGCATATGTAACCCGAGGTACCACTGTATCTATATCTATATGCACAGTGCTTTTTTTCTTAAAAAATGTTTAGGGGTACTCTCATTTTTCTACTCATATTGAAATACTGCCCCTCAATGAGGCCAAACTTAGATTCACAAAATGTTTAGAGGTATGCGAACCCCTGCGTATCCCCAGAAAAAACCACTGTATATGCGGAAAGGAAAAATAAATTACAGGGACAAGCATTAAATGTGAAAAATATATTGCCCAAGTCACCGAATCTGTTGTTGCATATTTTCTCAATGCCACAAAGTGAACACTTTCTCTCCTGTGGCTAGTGATTCATTTTGCTTCCGGCGACCCACTGCCCCACGAGCGGGAAAAGTATTTCCACATGGAAAATAGGTGAAAACAAAAATTTATTGGTATCGAAACAATAATTAATAAGGAATGTCAGAAAGAAGGAGGAGCTGCCAAAACTGATTCTAGGCACAAGTCTTTCCTACTGTGTAAAATGTGTTCACCTGGTGGGCTATACATTTAAATCCTGATTTTTATGTATTCGCCTTCCTTAGTCTATGCAGGAAGCAGACAACAGGGGATAAGGCAATAGTTCATTTTGTGAATGGGTGTTGAAGTGTTACATACAGCTATGTAACTGGCTATTGAACTCCCTGAAGAGGCCAGGCTAGTTTCCCCCAAACACTATTTGCACATACCTATAGGCTCACGTATTGTTATGTATTTTTTATTCTTCTGGTGTTCCAATTGTCTGCTGGCAAATACTGTTTAATAATCTGATAACTATTTTACTGCAATATTTCATGGATAATAATTTTAGCCTAACCTTTTTGGGGGCTGCATTGTCTGTCTGCAAGTATGTGGTACAGTGGACAAGGAAACTTTATAATTGTTGAAGGAAGTCATCGAATCATAGTTTGCTTGTTACATGCTTGAGTCAATGTTCATCTATTGCTGTTTGTGCCAGTATTGTTAGTTTTAGTTTGTAACTGGTTTAAAAGGGAAAACACCATACGTAAAATAAAAGAAGAATTCCCTGTGTCCAGATTTGGGGCAAGTGAGAAAGACCCAGCAGAGATTTAAAATAACAAAACATGCAGCAATGTAAAGTGTAGAAATATTGGCTGTTAGACCTTTAAAATAGTCCCTTCTCTTTCCAATATTCTCCACTTCTCTTAACATGGAAAGAGGCCACATGTTTGGTTAACTTAAGAATGGTTTACTTACAAACTCTTCAAAGGTCAGGTTCATGTGCTTTTCCACACAGCAGCAAGAAAAGACAGGTAGCGAGGGATTGTAACCTAGGTAAGCCTGGCATGACAGCTTACTCTATGGTCTTAACCCCTTCATGTATTAATTAGAGATAAGCATGTTGATTATATGTGGATGATTTACCCCACAAGTATGACATCCATTTTATTTCCATTTCTTTTTGAGGCATTCCCTGCTCGTTTATACTAGCTTGAACATTACCTGGCCTCCTATGATTTATTCCAAGTTCTTCACATGCATTTGTAATGCATTTATATTGAGGACAAAATGGAGAATGGAGGAAAACAAACTGAAATCAAATCCAACAACGAAAGGTCGACAGCCAAAAGAAATAATGAATTTCATAAGCACCTTACAAGTTCACACACACACACACACACACAGAGAGAGAGAGCCAGCCACAAGCTATGATTAAAAGCAAGCAGCTTGATGCATCGCTAAAGAAATCACTTGCTTTTAACTTTATTGTATTGTATATGTTGTGAGCCACCTCGTTGTATCTTGTGAAACAGCTCTTTCATACAATATAGCAATGAGGCTTACGACATATAAGATGCAATGAAATTTGTCTATAAATACCTAGAAAACACAGTTAAAAACATCAGTAGACACTGGTGGGTTTAAAGAAAAATTTGTATTGTGAAGCCCTATCTAAACAGTGCAGTTTTTGGAAAATGTTTGAGAGAAGGAACAGATGGTTTTTGAGAGAAGGAACGGATGGTTTCATTCCAATCCTAAACATATTTGGTGGGGGGAAAGAGCCCCATTTATTGCAGCTGACTTTCCTTCCAAGTAAGGAACTGTACGGTTTTGCCCCCCAAATGTTGTTTATTTATGAAGCATCACTGAAGAGGCTGGAACCAATTAGAATGGTTATTTGGTTGCTCATCTATGCCCATGAGCTCTGGGATGATAACCCGGCACTCGTCTTATCTGGATTGCTATATTTTAGATAGCAAAACCATCTCCTTTCCATGTTCCAGACTCTTGCAAGAAGGAAGTTCTCCACACTCTTGTCTTCATTTTTTCTTGCTCTCTTATATTTCACGACCCCTGAGCTAATCCCGCTATTGTTCCTATTAGCAAGTTTAAGCAGGCAAACTTCAAACAGGCTAGCAGTGGGTCACGAGGTTTAATGGGCACATAGATAATCATCTAAATTACATTTCTAGGGCTGATGGACCAGACAGGCTTAGAGGGTAACTTTACCAGCTTTCACTGTTAATCAGCAAGGATTGTGTGTCTCAGTGTGTATCTGCCTTTGCCTGCCTCCTGAAGGGCTGGGCCATTGGGGCTGATTAACAAAGGCAGCTGCATTAGCTTTCGTCTCTCGCTGAAGTTCGTTCAGGAGGCCCAAACGACATGAAAGGCAAACGCGACCACAGCTCAACCACCAAGCGCTCATCACTGTGAAATTATCCACCCTCCGCTTGCAAGATTACTATCGTCAGCAAAACAGTTGTTGCCAATTTTCACAATCTGTTAACACTTCGAAACTTGCCTACTGACTGATCCTCTTTCACCTCGATTGTGCATCTCATCGAGGGAAAGTGCAGCAAGCTACTTCACATTGTCTACCGAGTTCGGAAGTGATGGCTTCAGACAGGCTCAAAGGGTTTCGGTGACTTGTGTGCTCTAATTAATAGGGTTTCATTTCAAGGCAGAAGGAATCAACCAAGCAAGAAAGGTTGGGTGAGTGAAATTAATACTCACAAGCACATTTGTTTCTTGCAAACATGAGGCCTTTAAAAATGAGGGGGGAACACACCACAAAATGACCTTGTTACATCAGAAATCCAGACCCACCAAGTGTCCCTATTTTCCAGGGACAGTCCCAAATTTACAAAAGCCGTCCTGGTTTCTGATTTGATCCCAGAATGTCCTGCTTTTCCTTAGGACACCCCTATTTTCATCGGATACATGTTGGAGGGTACGGCAGGATGCCCCTATTTTCATTGGAGAAAGGATGGAGGGTATGGAAATCCCAATCTCTAGATCTGAGTATTGTGTGAACAGTGAACGGTGTGAACAATTCTATGATTCTAAGCATCGAACCAGGAAGTTCAAGAAGGTGCCTTTAATAGTTGTAATGCAAAGAGTAATTTCAGTTGACCTGTTGTGGGTTTTAAAAAAATTATTGCATTGGCTTTTTTAGCTGCCGCGTCACACTGTTGGCTCATGTCAAGTTTGTGGTCAACCAAGACTCCTAGATCCTTTTCACATGTACTGCTCTCAAGCCAGGTGTCACCATCTTGTATTTGTGCCTCTAAGTAATAGTGCCACTGTATTCTGCTCTGGTCAGACTTCACCTGGAGTACTGTGTCCAGTTCTGGGCGCCACAGTTCAAGAAGGACACTGACAAACTGGAACGTGTCCAGAGGAGGGCAACCAAAATGGTCAAAGGCCTGGAAATGATGCCTTATGAGGAACGGCTAAGGGAGCTGGGCATGTTTAGCCTGGAGAAGAGGAGGTTAAGGGGTGATATGATAGCCATGTTCAAATATATAAAAGGATGTCATATAGAGGAGGGAGAAAGGTTGTTTTCTGCTGCTCCAGAGAAGCGGACACGGAGCAATGGATCCAAACTACAAGAAAGAAGATTCCACCTAAACATTAGGAAGAACTTCCTGACAGTAAGAGCTGTTCAACAGTGGAATTTGCTGCCAAGGAGTGTGGTGGAATCTCCTTCTTTGGAGGTCTTTAAGCAGAGGCTTGACAGCCATATATCAGGAGTGCTCTGATGGTGTTTCCTGCTTGGCAGGGGGTTGGACTCGATGGCCCTTGTGGTCTCTTCCAACTCTATGATTCTATGATTCTATTCTATTATTGCAGCGTTATTTTAGCAAGAAGCAGGATCCTGGTCACTGCATCTATTTCCCTTAAACTGTTAAAGATGCAGCTACTCTGTTTAAGGCTAGGAACTGGGAAGCAAGAAACAGTGCCATCACCTACATATGTTGACAAATTCTACATTCGAATTCACATTTCAAATTCATTTCAAACATAGCCCTGTAAGAGCACAAGAAAAACCCTGCTGGGTCAAGGCCAAAGCTCATGCAGTCCAGAATTCAGTTGACTTCGTAGGCTATGATGCTCTATAGTATAAGCACAAAAGAAGGAGCAGGAGGAGGCCAGGAAGATTAGGAGACATTCATGAGAAATAACTGAATTGTTGCAAGCGGCCCAACATAGCCAGGACTCCGCCATAACAAGGAATGAGATCATAGCTAATTATAAGTGCCTCATCCTTGCGAGGAGAACAGATGAGGAAAGGCTAAAAGCCATACACACACAAAAAAGGAGCTTAAAGAGAATTTAAATTAGCTAAGTGACACACAGAGTTAATCCTTCCTCAGCCTGCTGCCCATTAATGAAAATAGTCTGCTGATGTCATTTCATTCATTTGTGACCCAACTGCAAAAACAGACTCAGCATTCTTAAAGTCTGAGCTTTCACGGCTGGGGTAGGTTTACAACAAAATGGGCAAAAGTAGACGAGGAAATCTACTTGGGAAACCAGGCTGCCCCCTTCTTATTAATATTTCAAGGAACGAACAAAAGCAACAAGGAAAATATTTCTGATCAATTGTGGGGCGAGTCCTTGCCTAGCTTCATACATGGCTTTCATTTAATGGATTTCGAACCACTTTAAACTGTATCCACGGCCTCTGTTTGGAGAGAAAATGATGTACTTGTTGGGTGATTTGAATAGCATATCTAAGGCAAGCAGTACCATTTGGCTGAAAGGAACTATTCTGGAGAAGCAATACATCAGCCGTGAGCATTATTAGGGATAACCTCCTGGTTTGGACAACCCATGGCCCTCCTGTTCTTGCTGGGCTTCCACTCCTATCCATCCCAGCCAAGGGTTAGGCATCGTGGGAGTTATACTCCCAACATCTTGAAGGTCATAAGTTGCCCGGTCTTGTTCTACTCTCTGCAAGGACTGCCACATCTCCTTTCTGTGGGATGTAATCCATTGGTGCAGTCAAATGCAACATTCCTTATTTTCCTAGAGTGGGCACAGGCAAGGGGACATCCAGTCAGGGTAACTTCCTGTTCCACTGGTCTGGAGTTTTCCTCTCCCTGCATGTAACCTGGGAGACAGGCATGGCTCTGGCTGACTCCATGCAAGAGCAGAGTCATGCAGCCATTTTCTGAGTCTGTTTTGCCTTTCTGTTGTCTTGATTCTAGCAGTTTTGTCTTGTCTTATTGTCTTGTTGATCTTTTGCTGCCATGCTGCTCTCTTGCAGCCATTTTGTATTCCTAATGCCATTTTACTGTCTGCTGGCTCTCAGCCAGCAGCACATGAGTTCAGTCTCCACATGAGATTAACTCACAGTTTCTTTGTGTATCTACCAAGTAAAGCCTGCCTTTCAGGGATCATATCGTGAACTAAAATGTGAGTAAACTTTTTGTTACTTCACTCAGAAAGACTCTCGTGTCTTTATTCATTTAGGAGGGATAAAAGGGGACACCAGGAAATAATCTTAACTAAGAGATTCAAACAAATCTGCAAACTGGCTTCCAGCTATATTGAAGGGAATCTACTCTGCTACATCACTTATTAGCATAAGTGAAGGAAGGATAATACTTATTCAATAGATCCTTTCCTTCTGTCTTTCACATTCCACACCTTGCCCTTGTCCTTTTTGTGCTGCTGTTGTTCCTCATTCCTGAGTGTCTCGTGCCATTATTTTCAGAAGAAGGCAATGACATTTAATGTCCTGAAGGCATTATGCAACTCAACTGCTTCATTTATTTTCGGAGGAACACAGTGTTCTAGTGATCTTTAAGAGGAGCCTCCTGAACCTGTTTATTCACAGGTCCACCTAGATCAGCATCCTATTTTTACCAGTGGCCAGTCATGTGGATCCAGGAATCCTACAAAGGTTGATGCCCATCTTCAACGTATGTTCCGCAGAACATTTAGAGGTATACGGCTTCTGAGCAGTATTGGTCTTCATCCATCTCCATGCACTTGTGCAATTCTTTTTAAAAGCCAACTAAGCAAGGAGTCATCTCCACATCCTGTATCAGTGTGACTTCTACATAAGAATCATGTGTACAAGTTACAGTACATGTGTGGGATTTTTGGAGTGCTGCTAACCAGGTGAATTTGATGCTTTTATAAGGGTGGTTCCCTTTCAGCCATTCAGCATTTGCGGAATAAACTTAAGATATTTCCAGAATGCTCAAAAGGGACCAATGTGATGTTCTTCCCCGGTGGTGGGAAAGCTAAACATACTTTTACCGTGCCCAAAAATGAGCTACAGTGATGGCACAAGAGGATACTAAGATTCCACCTACCTTGCCAACTAATTAGAGAAGGGACAGAAAATGGCACATATCAATTTAGAAGGCACTGGAATAGAGAAAGAGAAGTGTGCACTTTTTCGTTAATTAATGGGGACACTTAATTTTATTTTATTATTATTATTTTTAAGGGCCATAATCAGTTACTCAGTGATGCAGGCCTTCTTAAGCATAGCATTTTTATTCTATTACTTGCCTAGACTAGTTACTATAGGTTGTATCCAATCAAGTCATACTCAAAGTAGACCCATTGATATCAATAGATTTCATTGGGTCTACTCTAACTTAATTGGACGATTCAGAATCTGGTTTTGGAGACCACTCTACTGGGGATAAATTTAATATTTGCAACATGTGAAGAGAATTGCAAGATAATTACGCAAGTCTTTCCAATCTGTGTACTTCAGTATCTCCTTTTATGTGCCTCTTACACAGCTACTACAAAGTTATTTGAAATACGATGCTGGAAATGTGGAGCCGAAGTTGTAATCACATTTTTTCTTTCTTCCTGAGACAGAAACACACATTTTAAACATAGTCCTTTCAATCCAAAGGAAGCCCAGCATAAACCCTACAGCCACCTCTTAATTTACAGGGAACCCTCCTACAAGCCGGTCTAATGCAAACAATGGGAAACCCGTGCTTCTTAAAATGCCATCGTAGGCTCAACAGTTTATCCCCCGACTAATTTGCTTTTAATGAGGATATTATGGGCACTGTAAGAAAGAGAAATAACAATAATTTGGTGCTCTTAAGGGCTGTTCAGCTTTGGAACTGCACACTTCTCCGTTGAATAGCCTTGAACTTAATCCAGGATTACTCAAATGCATGAGAATTGCTGGCAGACTGGAAACAACATCCCTAGCTCTCCCTTTGTGTTGCAGCCTTCATCAGGGTATCGGCTTGCAGTGAAACTTGAATATCCTAACGGGATTAGACATGAAAGAGAAGAGTCTCAGGATTGGGCTTTCAACTGAAACCCCGCTGTGAGAAAGACCACGCCACTGTCTTTGACCTTTTCCTTCCTATGCATGAGCCCAGTTGTGCCTAGCCGAGGGTCTAAAGAAGACCCCGTCCCTTTGCTCTCTGTTTATCCTTTTGCTCCTAGAACAGGTGTCTGGTTACTAAAGAGAAAAGGCATGGAAGCCTCTGATCTCTGGCACAGGCAAAGCCCGCCAGCATGAGTAATGTGCTTCAGAACTGGAGAAAAAAATAAATACACCGTCACTACAATATTCAAGCTAAGGAGAAATTCTCGTCTGCAAACAGCACCTTATTTGCCTGCTCCCTCTCTAAACTCTAAAAGCAATCATTAGACACTTTAATAATATATAATGAATGGGATGGCTTGTTCCCGGAAAGGGTGCCTTCCTTAGAATTAATACAAATACTGGCCTGGGTCCAAGGATCTAGCTCAGGCACACCCAAATGCCTGGGCCTACCCCACGGGAGTTTTGGCTTTCCGCCTTTAAATAGCAGGCTGCTGTGGTGCATCGCAAACTGCTTTGGGAATTCCTTCATTTTCAAAGCGGTTTGCAGGGTCTCGTGGGGGCCTGCTGTTCACAAGACACAAGCCCAAAGGTCCCCTGGGCACATGGAAATAGAAACATGTTTGAAGCGGCATGCCGCACGCTCACAATTGGCACAGGCGTTCCTGTTGTTCTCCCGAAAGGCCTTAAGTCCGGATTGCTATAACACAATTTGAACTGAAGCAACGTTGGGACAATGAAGTATGTGTATTAACCAAAAGTCAATCACTTTCGTAAAATGGCTAGTAAGGTGACGCCTTCCCTCTCGCCTCTCTTGTGGTTTTGCCTGCAAAGTGAGTGAGTTTTGATGAAACGGCACAAGAAACTGCCTTGTATCAAGCCAGACCATTAGAACATAAGAAGAGGCTGCTGGATCAGGCCATCTAGTTCAGCATCCTGTTCTCACAGTGGTCTGCTTGGACTACTGCAACGCGCTCCATGTGGGGCTACCTTTGAAAGTGACCCGGAAACTACAACTAATCCAGAATGCGGCAGCTAGACTGGTGACTGGGGGCGGCCGCCAAGACCACATAACACCGGTCCTGAAAGACCTACATTGGCTGCCAGTACATTTCCGAGCACAATTCAAAGTGTTGGTGCTGACCTTTAAAGCCCTAAATGGCCTCAGCCCAGTATACCTGAAGGAGCGTCACCACCCCCATCGTTCTGCCTGGACACTGAGGTCCAGCGGCGAGGGCCTTCTGGCGGTTCCCTCACTGCAAGAAGTGAGGTTACAGGGAACTAGGCAGAGGGCCTTCTCGGTAGTGGCACCCGCCCTGTGGAACGCCCTCCCAACAGATGTCAAGAAAATAAACAACTATCTGAGTTTTAGAAGACTTTTGAAGGCAGCCCTGTTTAGGGAAGTTTTTAATGTTTGATATTTTATTGTGTTTTTAATATTCTGTTGGGAGCTGCCCAGAGTGGCTGGGGAAACACAGTGGCTGGGGTATAAATGATTATTATTATTATTATTAATAATAATAATAATAATAACCTGGAATTGTTCGGAATTCAATGATTCTATGATTGGTTGCAAATTACATGCCCTACGGCGCTGTGGGTTAAACCATAGAGCCTAGGACTTGCTGATCAGAAGGTCAGCGGTTCAAATCCCTGTGATGGGGTGAGCTCCCGTTGCTCGGTCCCTGCTCCTGCCAACCTAGCAGTTCGAAAGCACTTCAAAGTGCAAGTAGATAAATAGGTACCAGTCCGGCGGGAAGGTAAACGGCGTTTCTGTGCACTGCTGGCCACATGACCCGGAAGTTGTACGCTGGCTCCCTCGGCGAATAAAGCAAGATGAGCGCCGCAACCACAGAGTCGGTCATGACTGGACCTAATGGTCAGGGGTCCCTTTACCTTTGCCTTTACTGTTGCAGTATGGACAGACGCAATAGGGACTATCCAAGCAGGCAATCATCCACATGCACTTGGGAGTTGCTTTTGAGGACTTGCAAAAGTAGGAAGCCTCTGAAGCAGTTTGGAACTGAGAAATATGGCCCAGGAAGAAGAAAAAGGATTGACTGAAACTACGGAGGCAGGTGAAAACATGTGATCCACAGACAACAGAGAAGAGATACTAAAACATTATAGGACAATTTGATTCCTTTGCTGGAGAAGAATACATGAAGTGACAAGGGTTGTACATGAGAAATTACTACTACTATTCCACAAAATCAAACCGTACCTGCACAAAGCCACACACCATAAAGTCGTCAAATAATGGCAAGCTTGGGCGGTCTTCTCGGTAAATGATGATTTTGTACATGCTCACAACCTCGTGGGGTGATTGAGATCTATCTGTTACCAGGATATTTATTCTGTTTATTCCTAGTCCAAGAGGGTAATTTGCAACACTGTTGAAAAAAGCACAATAGCAAGAAAATATCAGCGAAAAGTAGAGCAACCTGTGCACTTTATAGCCATAAAAACTTTTAAGTTGTTTTTTTTAAAGATTATAGATAAACTGAAGGTTTATCTGATGACATGCAATTTTGTCTTTCTGCCCCCCTGTTCTCATTATCATTCCCAATGCTCTTTTAGCTCTATATGTCTGGATTTGAGATCTCCATGGTTTTCAGCAGAGATGTTTATTTTAGTTCCTAAAACACAGGTGTAGAGCATATTTTGGTTTCTACCTTTAGCAATCTGCATGATTTCACTACAAAGCATTGTTCATGTTACTGAATGAGCATACATGGACATAATGGAGAGGAAGAGCATGGCAGCAAGCCCCATTCCCCAATCTACACATGCACAACCAGTTCTGACCCAATTGGACATGGGTACAAGTCTACAGCGTGATGCAAACTGGGCTCATTATTGCATAGCTGGGAACCTTGTTTCTGGAGGGCTCTGGGCTACGTACACAGAGTCTACCTGTTCTGAACTTGTACATGCATAGGGACTGTAGAGTCATTAACATACCCAGGTCAAAGCCTGCTGCAGCAAATCTGCATACACATCAAGGACCCCTGGACATTTAAGTCCAGTCAAAGGTGACTATGGGGTTGCAGCACTCATCTCGCTTTCAGGCCGAGGGAGCTGGCGTTTGTCCACAGACAGATTTCTGGGTCATGTGGCAGCATGACTAAACTGCTTCTGGTGCAACAGGACACCGTGACGCACGGAAACGCCGTTTACCTTCCTGCCACAGCGGTACCTATTTATCGACTTGCACTGGCATGCTTTTGAACTGCTAGGTTGGCAGGAGCTGAGTCAGAGCAACAGGCGCTCACCCCGTTGCGCAGATTCGAACCACCAACCTTCTGATCGGCAAGCGCAAGAGGCTCAGTGGTTTAGACCACAGCGCCACCCACATCCCTATACACCAAATCATATGAAGAGCACCACAGCATCAGGGCCAATTTATTGGAGCAAACTGCTTAAAGGGGCAGTTTAGAAACTGCTTCACCTGACGAATCTTCCATGTGAAGCGGCAAGCTCTTCTCCATGTGAACTACCAAACCAGTTAGCGATAGTCTGGAAAAATCTGCTACTGCAGGCCTTCCTAAGTCAAGACTATTGAGTAATAGACAACTAAGTCATAGTTGGAGCAGATCCACTGAAATCAATCTCATGTCCATTAAAGTTGATGAGTCTCATCTCACTTGGATTTCACCCACATTGTCTTATCACTAAGATTTGTGTGTGTGTGTTTTAATTCCATGTCTCTTGAATAACAGCCCACTCTCCCAAAATACCTTGGTCCATTCTTCTCATCCAGGTGGACTTCACAGCGACAGTTTGCAGGTTCTGCTCTAATCTTTATTGTCACCACATCAAATGGGACTTCAGAGTAGTATTCCTTGATCTTTGGGTCAAAATTAGGATTTAAATCCAAATGTGGATTGGTGAAGATCTGCTTGATATGAGGTAGGGAATCTTTATCTGTTACAAAAAGGGAAATCAATTTTTTAAATAAGCAATTGGACGTTATCAATGGCTTGACTCCTTATTCTTGGCCAAATTCTATTTCCTTCTGTCAGGCATTAAAAAAAAAAAAAAAAACTTTGCATATGAAAGTGGATAAAAAAATCAGGTTTTAAATACCTTGGAACCTGAACGCCTTGCGAGTTGAACGTTTTGGCTCCCGAGCGCCACAAACCCAGAAGTGATTGTTCTGGTTTGCGAATGTTCTTTGGAACCTGAATGTCTGACGTGGCTTCCGATTGGCTGCAGGAGCTTCCCGCAGCCAATCGGAAACCATGCCTTGGTTTCTGAATGTTTTGGAAATCGAACGGACTTCCAGAACTGATTCCGTTCGACTTCCAAGGTACCACTGTAATCCAAACTGTTTCTGATGGGCAGTTCCATGGTTCTTCCCCCAGACCACATGAAGTAAGATCTTTGAACAATTAATATGGATTAGAGTGGTAAAAGATCTTCCCACAGATTAACTGAAACATTTGTAAGGGTAATGAGAGGGAAAATGTGGCTAATGATGGCAGTCTTGAAAATGAATCAATTTGCAAGGTAGTTACTGTATTGGAAGAAGGAGACTGAAAGTAGATGATGTTCTGTTTCCTTATAGGTCTATAAATCTACCATTAGTATTTCTCAGTGCCTAAATATTTATTTTACCCAAGCAACTAGTGAAAGCAAAAATCATCCTCCAAAAAGGTTACATGAATACAGCATGCAATTTTGTTGAATGAGCGCCACCTATTGCCAAAATCTTAGGTTTGACTTACCATGACTGCAGTGTATTTCTTTAGCCAGATTTAAAAAACGCAAACCTAGAGGATAAACAAACACAATTCAGGATGGTTTGTGACACAGCCTTAGAGGGAATAAAGGGACAGCCTTTTTCAAAGAGGGAAGAAAAGCACTGTGTGGGGGCCATTTTAGTGGCAGGGGAGATAAAATGTTGAAGGTGGGACTCATGCAATAACATCACAAGCACCATCCAAAATGTGTTCACGGCAGCAGCACAGACACATTTCCCACACTAAATAACCAAGAATGGTCAGGGTGGAATCTGTATTTATGACAACACTCAAGCGACTGCTGTGAAGCCCCATCTTGTGCCCAATAAGCACAGGACACCTTTGCCCGGCGGTGCTGTGGCCCATAGATTGCAGCAAAATACTGGGCAAGGTTTTTTGCCCAGTATCTTCTCTGTGTGATATCAGGGTTCCCCGTTAAAGGGGTTGTTTTGAGGGGAGGCTTTGGCCGTACGCCGAGAGGTTGGCATTGCTCTCCCCTGCAGCGTAATGGGGGTTCTCTTTGCTTGAACATATGTTCTCTAGAGCCAGCCCATACCCCCCCACACACACACTGGATAACCCTGATGCTCCTCCGGCAGGAGACTTAGAGGGATAAATGCCCAATGCCTGAGCCAAGGTCTACCCACATCTGAAATATAATAAAGTTGTGGCCAATTTTAATCCCATAGCACGTTGTCTTGAGTCGTTATTCCACATACGGGGGCCACCCAGGGTTTGGGGGACTCCGTCTGTCCATGCAAAGATTTGGCCTGATTTTATCCCAGCACCATTGTACAGTCTGGTTATTTTGCTGTTCTCATGGGTCACATAATGCACCTGCCTGGGCAAATGGAAATCTCCTTGAGGCAATTCTACTTGGCTGCCTCAGTTTGGCTACATGGCCTTCATATTGCTCTGCCCATAAGTGATCCCCCCCCCGCCCCGCAAATAGAATGAGAGAGAGAATACAAACTTTATCACCTTCATGTTTTTCTCTAATTGCAGAAGATCTTGTTTTCATGCCGCCCTTCTCTGAGTAACCAGTCCTAATGATGAAAAAGCAGAGAGATTTCTAAACTAACAAGTGCAAAGAAAGAAAACATCTGCATACAACGCTAGTGTGAGGTTTCTTCCCCCTCCCCTTACTCCACCCCCCCCCCAAAGCACTTTCCTTTCACTAGAATTCTTTTGGTAACGGCTGACATTAATAAAATGGAAGAAGCTAATCTGGAATAGTAAAGGCACCCATAAAGGAAATAGCGCTTGACCTTTGTAGATGGTCTTTGCTTCAATAATTTTTATAGGGAAAGATAATATAATTTAATCTAACATGGGTCATATATATTTTTCATGGCATTCCATTAATAAGGGTTTAAAAATTCATTCAGTGAAAAGTTTCCATTGCATATGCAAAATGACATTTGCCGGTTTTTGCCAAGAGGCTTGACTTTCCCTACAGTGTTGGGACAAAAAAAAAAAGTTGTCACCATCATGTTATGCTTCTGAGTTTCTAAAATATTTGAATGCTGGACAGCGTTATCAAATTCTGCTACGCAATTCTGATGACCCTAATCACTGCTACTGATAAATGATTCACAGAAGCAAACAAATGAAATTCCCTAGGAGGGACTCGCTGCTGTGCAACCCCCACTCAGTTCAACAGGACTTGTAGGAGAAGTTTGTACACACTCAGCTGATGCAAACGGAGGTTGTGCAGTGACTGTATCTGTGCCCATTATTCCCTTGGCACCGGTTCTCCCAAAGTGCTCATGCGACTGTTGTTGTTGTCAGGGATGCGGGTGGAGCTGTGGTCTAAGCCACCGAGCCTCTTAGGCTTGCTGATCAGAAGGTCGGTGGTTCGAATCCCTGCGACAGGCTGAGCTTCCATTGCTCCATTCCAGCTCCTGCCAACCTCACAGTTCGAAAGCACGCCAGTGCAAATAGATAAATAGGTACAGCTGTAGTGGGAAGGTAAACGCCGTTTCCATGCGCTCTGGTTTCCGTCACAGTGTTCTGTTGTGCCAGAAGCAGTTTAGTCCTGCTGGCCACATGACCCAGAAAGCTGTCTGTGGACAAACGCCGGCTCCCTAGGCCTGAAGCGAGATGAGCTCTGTACACCATAGCCACTTCTGACTAGACTTAACTACCCAGGGGTCATTTACATTATTGTTGTTGTTGTTGTTGTTGTTGTTGTTGTTGTTATTATATACCACCCTCCATCAATAGATCTCAGGGCAGTTCACAGCATAAAAATACAAGATAAAAACACAAAATAAGAACCAGTGTTGCTTAAAAATTTGCTTTATACTTCTTCCTCTTCTTCTTCTTCTTTTTATAACCCGCCAAATGTGGCTGAGTTTCCCCAACAACTCTGGGCAACTTTTAGCACATATAAACACATGGTTTTAAATTCTCACCTAAGGCTTGACCATTTCTTGACGTTTCTGGAATCCTTGTTTTGCCTGTGGAAAAAGAGTAAATAATTCTTTAAAGTCCTTGATTCATAGTGCTAGAAGTGTAAGGACTGAACGGGAACATCTTTGCCTTGCCCAGTTGCAAAGAAACATTGGTCTAATATTAGAAATGTGATTTACAGAACCAAGTCACGTGGATCCTATGGCATTCTTCTTGTCTTACACATAGACTATAGACTTTATCAATAATTGCTAATCTTATAGCAGTGAGCTGCATTCCTTTGTGGGTAATAAGCCAAAGCCAGATGTGGCCATGACTACTCTACTTCCTGATTTCACACACAAACCCATCCCCCACTACAATGCGAATTGTGAAAAAACTGTTCGTTCACTCTAACGGGAGATATTATTCACAAATAACCCAGAGATGCATTTTAAATAAAATGACATGCTGATTCCCGGACGGTCCGCGGGCCAGATTTAGAAGGCGATTGGGCTGGATCCGGCTCCCGGGCCTTAGTTTGCCTACCCCTGCTCTAGGGAATAGATAGGGTGAAGCAGAACAATTGAGTACCTTGTGATCCTCAACAGCCTCACTCCTGTCCCTTTTAAATTGATCCTGGTGTTTTGAAATGTTTTAACTCTTAATGCCAAGAAAGGTATTTGTATTTATGCTTGACTAGATGACCCTAGGGGTCCTTTCAAACTGTATGATTTGATGCAACGAAGTGTATCATTGCAGAAGTACAAAGGGTTGTCATCTTTTCATGGAATCAATCTCTGAAATATACTCAGAGTCGAGAGTGGATTTCATGCTCTTTATTCAGCTCATAGTGGTGAGGAGGAAAATGAGAGTCCCCTCAAAGTATCTGATTTATATACATTATTTACACAATGGGCTGCACGTGATTGGCTAATTCCGGAATTCTCCTGTAGGCCAATCAGGTTGTGGATTCACTTCCATCTGGAGCTGGATTGGGTGGCTCCTGCAGACCAAACATACTGCTGCATTGTTCTGGGACCAATCAGACTGCTGCATTTTGGATCCTATTGTTCTGGGACCAATCAGACTGCTGCATTTTGGATCCTATTGTTCTGGGACCAATCAGACTGCTGCATTTTGGATCCTATTCAACTCAGTACATAACAATCTCTAAACCCAGAAATAGGATCGAATTGCCACCTTACCCCTTTGGAAGGTTTGCACGTGGTACTTCGTTAATGATGTGCAACTGTTCAAGTAAATTTGAAAGGAGCCAATGCACAGCCAGGATCGAGCCAAGTTTTTCACCCGGATTCACCATACGATAAAGGTCATGCATCAAAAAATGGGTCTTGGGAACAGCGGAGGGGAACAGCTGAAAGGAAAAAAAGTGAATGTGGATCAGATTAGTAAAGAGATGCAGTTAAATTATAGCTGTAGAAATATTTATAGACTGCTTAATCATAAAACTCAATAACAACAACAACAAATTTATTACTTATACCCCTTCCATCTGGGTAAGCCTCCCCAGCCACTCTGGACGGCTTCCAACAGAATATTAAAAACACAATAAAACCATCAAACTTCCCTAAACAGGGCTCCCTTCAGCTGTCTTCTAAAAGTCAGATAGTTGTTTATGTGGTGTACATAGTTTAATTACCAATAAACCAGTTAAAGCCACAAAGCTGTTTAAAAATATACGTAAATAATTATCAGCAAAATCAGTAAATCTTTTAAAGCAAATATAGCTAACTAAATTATACAACTGTGTAGGTTGAAATAAAAAATCAGCTGGCATAAAAAATGATAGTGAGAGCGCCTGTTTAACGTGAATAGGGAGATCAAAATGATAGGTGCTGTCACACTAAAAGATTTAATCCAACATTATGCGGCCCTTGTGAAATTACAAGTACACACTGATAAGTCTTTGTATCTCTTACTCGTTTAAAAAAATAAGACATATTTCCCCCCTATTTTCTTTCTTCCTGCTCTGGTGAATAAAAATCGTATCAAAGGTATGTGGGGAAATATTCGCATTGACAAAAAAGACTTGCTATAAAACAAACTCACAAATGTTGGCTTACCACTTCATATTCTCCTAGATTCTGCAGCTCTTTTACAAAATTGATCAATGGGTTTAGTTCTTCTAAAGTTAGACAATGGTCAGATTCCTTTGGGAGATGCTCTTGCTGTGAAAGGAAAGCAGAAGATCATAGGCAGTAGGGGAAGCCTTGGGTCCTAAGGCAAAGTACATGTGTTCTGAGGCACACAGCTCTCTGCTACTGGCACCCTGACTCCTTGGCCAATAAAAAGCTTTATCCCTTGAATCTGTTGGGTTTTTATAAACTTATCCTTTGCTGGTAAACAGCTGGAACATGGACACATGCTTAATGACCACAACATCCAGAAGAAATCCACCTTGCATTGCCTCACCGGACAGCTCCATAATAATACTTTTAAGGACCAACACATACTTCAAACACAGGACTTCAAACACAGGACTTTACTCCAAAGAAACCTCAGGCTTTATATACATTATTTACAAAATGAGTACCGTCTGATTGGTTGATTATGTTTCCCTCCTGGCGCCTGATTGGGCTGCTGCTGCAGGCCAATCAGTTGTTGCATCCTAGTATCCTACCGGCCTAATAGGCTGATTAACTTCCTCCTGGGGTCTAATTGGGCTGCTCCTGAAGGCCAATCAGGTTGTTGCATTTTTTGATCCTACCTGCCTATTGTTCTAGGATCCAAGCTTAGTATGTAACAGGCACTCATCTCGCTTTCAGGCTGACGGAGCCGGCATTTGTCCACACACAGCTTTCCAGGTCATGTGGCCAGCACGACTAAACCGCTTCTGGCGCAACAGAACACCGTGACAGAAGCCAGAGTGCACGGAAATGCCGTTTACCTTCCCGGCGCAGCAGTACCTATTTATCTACTTGCACTGGCATGCTTTTGAACTGCTAGGTTGGCAGGAGCTGGGACAGAGCAACAGGAGCTCACTCCATCACGGGGATTTGAACCATTGACCTTCTGATCGGCAAGTGAAAGAGGGTCAATGGTTTACACTACAGCGCCACCTGCGTCCCCATTGTAAGTAAATGTGTACTGGTGTGCTTTAAGTGTATGGTTTGGATCTGCTGGCTGAAATCAAGCAAGTGAGTTTAGGATTGGGATATTGGAGGCACAGCTTCAAATACATCCTAGAATCATAGAGTTGGAAGGGACCACGCTGGTCATCTAGTCCAACCCCCTGCAATGCAGGAATCTTTTTGCCCAACATGGAGTTGAATCCAGATTAAGAGTCTCATGCTCTCCTGACTGAGCCATCCAAGATATATAGGATAGGCTGAAATGGTCCATAGTTTGGAGGATTGTCAGCCTATACTTTCCTAACTTCTCCTGCCTGTTGAAGAAGGCCAAATGATTTTTTTTCATAACAGAATGCAAACCATGTTCAGGATTGTGCTTAAAATAAACAGAATACTAGAAACAGGGTGAGCATACTATCTGAACTTATGAGATTCTACATCATGCCAGCATCATGTTTCTGGAACCTCATATCTCTGCCTCATAGCACAAGACACAACCCACCTCTGAGTTAAAATAGAGTAACATTAACATTAACCATGGTTAACACTGGTGCCAAGTTAAACCTGGTCGAGAGTAGCAGAGGATTTTTGAGAAATGGCTGGGTTGGCAGGAGTATAGCCTTACTCTTATGCTGGACAAACACAGAAAAGCACAGATATTTTACAGGGTGATCAGATTGTTAGGTTTTGTTTTTTTAAAAAAGCGACTAATTAACTGTAATAAATATTAGATAAACAGATCTACCAATACCTTAATCCCTGTTGATCGGTAAACATTCTGCAAAGCCTCAAAGAAAGTAGAGGAAGATGACTGATTTGATAAGAGAATTCTGAAAGTATCTCCAAGAACAGTTTCTTTAACAGTTTGGTCCTGAAAATCCGACTCTCCGTCAGCTTGAAAATCAAAGTGTTCATGTACCTAGGAAGGTTATTAACTTAAGGTTATTAACTCATTCGGAGATTAATATTTATCAAGCGCACTGCTCTCAGTACCTACAGTTTTACCATAAATGTAGAATCCACCAGGGGTTGTTTATCAGAACAGAATATGGGCAGTGATCATATTGGGCTAGGTGCCCAAAGCAGGTCTGGGAGTTGTGTGTTGAGGTCCCCAAGCCACCCCAAATAAAAAACAATTCACACAGAAGTTTTGTTTAAGGTTTTTGGCATAATTTTGGCCACAACTCTATTAAAATACAAAAAATGTGAGTGGTTGCTTAGGCATTGGTTGCGACTATCTGACCCCTCACGGGGACAGACTGACATTCGCATGCCCGTGAAGTCAGAAAGGGAAAATATTTTGGGGAGAAAGATGGAGCTGGGTACCATGCCCTCCCCTCCCCCCCCAAATGCTCCCAGGGGCTCTTAAATCGCCCCAGCCCCTTGACATGGGTTAGGACAAAAGCATGGCGAGCCCCTGGATTCCTTTAACGGAATTCCCTTGCAGCAGCAGCATTGGAGGGACAGGCACAGCCAATACATACCCCTCCACCAACCAATTCATAAAACCAATGCCTAACCGCAACCTTGCAAGTTGTGACAATTTGCTACGCAGTAGGCAAAAACCAAATAGCACCAGTCAATCAGCCAGATGGACAAAATTCCTACCGGGCCCCTGCCCCAATAGCAGATAACCCCATGACAGGCACAGCAAGGTCAAGCGAACAACCCTAAATATAGGGAGGGTGGATGGGTGATCCAATGTGCGCAGCGAAAAGAGGAAGCTCAACGCTGTGCGCAGGGAATATATAGCTTATGGCTGTCAATCACGAAATGACAACATCACATTCTCCCCAACAACAAGAGGAGCCCAATCACAATGGTGGCCAACTATATTTTACCCGCCCAGCAACAGTGGGATGTCTTGTTAGACCCCACCGCAACATGTGCTCTCCATGAAGGACAACATGCTATGCCTTATATCGAGTCACACTGAGTCCATCTATGACACATCAACTGTCCATCTGGAAGGGTTGACAACATGCATAGACCTTCAGCTCCAGGCTAAATTGACTTGTGAGGATGGAGATAGCCCTGTAAGGGTGATGCAGGTGTTTCATATTACTGTTTCTGGGTTTACTTTTATGTTCACCGTTCCAGTGTGATGCTTTAAAGCACCGTGGTTTCTGCAGTATAAGGAAACTTCACTGGGAATTCCTATAGGATTTCCTCTCGCTTAGCCACAGGCAGCTGCTCATGTGGGGAGATGCTGCAGACGCTTGCTTACCTCAAGAATAACCGGATCCATAGAGCGGCTGAGCCCAACGTCAAAGGTTAGCATCTGAAAGCAGGAACTGCACCTGAAGTAAGATGACAGAAATGAAGAGTTGGTTCTGTCTTCAAAGGAGGCAATGACCTAAGATACAGATTTCAAAATGCACTACATCTCTCTCAGAAAGCCCCATTTTAATGACTGGCCTGTGAGTAATACTGTTGTGAGGGGTCTTTTTTTGTTTTTGTAGAGGGGGTGGAGATAGATTGTATGCATGAAACCAGGATTCAAATCCTGGAATAGCCAGGCTAGCTTCCTGGAGAGATAATGGCCCTCTAACTATGGGCCATTAAGGTAACAAAGGAAGTGACTCTGTGCCAGACAGAAAATGGGTGGGGGGCCCTCCTTCAATTCGCTGGTAGTTAGAAAGACAAAGGCCAGAATTGAGAGTCAAATTATGTGAACTAGAAACTGGAAGCTGGCAGCAAGGCAAAGCTGAGAAGGCAAAGAGTGAGAGCCATGTCTGATTTCTGCCAGAATCGAAGGCAGGGGCAATGGGAGAAGCAAGACCCTCTTGGGGCGCTGAGGCTGTGAGCCCCTCCACTGTAGGCTCAAGTTGTATATGTGTGTAAATAAACCATATATTATAAAGACACCACAATCTCCACTGACCCTCATTCAGAGGAAACTGAGCCCAGAAACCCTGGAATCTTGCACCGCTCAGAGATTGGGGTTGCCTGCAACAATACTTTAACCAGGAAGGAACAAAACACCTGGGAATGTGTTCAGTGGCTTCAGATAGCAGATTCCAAGAAGATGTCTTTTAAAAAAAGAAGTCTTTCTCCTTACCAACAGATACTTCTTTCTGTATCTATCCCTGTTTTAGACTCTGAGCGTTCAAATAAACCCATCAAGGCAAAGCTACATGGCTCCATTATGTCCCAGACTTTGGAAGCCAGGTTCAAGGCACCCTCATATTCCAAAGAGCATCTCTAAGAAAATTCAGCTTATTTCAATTTGTGTGCTTCAATCTCCTTACTGGCTGGAGGCCTTTGGTCCGGAAGAAGGGGCTTCACTAAAAACCTCAGTTATCAATAAGAGTTTGGTTATTGCTTCTTTCATGTCCTCCAGCGCCTGCTGTGGGGAACTGCCTTTCAAGACGGTTTCGAAAAAGGCTTGCAGCTGCAAATGAAAAGGAAAAAAAATGCAGGAGTTTTCAAAACCCTGAATTATGTTGCATTTCTTCATCTTCATGAAATTCGTGAAGCCACAGCCCAGCAAGAGATGGGAGCCAAGATTATATCTGTAATATGCAGTCTGGCTGAAATAAGGACCCTAACATACTATCAGCATCTACCAAATGCTGAAGGAACTGGCTGTACCACTATCCGGTCAAAGTCTAAAAGGGCGGAAATGATAGACAGAGAAAAACATGGGTGGGAACTTAAAAAAGAGAAAGAGATTGTCCTATTGTATTCTGCACATCTCTAGCTGATTTCAAAATCTGTTCACTCTCACCCGTGCATTTATAAAGCCAACTTTCATTTCAGTGCACGGTGGATAAGATGCAAAGAGCTTCTTACACAAGTGGGAAAATAAAACAAACCAAGTGTTTTTCAAGCTCTTTGGTAATAAAACTGAAATGAAGATGTAAGCACTGGCTTACCTTGACTGAAAAGTGCTTCTTCTTGGGCGGATACCAGACGACAGCAGTTGAATGAATGAATGCCCGCAGAGGTGTTAAAGATGTCACCAGCACGTACACTTTGATGATGACTGAAATGTCTTGAATTTTAAAGGTGTCTTTAGCAGGTGATGGATGCCTGGAAAATGACAGCACAATGTTAGGCAAGGGCTGCTTCCTTTCTATCAAAAGTTCTTCCCTTCCTGTTTAACTGACACAAAAATGCTTCCCATTATGTTCCTCAGTGCTGGTCCAAACATTTTCCTGCTGAAAGGGAGCCAAAATGGTACCCCACCTTCTGAGGACCCATAGTTTGAAAATATCTCACTGCACAATTCAGACCTTCACTGCACACCAACCTTTGCCCTCCATTTCACATAGCAGCAATATACCCCCAAAGCCTTGCAGAACCAGCCTGCTCCAATTTGGACACACCGGCCACATTTTGACGCTATGCTAAACACCAGTTTAGCCATACGGTCGATATTTGCTTGCTTAATGCAAGCCATAGTTAACATTAGCCACAGTTTTGTCCATTCAGATGACATGACAAGTTGTGATTGAACAAAAGCAGAAATAAAAGCCTCAGATGTTCTCCTTGCAGCTACAACAATGGGGGAGAGAAAAGTGGTTGCATGTGAGCAGGGGCACCAACTATAGGGGCCTCTGGCTGCCCGAGCACCCACAAGATTTTTGTTGTGGGTGCTCAGAACCTACACTGTGGGGTCCATGACGCAACTTCTGGTGCCTCACGAAGCACCGGAAGTCACCTCCGAGGCCTCACGAAACCACAGAGATGCTTTCTAAGGTCTCAGAACCTGACTTTCAGTGGGACTGGGAGTCAGGTTCTGAGGCCGGGGTGTGTGTGTGTGTAACGTCATGATGTCACTCACCCTGGGGCCCAAGTTGGCTCCGCTGCATGTGAGCATGGAACGAGGATAGGCTCATTCACATAATACTTCACTATAGTTCAGTATAACACCAGTCCTGAAAGACCTAATTGGCTCCCAGTATGTTTCCCAGCACAATTCAAAGTGTTAGTGCTGACCTCTAAAGCCCTAAATGGCCTTGGCCCAGTATACCTGAAGGAGCGTCTCCACCCCCATCATTCAGCTCTGAGGGCCTCCTGGTGGTTCTCTCCCTGCGAGAAGTGAGGTTACAGGGAACCAGGCAGAGGGCCTTCTCAGTAGTGGCGCCCTCCCTGTGGAACGCCCTCCCATCAGATGTCAGGGAGATAAACAACTATCTGACATCTGAAGGCAGCCTTGTTTAGGGAACGGTTCCTTGCAAATACCCCTTCCAGTTCCAAAACTGGCACCGTAAAAGAATCCAAATATATCATGGGAAAATTGTAACATCTAGTTCAACCCATGTGGACGCAGTTATTAAGAACAGAAAACCAGTCTCTTACTGCTGAGCGTTCTCGATCGGCCGATGCAACATTTGTGTAAAACTTGCCCTTCTGTTATCCTCTTGGGACTTCATGGTATGAAGAGGTACAGTGTTTGATTCGGGGCAGGCAGAAAGGGCAACTGGAAGATGCACATCTGAAACAACATCAAGTTGGAGAAGGAATGAAAACGAGAAGATCGTTAAAGTACCTAGCGTCTCTCTTTTCAGGAACTGCAACATTTTGTTATTATTTTTCGCTTTAACGTTTCTCCGTGTACACAGAGTGCTTTATTATTCTACCTTCTTACATTTTATTTATTATGCTCATGCCATGTTCTTTTACAGGAGACGCAGAGTGGCTTATATAAGATTTCCAGTGGTGGAAGATTTCCAGACACTTTGTCAGGTCCTTACAGGCTTAGCTTAATTCAAAGTGGGAAGGTGTTGGTCTTCCAAGACCATCTGTGGTGGCTCATGCACAGTGAAACTGATGGGGAAGAAGACAGGGAGGCCAAAATGAAGTGGAGCCAGAGTCAACAACATGCAGAGCCCACTAATTCTAGCTTTGTCCCCATCTCTCTCCCTCCTGAGTTCTGCAAGGGCAACACTGAAGCGAAGGAAGACAAAGCTGATAAGCAGTGCCACTCCTTGGACTGGATATAAGAAAGGTGGCAGGCAGGTGGGGGCTGGATGAAGGCAGACTGAGGTGGCTGTGGCAGTAACTGCTGGGATAGCTTAGTCGGTAGAGCACTAGACTCTTAATCTTAGGGTTGTGGGTTCAAGCCCCACCTTGGGCAAAAGATTCCTGCATTGCAGGGGGTTAGACTCTACAATATTATGAGTCTACAAAAAACGCTTATAATTAAGGGTCAATTGCAATGGGGACTCTGAGATCTAATTTGCACATTTTATTTGAGAATTACTTTTTATTCTGTGTAATAAGAAATTTCGGTGGATATGATATATAATGCATTGGTGGGAAAATGTTTAAAATAACTTTTTCTAAAAACCCCAAAGCCTTTCTTTTAGGGATTTTAGGTGCTGAAATCCCAATGCAGCAGAAAAGACTACTGTATATTTATGTATGATCATGGCTGCACAGATGTTATGGGCCCAGGGATAGAAAGAAGATCAAGTCCTGATCAGAGAAGAATGACAAATCAAGTTGATGGATTATGCCAAAATGGCAAAAATGACCAGAAGAATAAGAAATCAGGAAGACCAAAATTTTAATAAGTAATGAGGAAAATTTATAATTTATCCTGAAAAACACTGTAAACAACTGAAATCGTTAGTAGGATTGGAATAACACTTCTAGTTTAATAGTGAATTTTGGACATAATGGAGATGTAAGAGGTTTGGATTGTCATAAAAGATGTAGGAGGAAATGATTAAAAGGAGGACCAACAAAAGGAAGGAGGGGAGTCTAAGAGATTCTTTGGAATCTTGTTTTTATGTTGTATGTTGGATATGTGATTGTAAAACTTTAATCTGAAAAACCAAATAAATGAATTCTTTAAAGAAAACAGAGAGCAGGCTGAGAAAAAGACCTAACAAAGAAAAGAAAAAGTAAGAAATTTCAGTGGATCTGATCATGGTTTTACTGCAAATGTAGCGACTGCTGTTTTCCCCACCCCCTACTTCAGATGATGCCATGGCCTTTGGCTAGCACAACAAAAGTTTGGCTGACTTATAATTAAATACGCATTGGACTGGGTTATAGTCCCACTGACTTTAATGGGATCTATTCTGAAATATGGGACGTGGGTGGCACTGTGGGTTAAACCACAGAGCCTAGGATTTGCTGATCAGAAGGTCGGCAATTCGAATCCCCACGACAGGGTGAGCTCCCGTTGCTCGGTCCCTGCTCCTGCCAACCTAGCAGTTCGAAAGCACGTCAAAGTGCAAGTAGATAAATAGGTACCGCTTCGGCGGGAAGGTAAACGGCGTTTCCGTGCGCTGCTCTGGTTTGCCAGAAGTGGCTTAGTCATGCTGGCCACATGACCCGGAAGCTGTACGCCAGCTCCCTCGGCCAATAAAGCAAGATGAGCGCCGCAACCCCAGAGTTGGCCACGACTGGACCTATCGGTCAGGGGTCCCTTTACCTTTACCTATTCTGAAATAAGCACGCAGTGGATTGCACCCACCCAGAAAAAAAACAAGGGGAAGTTTGGCATACCCAAATTCCTTGAAATGGTTAAACCCACAATTACGTTCTTGAGGCTGTGATCCGGTATGCACACTTTCCTGAGAGTAAGCTCCACCAAACACCTCGGGACTTCTAAAGTAAACATGCATAAGATAGGGCTGAAAGAGTCATATATTTCCATGATGGGGCTTATGATATGCTTTACACATTGCACAAAATGGTGGGAAAGGAAGTGAACATATCCGGTGTTTTATATAAATAATCGAATTGATGGAATGCTGCCAGTCAGTTGAATTAAATGCTTCCGGTATAGCACCAATGAATTGCTTCACAGGAGTTATCTACGGTGATGGAACTGCAAACGTATTGTAATGAGATCTGCCAGTAGAGGGCGCGCTCTCCCTTTCCCTTCCCCACGCTTTTGTGACAAAGCCTTTTTTGTTCATATGTGGTGTGGCTTTTTATTAACTGCAGCAAAGTCCATTTTTAGACATTTCTCAATGCTTAAGAGAGAAGTCAAGCTGTTCTTATTATTCCCAGATCTCATTACTTAGCATGAGACCACACAGTGCTAAGCTTATTAAGTGATTAATATAACTTCTACTTAAACAGATGCACTTTATTTCAATATGCCAATCTAAGAACGTAATTGAGGCTGCAGGATGTCTAATTATTGCACAGGAATAAGGAATTGGTGACAAAATATTATTCAAAAGAATGCACATGCCAAAGTACCTTGGAAGATGCATACAAGGGCACAACGATCTGATTACAGTTATGATTATTACAGTGGTACCTCGGGTTAAGTACTTAATTCGTTCCGGAGGTCCGTACTTAACCTGAAACTGTTCTTAACCTGAAGCACCACTTTAGCTAATGGGGCCTCCTGCTGCTGCCGCACTGCCGGAACACGATTTCTGTTCTCATCCTGAAGCAAATTCTTAACCCAAGATAATATTTCTGGGTTACCGGTCTGTAACCTGAAGCGTATGTAACCTGAAGCGTATGTAACCCGAGGTACCACTGTACTGCCATGCTATACCATGAACAACAGGACTTATTTCAGAACAGGAGCAATGACATAATCACTCAAGAGCACCTAGGTAAGTGATGGTCTTTGCTTTGGGAAGTGAATTAGGGGAATATTGAGGTTTCCAAGTTTGCTTGCACCAGTTAGCATAGAGGAAGCCAGAGCACTAAGAAAGTACTCAGTCAGAGGCTGGATATATCTTTCCTTTCTTTTGATGTGGCTCCTACTTCATTCTAAATGGCAGCACTTCTTAGCAAGATTGTTTGCATTTCAAATTTAAAGCTAAAGATTGAACTTCAGCTGGATGAAGATCTTTTGTTACAGCTTAATGAGCTCTTTTGTTACAGCTTAATGAGGGACCCGGGTGGCACAGTGGATTAAACCACAGAGCCTAGGACTTGCTGATCAGAAGGTCGGCGGTTCGAATCCCCACGATGGGGTGAGCTCCCATTGCTCTGTCCCTGCTCCTGCCAACCTAGCAGTTCGAAAGAACATCAAAGTGCAAGTAGACAAATAGGTACTGCTCCAGCGGGAAGGTAAACGGCGTTTCCGTGTGCTGCTCTGGGTCGCCAGAAGCGTCTTAGTCATGCTGCCCACATGACCCGGAAGCTGTATGCCGGCTCCCTCGGCCTATAAAGCGAAATGAGTGCCGCAACCCCAGAGTCAGCCACGACTGGACTTAATGGTCAGGGGTCCCTTTACCTTTTTAATGAGCTATTCAGGTTAAACTGGTGCAGTCAGAAGTAAGCAGCAAGAGGTTACTCTAAGGAAATGATACATAGGCTTGTAAGTTGAGGCAGAACTTTGTGATGAAATAAGACATATGGACATAAGTATTTTAGGTTAATGGGCTAAAAAAGGCCACAACTTTATTGGTTACAGAATGTGAGTGGTATTGGCTTAGGCATTGGAACCGAACAGACTATACTTGACTCCTGTCTGCTCAGCAAGGAATCACACAAGGGTTAACAAACTGTAGGGGGAGCTTGGTGGTGCAAATCAACTGGAAGCTTTCCCCTAGAGTCACCGGAGGGTCGTGCCATGGCCCTAGCCACCACCTGGGCATCGGACAGGAACTACGACCGCCGGATTCCTTTAATGGAATACCCTTCAAGGGGAGGTGTAAGTGATGGCCACACATAACGCGTTTTCCAATGCCTAACCACCAAACCTTACAAAGTTGTGACGATTTGCTACGAGGTTGGTGAAAAACCAAGTGGCTGGTCCCAATCTGCCAAGTGGAAAAAATTCCTACCAGGCCCCTTGAACAGGCGACCAACCGAGGTCCATAGCAAGGTCAGGTGCTGAAGCAAAACCTAGAGGGAAAGCAGGCGGGTGATTTAAGGAAGCAGGAACAAAACAAGGAAGAGCTCGAAAGCCTTTGACAACATCTCTTGGAGCTTTATGAAAAAGAATCTACAGGGTATAGGGGTAGGCCAAGGGTTTGAAAATGGTATGGGTGCAATATATTCTGAACAAAAGGCTAAATTAATTGTAAATAATGTGGTTACAGAAGAATTTAGGATAGAAAAAGGGACACGACAGGGATGCCCAATTTCCCCATTACTTTTTATATCGGTCCTGGAGGTCCTGCTGAATATGATTAGAAGGGACCGGTTGGTTAAAGGTATACAGGTTGGAGCTAAACAGTACAAACTGAGAGCATTTGCAGATGACTTAGTACTGACGTTACAGGAGCCAGAATCTAGCACCAAAAGGGTGTTGGAACTAATTCGAGAGTTTGGTCAAGTGGCAGGATTTAAATTGAACATGCTAAAAACTAAGGTTTTAGGAAAAAATTTAACATCAATTGAAAGAGAGAGGTTTCAGAATGAAACAGGTTTGACAGTGGTTAAGAAAGTGAAATACCTGGGGATCAACATGACAGCTAAGAATGGGAATCTATTTAAAGACAACTATGAAAAATGTTGGACAGAGGTGAAGAAAGATTTAGAAATTTGGTCAAATTTGAAGCTTTCCTTGTTGGGTCGAATTGCAGTTATTAAGATGAATGTATTGCCTAGAATGTTGTTTTTGTTTCAAACATTGCAAATTGTGGACAAGATGGACTGTTTCAAGAAGTGGCAGAAAGACATTTCTAAATTTGTCTGGCAGGGCAAGAAGCCCAGAATAAAATTTAAGATATTAACTGATGCAAAAGAAAGGGGTGGATTTGCCCTGCCAGACTTTAAACTTTATTATGAGGCAGCAGCGTTCTGCTGGCTGAAAGACTGGCTGCTTCTTGAGAATACAGATGTTTTGGATTTAGAAGGTTTTAACAACGTTTTTGGGTGGCATGCATATTTGTGGTATGACAAGGTTAAAGCTCATAAAGCATTTAAAAATCATATTGTCAGGAAAGCATTGTTTAATGTTTGGATTAGATATAAGGACTTGTTGGAAAATAAAACCCCAAGGTGGTTGTCATCAATGGAAGCAAAAGCTCAGAAAAAGCTCAATATGGAGGCCAAATGGCCGAAATATTGGGAAATTTTGGAACAAGAAGGAGATAGACTGAAACTGCAGAGTTTTGAGAAACTAAAAAACAAAGTGCGAGACTGGCTTCATTATTATCACGTAATGGAGGCATATAATTTGGATAAGAAAATTGGCTTCCAGGTAGAAAAATCAAAATTCCCGAGATTTGGATGAAGAATCAGTCGAGGCGGATTGGAAAAAATTTAAAGACTATTTGCAAAAATACTATAAGCTGTATGAATCTTAAGATAGTGCATGTTTTTGGAAATGCTATGCTTTAGCAAATATGATTAAGCAAATGGTAAAATAAGTGACAAATGAGAAAAGAAGATAATGTGAACCAAATATATTATGTTTATTTTAAAGGTAACAAAATTGAGATACAATATATTGAATATGGATACATAATAATTGAAAGTTCTAACAAGGTTTGAAATAAGGGTTAACAAATTGCTGATATTGCTATTACAAAGAACGCAGATCTGGAAGGTGTGGGGAAGTCCAAGGTTTTTTTTTTCTTTTTTCTTTTTTCTTTTGTTAAAAAAATCAAAAAATTGTTTCTTGTACTTGGTTTTTTCTGTACTGTTTGGAATGTATGAAAGTGTGAAAAGAAACGCAATAAAAATTCTAAAAAAAAAAAAAGAAAAATCAAAATTAGAAACAGAACTGTTAGAACCCAAAATTAAGATTTTGTCAAGGATGTATAACTTGCTGTTGAAATGGAACACCCAGGATGAAACGGTGAAGTCAGCTATGATTAAATGGGCACAAGATGTTGGACATAACATTATGTTTGCTGACTGGGAACAGTTGTGGACCACAGGTATGAAATTTACGGGAAGTAATGCCTTAAGAGAGAATATTATGAAAATGATTTACAGGTGGTACATGACCCCAGTCAAGCTAGCAAAAATTTACCACTTGCCCGATAATAAATGTTGGAAATGTAAAGAAACTGAGGGTACATTTTTTCACCTTTGGTGGACGTGCCCAAGGATTAAGGCTTTCTGGGAAATGATTTATAATAAAATGAAAAAGGTATTGAAATATACCTTTCTGAAGAAACCAGAGGCCTTTCTCCTGGGCATGGTCGGCCAATTGGTGCTAAAGAAGGATAGAACTTTCTTTATGTATGCTACAACAGCAGCAAGAATACTCATTGCAAAGCATTGGAAGACACAACATTTACCCACTCTGGAAGATTGGCAGATGAAGGTGATAGACTATATGGGACTGGCAGAAATGACCGGCAGAATCCGAGACCAGGGAAAAGAGTCGGTGGAAGAAGATTGGAAGAAATTTAAAGATTATCTTCAGAAATATTGTAAAATTAAGGAATGTTAGAATGATGTTGGATAGAAATTAAGTGGTTTCCAGCTGAAAAGTTTTAAGAGAGGAAAAATAAGATTGGGGAATAAGCAAAATTAAATTTGAGAATTAATAATTTGCTGAGTAAACAATGTGAACTGGAATATAAGGAAGGGAGGTTTGAGGAGGTCGGGGAAATATGTTAATGAAAAATAGGTATGATGAACTTTGCGTGTTTTTAATTTTTTTTGTATTTTTCTATTTTTTGTTATTGTTTTTGTTTTCTTTGTTATCTCTCTTTTTTATTGTAATAATCTGGAAAATGTTAATAAATATCTTTTTAAAAAAAACACGGAAGAGCTCGCGGCCGTTTAAATGCGGCTAAACCACGCCCCTCACCCAGCCGGATTGGCTGGCTGGGGGGCATGACGCGGGCCCAGGATTCCCGTGACACAGGGGGCTGGCCACGCCCCCCTGCGAGCATGGGAAACAATTCCTGCTCACAGCCCCTCCCCTCTGGGAAGAGGAGAGGCTTTATGCAACAAACTACTGCTCTTTGGTACATGTGTGATAATGGACCAATACTTGCAATTTTGGATTATTCTTTGGTCATGGCTATGACTGTCATCATGATGGCTAATGTCTCATCCATCTCCCATTGGAAAGGTTTTTGTTTTGTCAAGAACGGAATTTAAGATTGGGGTGGGCGGGAAATGAGAAACTTGCAGGATGAAAATTGGCAGTTTCCTTCATCGGTACAGTGCTACCTCGGGTTAAGAACTTAATTCGTTCTGGAGGTCCGTTCTTAACCTGAAACTGTTCTTAACCTGAAGCACCACTTTAGCTAATGGGGCCTCCCGCTGCCTCCGCGCTGCTGCTGCACGATTTCTGTTCTCATCCTGAAGCAAAGTTCTTAACCCGAGGTACTATTCCTGGGTTAGCGGAGTCTGTAACCTGAAGCGTCTGTAACCTGAGGTACCACTGTAACTCCCAAGTAAAATTGTACCCTATTGCGCTGTAAGATGCACCTAGCAGAAGGGGGTCCTTTGTTTACTTGTGGTTAAGTAACCCACGTAGTGCGTATGGTTTGATGAATAAATCAGAGCTGGAGTCGTTTAAAAGCTACATTCCTCGTGCAGCAAAGTTATTAATGACTGAACAGCTTCCTTCAAATATAATAAAGCAAGTGCAATCAAATAACTGCAAGAGAGAGAGAGAAAAGTTCAGAAAAGCAGGCAGTTGTGAAGCAATGTGCTTCAGCAGCAAAGGCAATATTTGAATGGGTGGCCCTGTCACAAAGAGCAAATACATCAGGGTACGCATGAAGGCGATCAAAAAGGATGAGCAGCTACTAATACACAATTAATAGAACCCAAGAAGATAATATACATTCATGAATTCACCCCTCCAAAGAATGTGGCCCAAGTATTGTGGTTAGGTTAGATTTGAACAACGCTCTCTGAATAATGTCCCCCCCCCCCAAGTAACGGGACAAATGTTCTTCTGCTTTTGTTTTATAGATCAAATCTTCTGTAAAGACTTCAAGAGCTATATCTACAGCTGCCAAATGAGCGCAATATTTCATGCGTCTGATGAAGTGTGCTCTGGCCCGCAGAAGATTATTCCACAATAAATGTGTCACAGTGCAATCCTGCTAGTGTAGTTTGGCGGCGGGGGGCGGGGGGGGGAGAAACCAAATGATTCTTTTCTCTGCAAAAAGTACGAAGATCTATGTCCTGCCTAATGACTCGTCCCACAAAGGAGAATGTGTCAAAGTAAGAAGCCATTATTCCACCGTAGGTTTATTCTAGGGTCTGGCTGTGAGAGGATAGTATTGGAAGTTCTTTTTGTATAGCTAGCAGCTGCTTCTGTGAAGGAACACATGTTTTTCCTCATTGGCCTGAACGAGAACACAGAGACACTACATTAGGATAGGAAGAGAATCAGAATGCCCGTGTAAAGGAAGATCTGTGGGTTTGTGAAAATCAAGAAGGCAGAAATGAGTACCCCTCTATTAATTTGAACTTCCTGAACATTTCAGTCACAGTGCTTCTCTTTAGGAAGTCGAGAAACTTTCTCTGATAACAGTTTGCTTGCTGCCACGCTTGCCAACAAGAGTGAGAGATACAAACAAATCAAATCACGTTTTGCCTCATTTTACATCAGAATTGTACCCGGGTTACAGACGCTTCATGTTATAGACTCTGCTAACCCAGAAATAGTACCTCGGGTTAAGAACTTTGCTTCAGGATGAGAACACAAATCACGCGGCAACAGTGGGAGGCCCCATTAGCTAAAGTGGTACCTCAGGTTAAGAACAGTTTCATGTTAAGAACAGACCTCCAGAATGAATTAAGTTCTTAAACTGAGGTACCACTGTACACATTTCTGAAGGCCTGGGCCACTCCCACTTGCAACGTGATTGGCTGTCTAAACTTCCAAGCTGCGAATCATGACTCAGAGTTTAAGGGCCAATGGCAGAGGCCCAAATTCTGAAATGTCCTGTGATTGGATATCATGTATCAAATCAGAGCACAGGGGATCAGAATCCTTAATCCAGACTCAAACTCAGGCAAACACAGCCCATTGAATACATAATCCTGAGCACCGATCAGGGGCTTCAAGAGCCAAGCTACATAGTCAGTACATGTCAAATCCACCATCCGAGCCCCATAGTCCAAGCCGTGAGTGTTGGTGGTGGGCATTTGGGGGGAAGCCAATTTACTGAAGCACCAGTGAAAGAAGAAGATGCTTAATCCTTTTCTCCCTGATGTGATCAAAATCATATCTCTACAGTGTGCAGTTTGCCCCATTGGGGTGGGCAAAGAACGCATATACGTGCAGTTATTCACATATGACAGACAACTATCAATCCACTGTTTTATAGCAGAGAGCACTGCAGCATGAATTGGCACCCAAAATCCCTGACAAACATCAAGTATATAAGGAAAGTAATAACTGTGTCTTGATTCGTCTTTCCCCCCTTCTGTTATTTAATCCATCATATCCCAAAAGTAAATGAAAACATATCGATTAAATTTCAGAGGACTGGGATGTGGTTAAAGAAGGCTTTAAAACTTGCATCAGGGGAAAGAATTTAACTTATCTCTCTGTATCCTCCCATGCCTCCTCTTTATTAAGAGAGAACATTGAACATTTTGTAAAGAGAAATTCTGATCAATTGATTATGTCTGCAAGCAGCTACACATTAGAAAGTATTATACCACCTCATCCGAATGTTTGGAAAAGGTGCAAGAAAATCTTTGTGCATTAAAAAAAAAATGGAACAGAGCCTAACTTAGAGAGAAAAATACTTTCATTTTTCCAACCACAATGACCTAGCCTTTTGAAAAATCTTGCACATACCAGTCAAATTATCTACTGAATAAGCTAACTGTTCTGAAGCACAGTTTTCTAATTATCCATGGTTTTCAAAGTGGTTAGGATGGAAAACTAGAAAGTGAAGGATGAAACCCTCAACCATTCAGCCACAATGATCGGATATAAGCTTTGGGAAATGCAGAACAGCATTGTCCAAATGATCTTGCTTTTGGGGGTGTCAGATAACAGCACTCTAAAATGCAGATACGATAAAGCACTGCTGTCTTACAGAAAACAATGGTCAAGTGCTGAAAGCCCCTTTTAAACCATAACTAGGACTCAACCTAAGTTCCCTTCAACTCAGTGAAGGTACACACAACAAAATGGTACATAGGCCATTTTCAGCATGGTTCCCATGCTCTTTTCTTCACGGTATTACTTCCCATATGGAAAATTTGGCATATTTAAAGTGGTCTTGAAGTAACGAAAATCTCATTTGATCCGTTGATCATTATTATGTGGATGCATATGCAACTGAAATGGTGCCATTCACGCACAAGAGGAAGGTACCAGCAGTCATGGGGAACCCCCAAGGTTTGCAGGAATATATTTAAAACATAGGCAACCTGCCCTGTGGGTGGGAATGGGGAGGAAATACCCCAAACAGCCGAATGAGGACTAAGCAAGCTCAGTAGCTGTGGAATGTTGACCAAATGTTAGGGAAATAAAACAGAAAACTGTGTGCAAGAGGGGGACTGGGCTAGATCAGGGGTTGTCAACCTGGTCCCTATTGCCCACTAGTGGGCGTTTCAGGATTCTAGGTGGGCGGTAGGGGGTTCTACGGCACAAGCTGAATCTTCCTTCCATTGAGCACTGGTGGGCAGTAAGGAAAGAAAGATGCATTAGTGGGTGGTAGGTATAAAAAAAGGGACGCGGGTGGCGCTGTGGTCTAAACCACTGAGCCTCTTGGGCTTGCCGATCAGAAGGTCAGCAGTTCGAATCCCTGCGATGGAGTGAGCTCCCGTTGCTCGGTCCCAGCTCCTGCCAACCTAGCAGTTCGAAAGCACACCAGTGCAAGTAGATAAATAGGTATAATAATAATAATAATTTATTATTTGTACCCCGCCCATCTGGCTGGGTTTCCCCAGCCACTCTGGGCGGCTTCCATAGAAACCAAAAATACAGTAAAATATCACAGATTAAAAACTTCCCTGAACAGGGCTGCCTTAAGATGTCTTCTGAATGTCAGGTAGTTATTTATCGCTTTGACATCTGATGGGAGGGCGTTCCACAGGGCGGGCGCCACTACCGAAAAGGCCCTCTGCCTGGTTCCTTGTAGCTTTGCTTCTCGCAATGAGGGAACCGCCAGAAGGCCCTCGGCGCTGGACCTCAGCGTCCGGGCAGAATGATGGGGGTGGAGACGCTCCTTCAGGTATACTGGGCCGAGGCCGTTTAGGGCTTTAAACGTCAACACCAGCACTTTGAATTGTGCTCGGAAACGTACTGGGAGCCAATGTAGGTCTTTCAAGACCGGTGTTATGTGGTCTCGGCGGCCGCCCCCAGTCACCAGTCTAGCTGCCGCATTCTGGATTAATTGTAGTTTCCGAGTCACCTTCAAAGGTAGCCCCACGTAGAGCGCATTGCAGTAGTCCAAGCGGGAGATAACTAGAGCATGCACCACTCTGGCGAGACAGTCCGCGGGCAGGTAGGGTCTCAGCCTGCGTACCAGGTGGAGTTGGTAGACAGCTGCCTTGGATACAGAATTGACCTGTGCCTCCATGGACAGCTGTGAGTCCAAAATGACTCCCAGGCTGCGCACCTGGTCCTTCAGGGGCACAGTTACCCCATTCAGGACCAGGGAGTCCTCCACACCAGCCCGCCCCCTGTCCCCCCAAAACAGTACTTCTGTCTTGTCAGGATTCTACCTCAATCCATTAGCCGCCATCCATCCTCCAACCGCCTCCAGGCACTCACACAGGACCTTCACCGCCTTCACTGGTTCTGATTTGAAAGAGAGGTAGAGCTGGGTATCATCTGCATATTGATGGACACCCAGTCCATACCCCCTGATGATCTCTCCCAGCGGCTTCATATAGATGTTAAAAAGCATGGGGGAGAGGACGGAACCCTGAGGCACCCCACAAGTGAGGGCCCAGGGGTCTGAACACTCATCCCCCACCACCACTTTCTGAACACGGCCCAGGAGGAAGGAGCGAAACCACTGTATAACAGTGCCCCCAGCTCCCAGTCCCTCTAGACGGTCCAGAAGGATGTTATGGTCGATTGTATCAAAGGCCGCTGAGAGATCCAGCAGAACCAGGAAACAACTTCCATCAAGCACTGGTGGGCAGTAAGGAAAGAAAGATGCATTAGTGGGTGGTAGGTATAAAAAAAGGGACGCGGGTGGCGCTGTGGTCTAAACCACTGAGCCTCTTGGGCTTGCCGATCAGAAGGTCAGCAGTTCGAATCCCTGCGATGGAGTGAGCTCCCGTTGCTCGGTCCCAGCTCCTGCCAACCTAGCAGTTCGAAAGCACACCAGTGCAAGTAGATAAATAGGTACCACTCCAGTGGGAAGGTAAACGGCGTTTCTGGGTGCTGCTCTGGTTTCGGTGTTCCGTTGTGCCAGAAGCGGCTTAGTCATGCTGGCCACATGACCCGGGAAAACTGTCTGTAGACAAATGCTGGCTCCCTCAACCTGTAAAGCGAGATGAGCGTCGCAACCCCAGAGTCGTCTGTGACTGGACTTAACTGTCAGGGGTACTTTACCCTTTTTTTTAGGTAAAAAAGGTTGACCACCCCTGGGCTAGACTATCCATGACAAGGACATGGGCTGGCTAGTTGGAACCCTGAGCATAAGCACTCCACACTGCAACATTTTGTTGCAGGCCCACTTATATATTAAAGTCCAAATGCACAGCAGTGTTTGTGACTCCCCCTCCCCCCCAGAATAAAATGGAAATCTCATGGAAATGGCGGAGATGATTGGCAGAATCCGGGACCAGGGAGAAGAGTCGGTGGAAGAGGAATGGAAGAAATTTAAAGCTTATTTACAGAAACATAGCAAAATTGAGGAAGTTTAGAAGGAGGCTGGAATGAAGTTATGTGACTTTTGCATAAATATCATAAAGGACTTAAGTCAAATAGATTGTTGAAGGGAATGAGGAAAGGTAAAAATATATTATGTTTAAGATAAATTAATGGATAAAAATTGGGGAAAGATGGAAAGGATTTGCTGAAATAGCTAATTGAAGCAGAATACGAAAAAGGGAGGTGTGAGGAGGTCAAAGAAACAAGCAAATGAAGTTAAGTCATGGAAGGTTTATTGTATTTTTGTGTGTTTTTTATGTATTTTTCCTTTTTTGTTGTCTGAATGTTCTTAATTTTTTTGATGCTTTTGTTGCTGTTTTTTTTTCTTCTGTTGTATTCTTAAAACTTCAATAAATATTATTATAAAAAAAATAAAAAATAAAATGCAAAACAAACCCCAGATCCATCTGGTTCACGCAGAACTAATCGTGCGCCTCTTTGGATTCCAGCCTTTGTTTTGAATAGGGTATTAATTTAAAACAATAATGCTTCTCTGTTCCATGTTCCATCTGAAGATTATCTAACAGCAGAGCAATCTTTGGTTTTGCCGCTACTAACCCCAGCAAAATAGCCAAGAGTGATGTGCATCAAAACAAGCTGCACTCTTCCGATACACACACAAACTCACACAGAGCTAGGTTGATGTATACAGGAATGAGGAGTCTTAACATGAAACCGAGGCCTTTTACATTTTTTTGCAGGCAAATGCACACAAAAATCAGGGCTGCTGAGCATTGCAGCAACTTTGGCCCTGAGTATTTATTTATTAGTAAGGCAGAACAGCAGCAGTAGTTCTGGTGAATGTCAAGCAAGGGTATGTCCCAGTGTGGGATGGCCAGGCAAGGAGCCAGTTAAGCTGACTTTTCGTTGCTTCACTGCTAATTCTGCGCTGCTCCATTGCGGGGGAAAGTAGTGTACCAACTGGGTCTTCTGTACAAACCTGCTCCTGCACCAGCAACATTTCCAGCAGCAGGAGCATCGAGTACCGGGGAAAGGGGCACTTTCTATTCGCTCAGTTTGTCCAAGTAGGTTGCAGGGAGCTTTCCTCCTCTGGTAGCGCCTCTGGGGAAATAGCAAGGAAAGGGCTTCAGGAAGAAGGGGAATGGACTCCTTTTAAACTAGGCCAGGTGCCAAGAATGTGGCAGTCACTCTTCTCCTCTAAACAGTTTCTCGAGGCTCTGTCACTATGATACAAAGAAAAACGGTACAAGAGGAAGCAAAATTTGCTTTCCCACCGTGGTCACCACATGAGAGAATGTTGAGATTCTAGGATTTCAAATAGAGGCACTGGTGACAGGTATTTAGTGAAGCTACAAAAAAAATATAAAAAATCACACAGAATCTACACACATATAAAAAATGCTTTCTTTAAAAAAGTTTTGAAAAATACATTGAATTTGGCACAGCTCACCATCGCCATCTAGCATCACATTTGTGTATTGCGCTTTGCGACACATTTAAAACATTTCATTGGCAGCTGTGTAGCTGAGTCCAGAGTTAAGCAGTGCGGAGCCATATATAAACACATAATGGAAGTTCCATCGGTATATTGACAGAAAGGAAGAAGTTCTTCATGACAACACCATATGGTGTTGTTGTTTAGTTGTTTAATCATGTCTGACTCTTCGTGACCCCATGGACAAGAGTACGCCAGGCACTCCTGTCTTCCACTGCCTCCCGCAGTTTGGTCAAGCTCATGTTGGCAGCTTTGAGAACACTGTCCAACCATTTCGTCCTCTGTCGTCCTCTTCTCCTTGTGCCCTCCATCTTTCCCAACATCAGGGTCTTTTCTAGGGAGTCTTCTCTTCTCATGAGGTGGCCAAAGTACTGGAGTCTCAGCTTCAGGATCTGTCCTTCCAGTGAGCACTCAGGGCTGAGTTCCTTAAGAAGGGATAGGTTTGATCTTCTTGCAGTCCATGGGACTCTCAAGAGTCTCCTCCAGCACCATAATTCAAAAACATCAATTCTTTGACGATCAGCCTTCTTTATGGTCCAGCTCTCACTTCCATACATCACTACTGGGAAAACCATAGCTTTAACTATACGGACCTTTGTCAGCAAGGTGATGTCTCTGCTTTTTAAGATGCTGAGTGATATATAATACAATCTATATAAGCTTATCCTGACTTTCAGTAGAGATTTCCCCATAAGGAGCAAGCATAGTATCATCTGACTAAGAAGCAAACTACACATGACAATCATATGCCAGGCAGCTGCTATTGTCGTTTAAATGCAAATTGCATTAGTTTAGGGATGGTGACCAATAGTTAATGGGATAAGAGTAGGTGGGCATTCCTGAGGAAAATCCATTTTCTGAAGCTAGTATTGGAGGGTTGGGGGGGGGGAGGAATCCCCTATTTTTTTTTGCCAGTGGGGGATTTCCTCTCAAAGCAATGATGTGTAGTTTGGTTCCAAGTGATTTCTGATGACACTCTGGCAATTTTTAAAGCAATAATTATTTGTGTCACTAATTGTGGGCGTGTGGGTGTTTCTCTTAGGAGGAAAGGAAGATATTTCGGTTCAGACACACTGCTAAAAGAGACCTAAGAGACTTACAATGAAATGTAAGGTTAAGGGGTACATTTTACCACATGCGGTGGGATTGCAAGTTGTTTTTTTTTAAGGGAAATGATATACAATGAACTGAAAAAAAATGTTTAAAATAACATTTGTCAAAAAACCAGAAGCTTTTTTGTTAGGTATTTTAGGATAAGAGTTGTCAAGAAGAAAATGGACATTATTTATGTATGCTACAACAGCAAGAATTTTAATAGCACAAAATTGGAAGATGGAGAAGTACCATCAAAAGAACAATGGCAAGAAAAACTGATGAATTATGCAGAGTTAGCAAAGTCAATGGACAAACTGCATGAAAAGGACAATAGTGATTTTGAAAAAGAATGGGAACCTTTTACAATATATCTGCAGAAACAACAAAAATATGGACTTGCTGGCAGGATTTAAATAAACATTTAGAACTTTATTTACAGAGAACAAGAAGTATAACAATGTGATAACACAGTATTATATACAAACAGCAGAATGTATCATTTGATGGAATAAACCAGAAATGGAAACTGAGGGAAGTCAACAGGGAGGGGGGAAATTGAAAAAGGAATGTTTAGTAATGCTATTGGATATTTGTTATGAGAAAAGAAAATCAATAAAAAATATTTTTTTAAAAAGAAAATAAATGTAAGGTTAAGGCAGCCGGTTATTGATCAACCTGCAGAAGGAATGCAGATGAAGATGACACAATTCACAGCTGACAGCACTAAGCAACCACCTGCTACTGTGAAACTGTAACTGGGAAGATGGGGGAAACTCTGCGATGGTCTCTCACGTCAAGAAATTGCAACATATTCCAGAAAAATGGGTGGGGAAAGAGGGGAAAGACCCATGGCTCTTGCTTCCTCTGACAGAGTGAAGCCAGATGTGGTGGCAGTTGAAATGGAATATGCCCGATTGGCAAATTTAACTATGAAAATTTAACTATGAAATTTAGAGACCAAGAAGAGGCAGGTTTGAAAGAGGATTGCAAACCAATTCCTACATTTCGGGGAGGGGGGTTGGACTAGATGACCCTTGGGTCCCTTCCCACTCTACAATTCTGTGATCCTATGAATATTTGAAGAATCGTTGTAAACATGTAAAAAGGCTGGTAGGATTTGAATGAAATGTGGCAGTAAAATATGTATTTGGGAATAATGGGAAAGGACGGGGAATAGGATAATTTCAATATGCAGCAATACTAGAAATTATGGAGGGGCAGCGGGGGCGGGGAGTCAACTGGTAGTTGAATATCAATGGGAAAGTATGTATGTTGTTTTAAATTTGTAAACTCTGGAAACTTATAAATAAAATTCGAAAGAAGACGAAAGAAGAAGCAAAGCAACCAGAAATGTAGGTAGCTTCCAAGCCATGTCGGCTGAAATATACTCGGAGTTGAGTGTGAATTTCATGCTCTTTATTCAGCTCATAGTAGCAATGAATGAAACTTTCCCCAAGACGTCTAGCTATATATACATTATTTACACAATGGGCCTCGCGTCATTGATAATTCCGGACTTCTCCTGTAGGCCAATCAGGTTGCTGATTCACCTCCTCCAGAAGCCTGATCGGCTGTTCCTGCAGGCCAATCAGGTCGCTGATTCACTTCCACCTGGAGCTGGATTGGGTGGCTCCTGCGGACCATTCAGACTGCTGCATTCTGGATCCTATTGTTCTTGGATTCAGCTCAGTACATAACATCTGCCATGTCAATATCTGCAGTCTAGATACACTATTTTTGTTGCGGAAGATACCACGAAGATGAAGAGAGACACAGTGTCTCTGTCAGGGCTAAGGGAGTGTACAATGGCTGGCAGCCAAACTGAGCAGCAGACTCACCACATGCTGCTATCGGGCCGGAGGATGAAGGGAAAGGCTGCCAGTGGCAAAATTGTTGTTTTGAAAGCACGTTAAAGAAAAACACAGGGGAAATCGGGCTGACCCGATTGCAGAGGCAATGTGAAAAGTATTGCGAAAGACGGAACAAATCTAAGAAATATAGGCACTTATAAGAAACAGTCACACTGCCATTATTTATCACTACTCATCCAAAACAACAACCACCCTCTGCTGATGGCAAAATCCAGACAAAAAGAAACATTTTAAACTCCAATCAACTGCAATGCGAGAGGTCAACATCTGCTTAAGCCTCTCCCATAAAAAAAATCAAATGGTTGTCACACGGCTAGATCATGCCCTTAACTTTCTGCTTTGTTGTGCCTCACCCCTGTCAGGAAAACTCAACGTTTATTTGTCTCCCCTCTTTCTCCTCCCTATTTTGTTCTCTCATTCTAGTGGTGACTTCTCATTTTTGGAGCACAGCTATTAATTTGCGATGAGGCGTCACATGCATCGCACAACAGCAACCCAAAGGAGCCCGTTCCAATTTCCTTTCCAAGATTATTCACGTGACCCCGGGCAATAAAACTTCATAATTCCAAGCCGTAATCCTTGCGCTGAACGCTAATTCGAAAGGTGCTGCCAGGAAAACTAAAGTTAAACCAACACAGCAGATACAGGGGAGGATATCCTGACTGAGGAGAAGAGCCAAGGGAAAATAGAGAAACAATAGGAAAGTGTTTTATTTATATTTTTAAATCGCTCTTCTTGAATAAATGTGCAGGCTATGTCCTTGTTTCTAAGATAACTCAGCCCTCCCCCTTTTAAAGTTCAAGTGTGGGTGAGGACTCTGGGTGGCAAGAACGAGACACTCCTTGGTGTGCCATTTGGCTGTGTGAGCCACTTTGACGCCAAGTTACAGGGAACCAGGCAGAGGGCCTTCTCGGTAGTGGCGCCCGCCCGGTGGTATGCCCTCCCATCAGATGTCAAAGAGAAAAATATCTACCAAACTTTTAGAAGACATCTGAAGGCAGCCATGTTTAGGGAAGCTTTTAATGTTTAATAGGTTATTGTATTTTAGTGTTTCATTGGAAGCCGCCCAGAGTGGCTGGGGAAAAATAATGGATATAAATAATAAATTATTATATATTATTAAATTATTAAAATAATGTAATAGTTAAGTTCATTTTCCCCCTAGGTATGCATATCCTCCAACATTTTTCCAATGAAAATAGGGACGTCCCATTCCATAATGATAATTTTACTATTTATTGCTGGGTTGCCCCTCTGGGCAGCTTCCAACATATATTAAAACGTTTTTTAAAAAACCTTCCCCATACAGGATTGCCTTCAGACAACTAGGGGGCTGGATAACTCTATATCCTCCCACATTTCTCCAATGAAAATAGGGGCAGCCTAAGGAAAAGCAGGACATTTCGGGTTGAAATCAGAACGGCTTCTCTAAATCATGGACGTCCTTGGAAAATAAGGACATTTGGAGGGACTGGGTATACTCAAGCATTAAAAATATTATCCTTCCCCCAGTCTTGAAAGCTTCTAGTCCCAGGTTTGTGGCGGGCGAGTTACCACTTTTAAAAATGTCATGTCCATATCAACAGGTGCACAACAGGCAGAAAATTCAGATCATCATCATTTTTTATTTGCATGCCGCCTTTCCACAGTTAAAAAGACAATGCTCAAGGCGGCTTACAGCATAACAAGATTTACATAATTACAAAAGTCATAAACAATAAATAAACCACATCAAAAAATACACAGCCAAATGGGAAACAATTTCCACATAAATCGAAATCTAAAACTAGGAATACAGCATTAATATCAGAGTTTAAAATGACATAGGTAAAAAAATAACAGCAATTTAAACAAAAAATAAAAACAAAGCAACGGAGCCCTCTGTGCCCAGCAGCAGCAGTGGCAGCAGTCCTTTATAGAGCCCCTCAGGCCCTGCCCTAGGCCAGGTGTTGAGTGGCAGGACTGGGGCCCTCAGGCGCTGAGCAGGGGAGTCATCCTGGGTGGTAGCCGCAGCAGCAGTCCTTATGGGCCTGCTGGGAAACACTGGCCTGCGAGCACTCCAATTGGAGAACAGCCTTTACCAAAGGCATCATGGGTTTAGAAGACGCTCAAACTTGGGACGAAAGGGAGAAATGTGCTAAGAAGAAGGCACGCTTGGCAAACCCTCGCCATGATCAACTCACACCCAGAAACCTATGTCCCCACTGTGGAAGGACATGTGGATTCAGGATTGGCCTCCACAGTCACTTATGGACTCACTGTTAAAACCGAGTTTATGGAAGACAATCCTACTCACCTACGAGCAATCGCCGAAGAAGAAGAAGAAGAAGAAGAAGAAGAAGAAGAAGAAGAAGATGCATAGAGGCCCTTCTCACACTGTGAATGCACAGACAGCAGGGCATGTTTGCAGTGAGGCTTCTCTGCTTGCTTCCAGGACAACCACCTGACACATGTTCTTTCAGCGCATGGAGAGCACTGAATAGCTTTAATGCCTCTGAATGACCTTTAAGTACTGTGCAGAGCTGGTCCACACACGAGGTGGAGTAAAGCAGCCGCCTCAGGCGGCAGAAGCAGAAGAGGCAGCTCCCTGCCTGCCCCACCACTTTCAGGACATGGCACCGCCACTCATCTTCCACACCCCTGGGGTGGAGAAGACAAGTGGGGAAGCTTTGTGGGAGTCCCCCTGTTGCTGCATTTCAGTGGCAGCAGAAGTGGGGGACAGCAGAAGACAGGGAGGTGGGGGACGGGACAGGATATGGCAGCCAGGGGAGCAGGAGGCAGCTCATTCTCATTTCCCCTCAGGTGGCAAAACGGGATGGGCTGCCCTGGCACTATGAGTAACAGGTTATTTTCGAGAGCGACCCAAGATGAGCCAAGGTGGGTTCACATTCCAGCAAACACACAAAGATTTAAAAAAAAAATTAACCAAACGTCCATTGGAATAAATCAGAATGTTACCTGGAAATGTTCTGACTATCTGGCATAACCCCTCTTTCCTGCAAAGCAGACGCTGTATTTGGGGAACGGCATTTGCCTGAAAACAATGGGAGAGATTCTGATCATTGGCATTTCCTTTTCATAGCTGCTGCGTCACTTTTATTGTGCCCGTCAAGGATGCCACTAAGGCGTTCTGCTGCTCCAGAGATATTAGCTGGGACTCGTTCCCTTACGTGGGGAGAGAAAACGGACAGAAACTATCTTGAGGGTTTCAATCAGCCCTGAATCCTGTTCGTTTTTAATCGCAAGTCACGTAGGTGTGAACATCCCCAAGGAATCAGAAATTGAGGCAAGTTCCCTCTTTGGCATTCAGTCCAAAACCCTACTAGCATTTAGTTTATTTATGGATACAACTGCCAATTGCCCAGGAGAGATGCTAGATGTTTATAAAAGGGCAATAAAGCCTTAAAAAAAAAAAAAGATCTTAAAGTCAAGCCTGCCCTGGCAAGAAAACTTGTGACACCCACTTAAATCCTTTCAAAATGCCGAGCGCATGTTGCACACTTTGTTTCCTTTTGTTCCCAAGCATTCTTGCCTCAATGAGACATTTGTGTCCATTTCTTTGGAATCCTATATTTTTATTGCAATGTGTGAGAGATGAATTCCAGCTGTGGGTGAGGTGAACTACGACAATCTAGGTCAGATAACAGAGAATTATTGCGGCATCGTGTAGAAATTTCAGTGGGCATGATCCAGCCAAGGCTAAGCAGCTGCGCTTTCCATTTATATCAAAGGGGGAGAATTAAACACGTGCTTACAACTCTCCACGAAGCTGTCTTCTCCAGAATCAAGCCAATGGGATGTGCTGTTCACCCTTACAAGAAGCTACCTCTCCAGCATCTCAGAGGTCTTTTACTCAAGATCCTTAGCCTGAAATGCTGGGATGTCCCTGCACCCAGGATATGAAGTTGCCTTCAAATGAGTCAGACCGTTGGACTAGCTAACTCGGGCCAAACCTCAGGTGATGTCAGTCACAGAGTTCCACCCTCAAATGCAGGGCTGTTGTGCCCCACACCACAATAGCTCAGTTGGTTAGAGTGTGGTGCTAATAATGCCAAGGTTGCAGGTTCGATCCCTGTAAGAGACAGCTGCATATTTCAGCACTGCAGGGGGCTGGACTAGAGGATCCTCAGGGTCCCATTCGACTCCATGATTCTCTAATTTGCCAGTACATTCGTACCTTGGAAGCCAAACGCCTTGGCAATTGAACGTTTTGGCTCCCGAATGCCGCAAACCCGGAAGTGGGTGTTCCGGTTTGTGAACGTTCTTTGGAACCCGAATGTCCGACACTGCGTCTGCAGCTTCTGATTGGCTGAAGGAGCTTCATGCAGCCAATCGGAAGCTGCGCCTTGGTTTCTGAAAGTTTTGGAAGTTGAACGGACTTCCGGAACAGGTTCTGTTCAACTTCCGAGGTACCACTGTATAGGGTCTCTGCCTGGATTAAGACACTATAGCATGGGTTTATACAGTGCTTTTTTCTGGGGGTATGCAGGGGTACGCATATCCCTAAACATTTTGTGAATCTAAGTTTGGCCTCATTGAGGGGCAATATTTCAATATGAGTAGGAAAATGAGAGTACCCCTAAACATTTTTAAGAAAAAAAAGCACTGGGTTTATTGCAGGACCAATCCAATTCAAGCCCTTAGCACCTGCAGTTTGCATTGCCACAAAAGCCTCATTGAAACAGTTGTTGCCTGTTCCTGGCAAAAATTCTCCAAGATCTCAGGAGGCTGTTTTCTCTCAGTCTTATTCTCAGAGGTCTTTCAGGTAGAGTTTTTGCAGATTGCGCATGAGACATCATTCACACCATGGTCCTCCTCTAACACTAGCAAATTCCCATACTGGTTGGATAGCTATAACACTTAAAACGTATGATAAAGGTGCCAGAACTAGCATCTAACTGGGTGGGCCAATAACTACTTAAGGGCATGTCAAAAACAAAGATGACAGTTTTGAACCATACCTTCTGCAGTAATGTTGCTCCATGCGATTCTACTCTATTTAAGCAACTTTCATGGTCGGCTTTGCTGGAAGATAGGCAAATCAGAAGATCCCAAGAGCTTAATTCATCTGTACAAAAGAAAGAGAAGCACAATAGGAAACAACTATTTTAAAAAATTGTCCAGATGCCACTTGTATTTTTTGCTATGAAGCAGCATTTGTCGGACACAAGATTCACTTGATCCTGTGCAGAGTTTCACAACTTTTACTAATACAGTGGTAACTTGGGTTTCAGACGATTCAGGTTACAGACTCCGCTAACCCAGAAATAGTACCTTGGGTTAAGAACTTTGCTTCAGGATGAGAACAGAAATTGTGCGGCGGCAGCGGGAGGCCCCATTAGCTAATGTGGTACCTCAGGTTAAGAACAGTTTCAAGTTAAGAACAGACCTCCGGAACGAATTAAGTTCTTAACCTGAGGTACCACTGTACAGCTAAAGACTCCTCTCAGTTCTCCTCAGAATTATTTTGTCTGTATAGACACAAGTATTTATTTTCATAGGGAAGCACAATGCAAATGGACATCATTAGTTGAAACTCAAATCACCACAGCTAAAGAGTATTATGGGGGGAAATGAAACTACAATCCCAATGCGGCTTAGTGGGAGAGAACGTGGGAGATCATGTCTCAAAGGCCCACTTAGCCATAAAGTTCACCAGTCATAGTCTTTCAGCGTAACCTACCTCACAAGGGTATTGGGAGGATCAAAATGGAGAGAAGGAGAACCACCATGTATGTCACATTGAGCTCATTGGATGAAAGATGGTATAAATGTGTGTTTGCTGGGAATAGTATGTTACAGAATCACAGAATTGTTGCGTGAAAGCAACCCTGAAGATTATCTAAGCCAACCCTCAGCAATGCAGGAATGTGGAACCAGGCAGAGGGCCTTCTCGGTAGTGGCTCCTGCCCTGTGGAACGCCCTCCCATCAAATGTCAAGGAAATGAACAACTATCTGACTTTTAGAGGACATCTGAAGGCAGCCCTGTTGAGGGAAGTTTTTTTATGTTTGATAATTTATCGCTATTATTATTATTATTATTCTGTTGGAAGCTGCCCAGAGTGGCTATGGAAACCCAACCAGATGGGTGGGGTATAAATACTAAAATTTATTATTATTATTATTATTATTATTATTATTATTATTATTATTATATTATGCAGCCATCCCATATGGGGATCGAAACCTGCAACATTGGCATTTTTAGCACCACACTGAATACGTGCAACAGATCTAAGGAATTACTCTGGTGAGCTTTTAGCTTCACTGAAAGGTGGCCAGCTTAGCTCCATATTTCCTTTACCTTCCCCCTCCTGTTCCCTCACCTGCCCTCTAGGGGGCACCCTCGGTACATCAGATCATACCAGATCTGCTTTGCTAATGTTCTTTTTCAAGCAGTCTAGATCCCGGCAGCGTGTTGTACACATTAAGCAGCATATTGACACCCGGCTTCTCATAGATATGCGGCTCAATATTTTCATCAAGATAGCAGATGGCAGCAAGATAACATTCTCTCCTCACACGCTCTTCTGAACGCTGCCCTCTGAACGAACTACTTGGAATGTCTAAGCTGGCCAAGCAATGCAGATGGACAAAGGGCTGGTAGGAGGAGAAAGGCAAACATTCTTTCATCCAAAGAGCTTTTGGAGTGGGAGAATATTATTCTGCAAACGGAGGTACCAAAAACAAAGACCTCATAGGACAAACTGGTTTAAAATAAACTGGGCTACTTTCGGAAATATTTTGCATCGTAAAGAAGAACAGTGCAAAAACCCCAATGCCAAAATAGCCCTTTGTAGCATGCAAAACAACCTTATGTAATGAAATGAAAAAAATAAACAGAGTCCATGAAATGTGTACTTGAGACAGGGGTGGTTCGAAGAATGAAGGTGACCTGGGCAAAGTGCCTCCTCTACAGACCCTCAAAGTGTCCCCATTTTCCCAGATTTACAGAAGCTATTCCAGTTTCTGAGTCGATCCCAGAATGTCCCTGTTTTCCTTAAAAAAGGACCCCTAACCATTAGGTCCAGTCGTGACCGACTCTGGGGTTGCAGCGCTCATCTCACTTTATTGGCCGAGGGAGCCGCGTACAGCTTCCGGGTCACGTGGCCAGCATGACTAAGCCACTTCTGGCGAACCAGAGCAGCGCACGGAAACGCCGTTTACCTTCCCACCAGAGCAGTACCTATTTATCTACTTGCACTTTGACATGCTTTCGAACTGCTAGGTGGGCAGGAGCAGGGACCGAGGAACAGGAGCTCACCCCGTCGTGGGGATTCGAACCGCCGACCTTCTGATCAGCAAGTCCTAGGCTCTGTGGTTTAACCCACAGCGCCACCCACGTCCCTGTGTTTTCCTTAGGACATCCCTATTTTCATGGGAGAAATATTGGAGGATATGCCTTTAGGCTTGCCACACAGCAAAGAACACTCCAAGGGAGATGCCATTTTGCTTTCCCACAATGCCCTGCAATGCCTGCCATAATGTTGCTCCAGGGGGTTGTGTGAAATTAAAATTGAGGCTCACAGCCACAGCTGCCCATTGTGGAGGGACTAGAGCAAGTGTCAACTACTGGGGGACTGGAGCCCCAGGCAGCTGCCAGCTGTCCTAGGAATTCAAGTGCCAACACTTACGCCTGACTTGAGAGATGTCTCCAAAAACCACCACAGTTATGGGACAAGTATGTACCAGGACAGATGGGAGGTTGCAACTTTTCAACTTGCCACTGTCCAGACATTATCACCATCATTTGCCATCATGTTATCACCTGCTTATTTTTGAAAACTGTTTTTAAAGGCAGAAGGGTAGGCCTGGCTGGTTTCCCCCCCTGATCAGTTGCCAACCTTTGTGGGATCCATCTTGGAAGCAAGAATTCGGTGGCAGGCAAGAGGCAGCTATTAAAATCTGATTATCGCAATGACAAACAACTGTGCAGTACTGTTTCTGTTTATAGCAACAAGCTACTGAAGATATGAAGAGGGCTATTAAATCATTATTTATTAGTATACAAGAGCCAGCTGCAACCACATGCAAATTCCTTCCACAATCTCAAGCAAAGTAAAACATACAACTAGTTGACTATACATCTGGCTAAGTCGTCTTCAGAGTCAAATGGGTCCACTAGATTTGGATATTTGACTAGATTTAGATATCACGGTAATAATGCAAAATTTCAGTATGAATGGTAGTAGATAGGAAAAATATATATTTAAATTTTGAAGACCCTAAAATGGAGGAGAAACAAACAGAATGAGAGCCACAAGCCTGACGTAAAACTGAATTTATGCTGGGTTTGCTATCCTTGTTGTCTGTTTAGCTTTCCTTTACAGGCAAAATAAATGAAGACTGTACACACATCAAAAGGCAGCACTCTGCTCTCTTGACAAAATCCTGCCATCGCTGCAGGATGATCCCACAGAAAAGATGCCTGTTTCCCCCCTGGGGAAATCCCAGCCCCCCCCCCCCGTTAGAATCCCAGTTTTACACCCCAAAGAAGAATCAGGAGCAGAGTAAGACATCATCTGGCTAATCCAGAGGGACAGAAAGATAAATGTAATCCAGTCAACTCTGTTAATCAACATGAATGAGTCTACCCAACGAAATTGTCTTGATATGCATTTGGAATAATGCCTTCCCCATTCACAGCACCATTGTTATTTATCTTCTGTGTCCATGGAACGAATTCAACATTGTCAGGATGAATACACAAACACTTCCATAAACAGAGGAAAAACAAATGAGGCTTTACAGCTTTAAGGCGCCATGAATGGCATGCCTAAGGAGAAGAAAGACCTACCAACATCTATTTATTTCAAGATGAACACACCTTTGCAACTGAAAACAAATAACAGAAATCCTAGCACATTGTGCTTTTCTGTTTCTATCCTGGACCATGGTACTTTGGATGAACCTTCAGACTTTTGCAGAATGTGCTCATCATATTGGCAGTCCCAAGTCCTGCTTCCTACACGCTGGATGCATCTGTCAAGAGCTGGTTTCTAAGCCAGAACTTCTCCCTCCAGAATATCTGAACCTAAAACTACAGTGCTTTTCTTCTTCTTTCTGGAATAGGCCTCTGGCATCCAAGGAGACTACAGTGTGAGAAAGAGCTGCTCCTGAGTTCTGACTCCGCTTGCAAGCAGATTACAACATTTTCGACTTCCCTCCGTGCCCAGAACCTCTCCAGCAGCACATTTGATAAAGTGTGTTCTCCTTCATGGAGAGCACGGGTTGCAGTGGGGGCTGACAAGACACACCAAAATTGTGGGGCGGGCTAATTGATCATTGGCCACTGTTGTGATTGGGCTTCCCTTGTTGTTGGGAGGAAGTTAATGTTGCCATTTTGTGATTGACAGCTTGAAACCTTAAAACTCCCTGCATGAGGCATAGAGCTTCCTCTTTTCGGATTGCCCGTCCCCCCTCCCTATATTTAGGGTTGTTTGCATTGACCTTGTTATGCCTGTCATGGGGTCGTCTGCTCTTGGGGCAGGGGCCCAGTAGGAATTTTGTCCATTTGGCTGATTGGCTGGTGCCATTTGGTTTTTGCCTACTACATATCAAATCGTCACAACTTGTAAGGTTGTGGTTAGGCATTGGTTTTATGAACTGGTTGGTGGAGGGGCGTGGATAGGCTGTGCCTGCCCCTCTAATGCTGCTGCTGCAAGGGATTCCGTTAAAGGAATACAGGGGCTCACCATTGCTTTTGTCCGAACCCTGTCAAGTGGCAAGGGCCACGCAAGAGCCCCTGGTTGCATTTGGGGAGGGCTGAGGGCAGGTTCCCTGCTCCGTCGCTATTCCCAAAATGTATTCCCCTTTTCTGGCTTGCGAAATGTCAGTCTGTCCCCACCGGGGGCAGATAGTCGCAACCAATGCCTAAGCAACCACTCACATTTTCGTATTTAAATAAAGTTGTGGCCAAAAATTATGCCAAAAACCTCAAACAAAAATTCTGTGTGAGGTGTGAGTTATTTGGGGTGGCTTGGGGACCTCGAGGCGCAATGCCCTAGCATGCCAACCATCCTAGAATCATAGAATTGTAGATTGCCCTCTGAAATCAACATCTCTCTTAGCTTCCCATATTGTTAGCTGCTGCTCTGAACCCTCACCCTAGTACAGTGGGAACCTTCACCAACTACCCATTGACTTTCTGCTTCCTACAACCAGGTCCCTATTGCAAACAATGTTTTATGTAACTGATTCTGTTTACTGGGCCAAGTCACACAACCACTAATTTAGGGTCAGCAGAAATGAAAAAGATGTTCAAAATAACGTTTGTAAAACAACAACCCTGAAGCCTTTCTCTAGGGAGTTGTAGCGACACAACTACCTAAATTGTGTAGAAACTTACTCATGTACGCAACTACACTGGCAAGAACGTTACTTGTCCCAAGATGGAAAGAAGCAGAAGTCCCAACAAAGGAAGAATGGATACAAAAAAACTTAGGGAATATGCAGAAATGGAGAAACTTACCGGAAGAATAAGAAATCAAGATAGCAAACTTTTTATAAAATAATGGAAATTGTTTCTTGAATATTTACAGATAAATTGCAAACAGATAAAAAACAAGATTATTGTAATAACCTGCAGCTTCATAAGAGTATATATTTAAAGTAGATGAATAAATGAGCAAATTAAATGAATTTGGATATACAGAAGATATTAAAAAATAAATTTAAGGAACCACAGAAAGAAGGGGAAGAGAGTCAAACTTTGACATTTTAAAATGATTATAAAATTAATGAAATGTATAAACCTGAAAAGTATTAAAATATATATTTTAAAAGGACATGGATCAAAATGCACGTCCATTGGGGGTGCTTTTCATTGATTTCAGTGGGATATGCCTTTGGGTGTGCTTTTTTGAACCTCCAGCTAGCTTACATCAGAATTTATATATATCTAGAATTTGCGCAAAATTTGTTTGCATGAGAATAGGTGCCAATCATCCACCCTCCCATCTACCTTGACCCCCCCAAAAAATAATGGGGGGAAAATGGATAGAATTGGCCAAAAGGTTTGCTTGGAAAAATTATCTAGACCTGTGCAACTACATTCTTCACATTGTAAGCTAAACCTGTTAGGTTATCAAAGCACCCAGGGCTTACACATTTTCAAGACTATTTTTGCATCCATAAGAAACAGAAACCCGCTTCAAAATAAACAAATTAAATAAATGCAGAATGCTACGTTTTTGTGATCAGTTATCAACATCTGAAGCTGTTCTGTACCAACAAATAAATGGGAACTACTGAGAATCTTGTTACAAATGAAAGAAACTCTGGTACTTTGGGGGTGGCAAAGGTTGAGACCCTATTTATGTAATTTAAGGCTGGAAACAGATTTCAAAGAAATGCCTATTGTGCATGTTTATGAAGGGTTCAGTGTTTTAACAATTCTTTACAGCATTACGATACTTTTGAAATTAAGCATCCTACCCCTCCTTGCTCTTTCACCCTCCCTTAAGCTTCAGAAAGTTTTCACTGTAAACTGAAACTCTCAAAAGCTGCACAACAATCTACACATCTCTATATAAGCAATGCTGAACTGCAAGAACGTGTTATTATCATTCCACAGCTTTTGTTTACAGACTTACTCTGCTGAAAGATGGGACTAAACGGTGCAACTGAAATGAATATTTTGCTTTCCAAAGGGGAAAAAAATTAATGCCTGCAACACATGCTTTGAATTAAGAAATAAACGTTGCTTGTCCTGGGCCAGTTGTGCTCACATCTTCCGTTTAAGAAAAAAAAGGCAAGAATGTTGTGGTACTTTTTAAGCTATTTACTGCACAATTTATTTATTTATTGCTTGACTTTATTACTAAGATGTTTCTCTCGTGGTTACTCTAGAATGGATGCATTAATGGCACAAGAACATTTGTGCTTCTACTAGAATCGGTGGGTCCCCAGGCATGTTTATTTAACCTTAACTCTGTTGGACTGTTTATACTGCTGGAACTTGAGTTCAATTCACTTTAAATTTCTCAGACTTTCTTGTTTAGAAAAGCTGAGCTTCTTGTGACCTCTCTATCCATGGTGTTTCCTTTACCCCCCAGCCACGAAAAGAACAGAATGCCTAGTGTCCCATTTATTTATTTTTAAAAACATATTTCAGTTCCTTTAAAAGGCGGGTCCTTCAGTCCTAATTGAAAATGGCAACCAGATGTTTACAGAACACTATAGCATTTTTCCCTTCGGGGCATCTGGTGCTTTTATTTCCGTTTGCTATAGCTATTTATTTTGATGAAAGAAGACTTGCATGCACTGCTTGAATTCTACAATCACATATTGGGTTATATACGATACAATAATCTTTATTGTCATTGTCCCATGCAGAACAATAAAATTGAAAAAATCTACATCAGACATTCAAAAACCAATAAGCCTGCTATCCCAGCCTGGTTAACCCTCTAAAAACTCTGATACCCCATAATTAAATACAATATACTCCCATAGAGACTACCTTACACAGCGTTTAAAACCAAAATCGCATTTGGATAGAAACTGTTTCTGAGGCGGATAGTCCTAGTCTTTATAACCCTGTACAGGCAGAAGCTGAAAGAGATCATTTCCGGGGTGCGCACTATCCTGCACTATCTCTGCAGCTTTCTTATGACACCTGGAAGCATAGATTTGATCCAAGGTGGGAAGAGTGCACCCAGGTATTCTCTCCAAAGTCTTTACAACCCTGGACAGCATTGTTTTTCCCCTGACCGTGCAGCTCCCAAACCACACACACAGACCATAAGTTAATACACTCTCCACAGTACAGTACATAACTGGCTGCTATTGGAAGTTGAACATACCTTTCTTCCTCTATTTGTGCTATTTGTACGCATGCAGAAGATGAGGCACATACCTGGCTACTAGGAGAAATTTGGCCTACCTTTTTGCAGGTGCCACTTTTTCACGTGTGTAAGAATTTTGCGTGAACTCCACCTGAAGTGTCACAGTCTACGAAAAGCTTCACCATTTGATTCTGTTGGGAGTATAAATGGAGTCTACGAAAAGTTTCATCATTTGATTCTGTTGGGGGTATAAATGGACTCATGTTGTGGCTATACTGGAGCCTTCTCCATATCCTCCAACATTTCTCCGATGAAAAAAGGGTCGTCCAGTGCTATTTTTCTAGAAAAAGAGGTGCTGGAACTCACCATGAATGCCTCCCTTGTTTGCATAGAATGGCAATGATGCCTGCCTGAGAGGTGCTGCAAATGAATTCCTGGTTAGTTGCAGCTGGGGGAAAAAGGGCCTGGGAACATCCTATTCCATACCCTCCAACATTTCTCCAATGAAAATAGGGGTGCGGGTGGCGCTGTGGTCTAAACCACTGAGCCTAGGGCTTGCCGATCAGAAGGTTGGTGGTTCGAATCCACGCGACGGGGTGAGCTCCCGTTGCTCTTTCCCAGCTCCTGCCCACCTAGCAGTTCGAAAGCACACCAGTGCAAGTAGATAAATTGCTACCACTCCATTGGGAAGGTAAATGGTGTTTCCATCTGCTGCTCTTGTTTCGCCAGAAGCGGCTTAGTCATGCTGGCCACATGACCCGGAAAAACTGTCTGAGAACAAACGTGGGCTCCCTCAGCCAGTAAAGAGAGATGAGCGCCTCAACCCCAGAGTCATTCGCAACTGGACTTTACTGTCAGGGGTCCTTTACCTTTTTATTCAATAATAATGATCTTCTTGGCTCAGGGGTTGCATAACTCCATACCCCCTCTGATGAAAATAGGGATGTCCTAAGGAATCCCCAACCTTCGGCCCTCCAAATGTTTTGGACTACAATTCCCATCACCCCTGACCACTGGTCCTGTTAGCTAAGGATCATGGGAGTTGTAGGCCAAAACATCTGGAGGGCCGCAGGTTGGGGGTGCCTGTCCTAAGGAAAAGCAGGACGTTCCGGGACGGCTTCTGTAAATCTGGGACTGATCCTGGAAAAGAGGGACCTTTGGAGGCCTTGCAGCATGGTGGCCTTCAAATGTTTTGGACTTCCGCTCCCATAAGTCCTGGCCAGTCCCATAAAGTATCGACTCTTGCTGAGTGAGGGTACATTCATATGGAATAGTTGCCTCGCGAAACTGATATGGAAAATTTCTTCTTCCGGTAACGTTACATGCCAAGAAGTACCTCAGAACTGGGTTTTGTAACAGCAGGAGCTGGAAAGGGCATTGCCTGTTTTCCTGCATTATTACAGCTTGTCGAAGATGCAGCAATTCCACCAGGAAACCAGTTTCCACAGCCAAATTCCTTTTGAACACTGAAAGCTGCTTACTTAGTTCCTCCAGCTTGATTTGTGTGGGTTGTAGCTACTCTGCCTTTTCCTTTCTTTAGTGGCGAAAGAGCCATTATGCCCCCTCTTAACTTGGTTCCTTCTCCTGGCCGACAAAACCAGTGCCTTTAACGTTTCCTAATACGTTCTGCATTTTATGCCCTTCTGTCATATGGTTTACGTCCTCTGAATTTGCTACATCTATTTATGTCTGTTCTAAAAGGTCTTTTTTGGCAAAACCAGACTTCAGCGAGAGATCCTATGCACACCAAGTAAACTGGTGTAAAAATAAACGCAGTTGAATGGCAAGTAAAATGAGTAAGAGCGTCTTAGTAACTGTAGCTCAGAATGGCAGCTGTGTTGTGTCCCTCCCGTTATAATTTTGTGATTCTCCCCTCCCCAACCTCAACCCAAATGGCTAATTCTGCCTCCTTTTCAGCAGCTGCATAGGACTGTTGGGTCAAAAGCTGTGCAGAAATTTATATCCTTCTTTGGGTGTGTGTGTGTGTGTCCTCTTCAGAAAGAAGAGGAAGTGGCTATCTTTGGATGACATATTCTGATTACACAGGATTGTAATAAGAGCAAGGAGAGGCATAAGATATGGTCCATGTATAGAAGCAATAGGAGCAAGTGTAGCAAGTTGATAGGGATATATGAGGGTTACTACTAAGGGATGTGGGTTGCGCTGTGGTCTAAACCACTGAGCCTCTTGGAAGGTCAGCGGTTCGAATCCCTGCAACGGAGTGAGCTCCTGTTGCTCTGTCCCAGCTCCTGCCAACCTAGCAGTTCGAAAGCACACCACTGCAAGTAGATAAATAGGTACCGCTGCGGCGGGAAGGTAAACGACATTTTCGTGCGCTCTGGTTTCCGCCACGGTGTCCCGTTGCGCCAGAAGCGGTTTAGTCATGCTGGCCACATGACCCAAAAAGCTGTCTGTGGACAAATGCCGGCTCCCTCAGCCTGAAGCGAGATGAGCGCCACAGCCCCATAGTCATCTTTGACAGGGCTTAACCGTCCAGGGGTCCTTTATCTAGGGAGGGAGAGGAAAGCCAAGGGCCCACCAAAATTTTTCAAAGAAGGGACTGATTAAGTTGCCTCAGCCACTTTGGGCAGCTTTCAACATATATAAAAAACATAATAAAATGTTAAACATTAAAAAAACTTCCCTCTACAGGGCTGCCTTCAGATGCCTTTGAATGGTTGTATAGTTACTTATCTCCTTGGCTCAAGGGTTGCAAAACTCCATACCCTCCAACATTTCTCTGATGAAAATAGGGGCATCCTAAGGAAAAGCGGGACATTCTGGGATCAAATCAGAAACTGGGATGGCTTCTGTAAATCTGGGACCATCCCTGGAAAATGGAGACACTTGGAGGGTCCAATATACTAGGGACATAGGAAGCTATGTTAGAGTAAGGGAAAGGGAAAGGGACCCCTGACCATTAGGTCCAGTCGTGACCGACTCTGGGGTTGCAACGCTCATCTCGCTTTATCGGCCGAGGGAGCCAGTGTACAGCTTCCGGGTCATGTGGCCAGCATGACTAAGCTGCTTCTGACGAACCAGAGCAGCGCACGGAAACGCCGTTTACCATTCCGCTGGAGCGGTACCTATTTATCTACTTGCACTTTGACATGCTTTCAAACTGCTAGGTTGGCAGGAGCAGGGACCGAGCAACGGGAGCTCACCCCGTTGCAGAGAATTGAACTTGGATCCTTCTGCATGCAAATGTAACCTTTACTACTCTCTAGGTGACTCATGGCCCCATGAGTGGTTCAAATGAAGAAGTAGCCCAAAGGATTAAAGCATGGACTTCACATAATAATCTTAACTGCTGCACAACTATTATGTATTCAAGGGGTAGAGATAAAAAAAGGAAATGTTTCTCTCTCCGTTTTCACTCTGATCTGTTGGTTTACGTCAAAGCCAGTGTTTCAAAACTCCTTAAAACACTCCTCTTAACTCTAGGATATAGATCAGGGGTTTGCAACCCGCGGCTCCGGAGCCGCATGTGGCTCTTTTACACCTTTGCCGTGGCTCCGGGGCGGATACTAGCGAGGGGAGGAGGCGCATTGTGCGCCCCAACACTCCCCACTGTGGCGGGCGCTGTACTGGCTGTGACGTCGCATGGGGGCGGTGCGTGCGTTAGTCACGCACCGTCCCGACGTCACCTTCCCGCCCGCTGCGGCTCCCAGTGTTTTTTTCTTCGGAAACGGGTCCAAGTGGCTCTTTTTGTCTTAAAGGTTGCAGACCCCTGATATAGATAAATGAGACAGAATTTGGAAACCTGGAAGTAAGGAGGAAGAAACCCCGGATAATTACATTAGACAAGGAGATGTGATTCTTGTCTCCTTATCCTACCATTTTCAGTTTGTCTGTTTCAGTATGTAAAGCCTGACTCTTTTAAATAGGAGCACGTTTTTATACATCAGAACCATTCCGCTAGGAAAATGTTATGACACAACATAAAGCATATGCTTTCAGAAATGAGTACGTCGAGTACTGTGCTTGCAAAAACACACGGAAATGTTATTTGCTAGCAAGAAAAAAGGAACGATTTTCCATCTGTTATAGAGAAGATCATCGCTTTGGTATGTAAGCAAGTTACTTCATTTCTCAAATTTATTCAAAAAGCTTATTCGTAAATCTGGAAACATAAGCAAGCTACAAAGCCTTCCAACTCATGAAGCAGACTCCCCCCAAATTAAAAATGTCGCCTGTTTGATGTTTTCCATACAATTCCCAAATGGGCAAGGCTGCAGGTACATGTGGACGTTGAAAGAAAGCCTTTAAATCCCCTTTTATGGCTGCGGGGGGTGGGGGATGTAAGGAATTATTACTGCTGATCTCAGAACATGAATAAACATCACCTGTACTGGTGAACTACGCAGTGCATCAGAGTGTATTTGATTAAAAACCTTTAAGGAAAAGAGTATTTGGGGGGTGGATGGGATGGAGAGTCATTTGTTGAATGAGCTTCAAATGTATGGAACCTAACCTAAGGCTTATGTACATATTAGCAACTTAAAATGCAGCAACGTCATTCCCACCCCCACCCCCCACTCCCACTGTTTCAAATCATATTTTTACAATGCTGTACACACCAGGGAGGGGGCAGGGATGTCTTCACCAAGTTTGTTTCTCTGTGCCTGCAACCCCGCCCCGCCCCCAAATTCAGACTCAGCAAAGCTGTCATCTGCACATGTGCAGTGGCTGTCTCTAAGGTACACACCTCAGCTTAACCGTGACTTGCGTTTTCAAATCAGGTGGAAGCTGGTTTGAATGTAAACAAATAAAACAGAAGTGTTTCCAATGATAAATATGGATTGTGGCTAACGTTATGTGTGCCTGGCTTCAAACATCAGTAGTGGGAGCGCGATGGAGCTGGATTAAATACTAATGCATGCACTCATGCAAATTTCAAGCTGCCTTTTGCATTGTGACTGAGATGAAAGAAAATTGCAAATAAAATAAAAATAGTATGCAGTAACCCTAGACCACGATCTGATTCAGCTTGGAAACCCTCTGAATAATAAACTGTGGAATATATGGTCATTAAACTCTCCTCTCCTTCATGATCTGATCGTGTTACAGTTGGGAAAATACTACGGCCCCGTCAAGTCCTCTCACCTGAATTGGGGATTTCATGTTCACTCAGTTTCCTGTCTTCAAGGACTGTAACTCTATAATGGTGCTGTGCAAGGATGTGCCGATATAACAGGAGGTCTTGTTCACTGCCGGAAGACGGGATGTACAGGATTACTGTCCTTGTCTGACTTCCAAAGAATTTAAAAATGGAGTCCTCCATCTAAAACCAGAAACAAAAAAAAAGAGGTATTTGTAAGCTATATAAGGCAACACACAGGACCGTAAAATGCTATCGCATGCAAAATAGTATATGTTCTTCCTGGGAGCAGTTTCAGACAACCATATTATTTATGCAATAATTACAATAAGTAATGTAGTCATGTGACATTTGAATATCTAGTTACATTCTGACTCACTAAGGGACAGTCATTTTTACTTCCTAGGGGTGGAAAGAAAATTCCCACCTAGTAAGATAATTCCCAGGTCTGTATAGTTAAAGCTATAGTTTTCCCAGTAGTGATGTATGGAAGTGAGAGCTGGACCATAAAGAAGGCTGATCGCCGAAGAAGTGATGCTTTTGAATTATGGTGCTGGAGGAGACTCTTGAGAGTCCCATGGACTGCAAGAAGATCAAACCTATCCATTCTTAAGGAAATCAGCCCTGAGTGCTCACTGGAAGGACAGATCCTGAAGCTGAGGCTCCAATACTTTGGCCACCTCATGAGAAGAGAAGACTCCCTGGAAAAGACCCTGATGTTGGGAAAGATTGAGGGCACAAGGAGAAGGGGACGACAGAGGACGAGATGGTTGGATAGTGTTCTCGAAGCTACCAGCATGAGTTTGACCAAACTACGAGAGTCAGTGGAAGACAGGAGTGCCTGGCGTGCTCTGGTCCATGGGGTCACAAAGAGTCGGACACGACTCAACAACTAAACAACAACAACAAGATAATTCCCATAGGAGTTGTTAGCTTGTTGTCTGAATCCACCTTGACTAAATAGTTTTGAAACTGCATTTACCCCAGAAGTGCAACAAGGGACACAGAACGCAGGTTCTCCTTATAGTTCCCAGGACAAACCCAAAATTAGGAGATGGTTCATGCAGAGTTTCGGTTTTTTATATGCTGGCTCTTTTATACATGAATTGTTCTTCTCACTTGTTCTCTACAGAAAAGGATATGAAATTCCGCACACTGCCCCCAAAATCTGCCTTTGAAAACAAGTAAAACAGGTACCATACAGGTGTACCTGGAGAGAATATTTCATAGCTTGGGTGCCACCACAAAAAGGTTGTATATTTGTCTGCATCAGAGTGGTGAAAAGGACCAGAGTCCACATGGGAGGAGTCAGTTGTTCAGATACAGTGGTCCCAAGCTGTTTTTATATCCAGTAGTACCTTGGTTCTGGAACTTAATCTGTTCCCGGAGTCCGTTCAACTCCCGAAACCATTTGAAAACCGAGGCGTGGCTTCCGATTGGCTGCAGGAGCTTCCTGCACTCAAGCGGAAGCCGCATTGGATGTTTGGCTTCCAAAAAATGTTCACAAACTGGAACACTCACTTCCAAGTTTGCGGTGTTTGGGAGCCGATTTGTTCGGGAGCCACGTCATTCGACTAGGTACCACTGTACATTGAAAACTGCACAGAGTGGCCACAGCAACCCAATCAGATGGGTGGGATATAAATAATAAATTTATTATTATGGAATAGGACGTCCCTATTGTCATCAGAGAAATGTTGGAGACTATGGGAAACTGACTAATTTTTAAGACTAATGGCATCAGTCTGGCTGCTAGACCCTGAAATTTCTCAGAAGACTTTAAACACAACCCCCTATGCAAAATGTTTCATGTCTACTTGTTGTTAGAGCATGCATAGTAACTGTGGCAAGACTATCTGGTAACCACTTGACGGATCTTGTATTAAATACAAGTTTCAAGTTCCCGTTGGGACATGAATGTAATTGCGCAGAAGCTTTAATTAGGAATTTTGCTTGTGTGTACAGTGGTACCTCGGGTTACAGATGCTTCAGGTTACAGAAGCTTCAGGTTACAGACTCCACTAACCCAGAAATAGTACCTTGGGTTAAGAACTTTGCTTCAGGATGAGAATAGAAATCATGCTCCAGCGGTGCAGCGGCAGCGGGAGGCCCCATTAGCTAAAGTGGTACCTCAGGTTAAGAACAGTTTCAGGTTAAGAACGGACCTCAGGAACGAATTAAGTTTTTAACTCGAGGTACCACTGTACTAAGGGACGCGGGTGGCGCTGTGGGTAAAAGCCTTGCCGATCGAAAGGTCGGCGGTTCAAATCCCCGCGGCGGGGTGCGCTCCCGTTGCTCGGTCCCAGCGCCTGCCAACCTAGCAGTTCGAAAGCACCCCTGGGTGCAAGTAGATAAATAGGGACCGCTTACCAGCAGGAAGGTAAACGGCGTTCCATGTGCTGCGCTGGCTCGCCAGATGCAGCTTTGTCACGCTGGCCACATGACCCAGAAGTGTCTCTGGACAGCGCTGGCCCCCGGCCTCTTAAGTGAGATGGGTGCACAACCCTAGAGTCTGTCAAGACTGGCCCGTACGGGCAGGGGTACCTTTACCTTTTTTTACCTTTACCACTGTACTAATAATCTGAACACCCACCATGCAAAAACAAAACTGGACAGTTAGAGGGCTGCCAGATAAGCTTCATATTTGCTAAACTGGTGCTAAGAAATGTTTACAGGAGACATTATACAAACACGGAATTGTGGGTCTTTGGGTGTTGGCTATATGTTTCACTATAAATGAGTGTCAGTCAAAATGCTTCCAGTTGTTGAGGTGCCCGATAGCCAGCTATAAAGTGACGCTTACAGCCATATTTTCCCAGCCGCAGGAAGTAGTTTTATGTTACAATTGGCTCAAGTATAAAATTCTTTGCGGGGGGCAAACACATAACTATGTTAAGCTCTTTGATGAATGACTAACACGTCTCTGTTTTTCATATAGAGCCTACCTCTTTCCCTGACTACAATCAGTACAGTTGATGCTAGTTGAAACTATTCCATTCACATTTTATGAAATATGTTGAACAAACGTGTCAGGCAAGAAGTTTCGAAATATTCCAGGCAGCTAATGCATTGTGCTCATCAGCAAAAGTAACTAGGAGTAAAGAGGAAGTTAGGATTTCAACGGTGTTGTGTTACACACTCTTGTAATTCATGCTCGGCCAGCTGAGGTTGTATTTATAACCTATTTATTCAACAGTGAGAGATTTAAGTATTCCTGCATTGCAGGGGGTTGGACTAGATGGCCATTGAGTCCCTTTCAACTTTAAGATTGTATTATTCGAATACAAGTTTACCTCCAAACACCACTTCATCCCTTTTTACCCCTTTCGGCTATCATTTTCTGATATTTCCTTCCCCTCTTATTCTCAGTTAGCCTCAAGGGCTACTAAAGTCTCCTATTCCTTCATATGTCTGCCTCCCTATTTTCTTCTGAATATAATTCAAAGAGTGTTTTTTACTGGGATTATGCAAAACCAACTGGAGAAATTCTGTCATGTAGAGAGAGGAGGGGGGGAATTAAGATTTGTTCGCAAGCAGTGGCATTTCATGGAAAGTTCAGCTTCTGGTTTGAATTCAACGGAAGGCATCAGACAGTTATGCATTTCACACAATTACACTGCACCTTGGGTTTTGTAATCTTTAGAACAGGGGCTCCCCTCTATTGCTATGGACTTGAAGGCTACAGCTGACAGCCAAACTAGATGTGGCAAAGATTACAGCTGAATGCATCACCAAGCTCTTGAAACTTTTGCAGATAGCAGCTGCAAAGGGTCCTGATTTATATTGGACAGAGCTCATGTGTGCTTTTTCTTAAAAGTGCAAATAGTAATATGGGGGGGGGGACCTATGGAGGAATGGTGCAATGCGACAAGTTCCTCTTCCCTGTGCCAAGGTCCAGACTAGGTTATGTCCTGCACAACCTCACTATTTGTTGTTGTTGTTGTTGTTTAGTCATTTAGTCGTGTCCAACTCTTTGTGACCCCATGGACCAGAGCACGCCAGGCACTCCAGTCTTCCACTGCCTCCCGCAATTTGGTCAAACTCATGCTGGTAGCTTTGAGAACACTGTCCAACCATCTCGTCCTCTGTCGTCCCCTTCTCCTTGTGCCCTCCATCTTTCCCAACATCAGGGTCTTTTCCAGGGAGTCTTCTCTTCTCATGAGGTGGTCAAAGTATTGGAGTTTCATCTTCATGATCTGTCCTTCCAGTGAGCACTCAGGGCTGATTTCCTTAAGAATGGATAGGTTTGATCTTCTTGCAGTCCATGGGACTCTCAAGAGTCTCCTCCAGCACCATAATTCAAAAGCATCACTTCTTCGGCGATCAGCCTTCATTATGGTCCAGCTCTCACTTCCATACATCACTACCGGGAAAACCATAGCTTTAACTATACAGACCTTTGTTGGCAAGGTGATGTCTCACCATTTGCAAAAGTTTAATACTTTGTGCATCCCTTATATCTCATGCAGCTTCACCCTGAGATGCTGATGGACAGAGACATATGGTCATGTGTTGTATGAGTAAATGCAAAGTTGTATGAATGAATGCATGCACACAGGATAATGCCAAGCCACCATTGGCAGAAATGTCGCCATGGGCTTCATTATGGAAGGCAGTTTGGCACAGAAGGACTGGAATACAGTGAGGATAAAGAGACTGATGAAGCTATTGTAAGAAAGCATAATGCCAATTGTCACATGGTGTGAAGCGTTCAATATTTTCCTTGATAAATATAAATGAATCTGCAGTGGATTTGATGGGAAACGACAGCTTTCAGTAAGCGAGCTGTTTTACAATGCCATTTCACTGTAATAGAAAGTAAATATTAAGCCAGATTCCACTTTAAGCAGAATTTGGCAGTCACCCAAGTTTTTTTAAGACATAAAGTCCTACGCCAGTAGAGTCTAACATACCTATGAGTCATGTTCTCATCTACGCAAGGCCCCAGTGGAATCTGGAAGTTCAAGGGAGAATGCCGGCTTGAGTTTACCATCTGTGTGCCAGGTAAGGACAGTCAGCGAAGGAACACAGCGAGACAATTTTAGTGCCTAACCCACAGCTGTGGAATTCCTTTCTCCTGGAAACTTGCCAAAATGTAGCTAACTTTCGCAACTTTTACAAAACCTTTTCATCTGGGCTAGAATTTGACAGTTTAGGCAAACCAAATATTAGTGTGTATACACACACACACAGTGTCTGTTGATTCATCTTAACTGTGATTACAGTTACATCATCCAGCCAAACAGTGCAATACATCAAGAACTGTCGCTTAAACTGAACCCCCAAACTCTCCAAATCCTTGATTCCAGAAACACAATTTGTGCCATTGCGGAAATGCCTGCTGGCTGTCTCTGCGTGCATCCTGGTTCACACGGTCATCTCCTCCACATGATCCTTTACATGAGAATAAAAATAAATAGAAAGACAGTCCCAATGTGTCACACTCTTCTGCCATGACTCTTTCGCTTGCAGGTAATCATTTTCCAACACTTTGGACTGTTCTGCATCCCTCCCACTTGGACCTCCTCCTCAGAGTCTATTGCGTACTGTCTAGGGTTGCCATATTTCAAACGACAAAAATCTGGACAGAAAAGCTGTTGAGCTTTTTATTGCAAAAATAGAGAGCCAGTGTGGTGTAGTGGTTAAGAGCGGTAGTCTCGTAATCTGGGGAACCGGGTTCGCGTCTCCGCTCCTCCACATGCAGCTGCACATGACTAGACCTTGGGCTAGTCACACTTCTTTGAAGTCTCTCAGCCCTACTCACCTCACAGAGTGTTTGTTGTGGGGGAGGAAGGGAAAGGAGAATGTTAGCCGCTTTGAGACTCCTTAAAGGGAGTGAAAGGCGGGATATCAAATCCAAACTCTTCTTCTTCAAAAAAAAGGTTAAAAGTGCCATTTTGCAGCTATTTTTACGGATGGGCAAAAACGGCAATAATAATAATAATAATAATAATAATAATAATAATAATAATAATAATAATAATATTTATACCCCACCCTTCTGGCTGGGTTTCCCAGCCACTCTGGGCAGTTTCCAACAAAATATTAAAATACAATAATTCACTATCGACGTGGGCTGGATTTTTCTTAGCAATTTTTCTTTTTGCTGATTTCAGCCGGACACTGCTGTATTCCAGATATATCTGGTAAATTCCGGACGTATGGCAACCCTAGTCCTGTCCCTGTTTATTGAAACCTTCTGGTGGAAGCAACCTCACAAAGAGAGACAATTGCAGACCTGTCCGCAGTGCTCCCTTCCCGGAGGGCAAAACCAAGGAAACAACAGATGCAAACAAAACAGGCAGGGCAACGTTTAGTGATTTAAAATTGGCCACAACTTTTATTGATTACAGATGTAGGTAGATTTTGGCTCAGGCATTGGGTGTTTATCCATGATCAGCATCTGGATGGAGGGCTTACTGTACGTTTAAGAAGGATCATGCCTGGGATGGAGGGCCACTCAAGATGCAGATCTACTAAGGTGGCCCTCCACAGAGTGAAGCTCTATGGCTTCTAGACAGAGACTGCCACTGAGACCCCTCTCACAGGGAAGGTAAAAAAGGGTAAAGGACCCCTGGACAGTTAAGCCCAGTCAAAGGCAACTATGGGGTTGTGGCACTCATCTCGCTCTTAGGCCAAGGGAGTCGGCATTTGTCTACAGACAGTTTTCTGGGTCATGTGGCCACCATGACTAAACCGCTTCTGGTGCAACTAGACACTGTGACGGAAACCAGAACGCACAGAAACACTGTTTACCTTCCCACCACAGCTGTACCTATTTATCTATTTGCACTGGTATGCTTTCAAACTGCTAGGTTGGCAGAAGCTGGGACAGAGCAACAGGAGCTCACCCTGTCATGGGGATTCGAACCACCGACCTTCCAATTGGCAAGCCCAAGAGGCTTAGTGGTTTAGACCACAGAGCCACCCATGTACCCTGGCAGGGGCTAATGGGAGTTTTAGTCCAACACCATTCTCTGGTTAAATGAGCATGTAATATAAATATTCTTCCATAAGGATGACATAAATGTTTTACAACTTTTCTCTAAAGGAAGAAAGCAAAATTGTTGTGTGTGTGTGTGTGTTTGTAATATCTGCCCTTGGAAAGATTCAAGAATTCTAAATGTTTTAGTCAAGCCTACTACCACTAATGGTCCAGTAGAAACTATGGCCTTTTCATTTTTGTGCTTTTAATTAGCAAATAAAACTTTGACAGAATATATACTTAGAAATAAAACGGCCTGACTGGAACATAGCCAAACCAAGCAGTAATTTTCCTTCACAGGCAGCGATAACGGTTAAAAATAGTTCCTAAAAACATTGCACAAGTCAGTTTTGGAAAACAGGATAATAGATCATCTAGCCTCTCATTTCCAAAGCGTCTAGACAGAAAGCTTTTGTACTGGATTGTTCTGCTTCTGGAAGGAGTTGACCCAAACACTTTCTTCATAAACACTTGATTTAAATGCAGGTGCTTTGAAATCTTTCCTTGGCCACTTGTTTAACAGACCACAAAATGTAAAACAGGGTCTACTTCTCGACATTAATGTTTCCTACTGCAAAAACACACATGTAGTACTAAGAGAATAAAGATGTTCTAACTGGACGATGAAGAATTTGGCTTCTTTTGTGGAAACTTCCCTTTCCCTTTGAAATCCAGGACCCCTAGTTTTCTCTAATTGTGCCATTAGCAACTAGATGTTTAGCATACAGGACTGGACTAAACATATTGTTAAGCTTTCCGTTTAGCCACTGCATCCGCTGGATAGAAACCTGAGGTTTGGCTTGGCAAACCCAAGTTCAAATTCCATGGATTGCTTCAAGATTGTGTTCTGCACAGGACCTATACTGAAGGCAACAGATTCATATTAAATAGTAGCAGGATTTGTATTTCTGTTATATTGAGATCCATCCACACAACACGTTCAAAGCCGTATCATACCACTTTAAACAGCCACAGCTTCTCCCAAAAAATCCTGGAAACTGTAGCCTCTTAAGCTCCAGAGAATTGTTAGAATATCCCTATTTCCCACTCCAAGTGTCCCTATTTTCCAGGGGACAGCCCCAGATTTACAGAAGCCGTCAAAGTTTCTGATTTGATCCCAGAATGTCCCACTTTTCTTTAGAACATCTCTATTTTCATCAGAGCAATGTTGGAGTTATGAGACCCCAAGCCAAGAACCTAAGTTACTATGCACCCTTCAGAAGACATCTGAAGGCAGCCCTGTATAGGGCAGGTTTTTTTAATGTTTGATTTTTTTATTATGCTTTTGTATATGTCGGAAGCCGCCCAGAGTGGCTGGGGCAACCCAGTCAGATTGGTGGAGTAAAAGGTAAAGGTAAAGGTACCCCTGCCCGTATGGGCCAGTCTCTGGGCCAGTCTCTGGGGTTGGTGCGCCCATCTCACTCTATAGGCCGGGGGCCAGCGCTGTCCGGAGACACTTCCGGGTCACGTGGCCAGCGTGACATCGCTGCTCTGGCGAGCCAGAGCCGCACACGGAAACGCCGTTTACCTTCCCGCTAGAAAGCGGTCCCTATTTATCTACTTGCACCCGGGGGTGCTTTCGAACTGCTAGGTTGGCAGGCGCTGGGACCGAGCAACGGGAACGCACCCCGCCGCGGGGATTCGAACCTTTCGATCGGCAAGCCCTAGGCGCTGAGGCTTTTACCCACAGCGCCACCCGCGTCCCTCAGATTGGTGGAGTATAAATAATCAAATCATCATCAACATCATTATGGAATAGGACATCCCTATTTTAATCAGAGAAATGTTGGAGAGTAACTCCCAGTCTTTCCTGAGAAGAAGGACTGATTGTTAATCTACTCGGGGAACTGTAGCTCCATGAGGGGAATAGGGGTCTCCTAACAACTCTCAGCATCCTCAACGAACTACAGTTCCCGAGATTATTTTGGAGGAGCTAGGGGTGCCAACTTGAATAAAACATTGGGAGGACCAAGTAAGGTCTTTTCTGTATAACTGCTCACAAGATGGAGCACACACACGTCATTTGAATGGCAATGCCCATCCATTTCAAATATTTTAACGGGGGGGGGGGGACAACGGGACCTTGACCCCTGGGATTTGGCTCCTATAGCCATGACTAAATAGTGGCATGATGCTGCTTTAAATGCATAGCTCTGCTAAGGCAAGGAACTTAGTAAGATGGCTTCTACCAAGTGAGACCATCAGTCCACCAGCTTAGTATTGTTGAGACTTTCAGCAGTTCTTCTGAGTCTCAATCGGGGTATGCCAGGGATAAACCTGGAAGGTTTTCCATGTAAAATACGTGCTCTATCACTGACTCACGGCCTTGACTTTCTGACCAACAACATATAAAGTTTCTTCCCCCTTCTTTTGAGATACATTTTAATGACCTGAACTATGTTTTGTTTAAAAAACAACCTGTCAAATTTCATGTTTCCCCTTTTCTGAATGAGTATCATTAAGCTGTTAACCATTTTGTACAAAAAACATCACCATCACTATTAATTCTGTTTAATTTTTTGTCAGTTGAGCCTGTCATAATTCACAGTGCTTTGGAAGCGACGTTCCAATTTATGCAGAACTTTGCCAATCTTGCTTTTTCAGACCCGCTTCTACATAAAAAAAATGTACCTCAGGCTGAGTCTTGGCATGAAAAGATTCAGTAACAACAGATGAAAAGAGCCTGGTCAAATAATTTATGCTTTTTATGCTCCTCTAACTAGGGTGGGAGGATGGTTTTGCTTTTCCAAAAGCAGCCTCATTTGCTGCACTCAAGAACAATTTTGAAACAGATAAGCATATGTGATGTGCTGACGGGGGTATATTTATCTAGTTATAAATGTCAAGGAAATAACTATCAGAAGTAACGATAATGTAATGATAGTAATGATAAAACAGAAGCAGACATAGGTGCACCTATGAAAAAGTAAAACAGCTGCAGTTGTTATCTCTGACACAAAATGTCTACTTAAATAGAAGAGACGTTCAACAGCCATAAGGTTTGCGGCCACCTCAAGAATACGTCTCCCAAGGACATAGCTGCCGTGTTTCTGTGTTTACTCACTTCGTGTTGTAGGACCCCTGGACGGTTAAGTCCAGTCAAAGGTGACTATGGGGTTGTGACGCTCATCTCACTTTCAGGCCAAGGGAGCCAGTGTTTGTCCACAGACAGTTTTCTGGGTCATGTGGCCAGCAAGACTAAACCATTTCTGGCACAATGGGACACGGTGACAGAAACCAGAGCGCACAGAAACGGCGTTTACCTTCTCGCCACAGTGGTACCTATTTATCTACTTGCACTGGTGTGCTTTCGAACTTCTAGGTTGGCAGGAGCTGAGACAGAGCAATGGGAGCTCACCCTGTTGTGCAGATACGAACCGCCAGCCTTCCGATCAGCAAGCCCAAGAGGCTCAGTGGTTTAGACCACAGTGCCACCCACACTGTGTTGTAGCGACCGCTGGCTCTCCCTCGCATCCAACCTAACCACAGTTAAATGCAGCATTACTGCTTCTCTGCACCCCATTGCAAAAGTGCAGGATTGTTCATCAGCTGCGAGAACCATAAGTTATTCCCACTCGGCTTCTGCAGTGGTCCTGCAAGAAGGATTGCGACCTGGGAAGTGTGATACAAACCAAAGAGTACAGATATGATCTGATGCAGTTAAGTCAATGGCCTTTCCTAAGCAGCCAGGTTATGTAACCCGCTATCTTATTTCGAATGTGGGTGGGTTGAATGAATCCAAGTAGAGGAGGCCAGCTTCATGGGGTTCCTGTTCCAGTGTGGATTCCCACCCCCCTTTGTGGATTGTGTTTCTAATCAAAGTCAGACATAGATGAGGCAGGATTACTAAAATTACATTTTATGCCAAGAGAGTTCTAAAGAATGAGCTCTGCTCCTCCCCTTCTAGCTTTCAGCATGTTAGCCCTAAAAAATAAAATAAGTCTTCTTTTTTGGCCAAGGGGGCAGCAATTATGAACAAGTTCCTGAGCCAATTTTGTATTTAAACAGAAATTGCTTCGAAGCTATGCAAGCTAAAGAGAGCACCAGAGGCCAGCAAAAGGTCTTGCATTAAAAAAATAAGATGAAAAGACAAAGTGCTTTCCCCACTGGATATTATTATTATTATTATTATTATTATTATTATTATTATTATTATTATTATACTGCCCTATATCCGGAGGTCTCAGGGCAGTTTACAGGAAAATCAAAATATAAAACCATAGGCTGACCTATGATGGAGCTCTGGGTCAGCGCTACCTGCATGGCAGGGAGCTAGTTGAACCAGAGCCTATGCAACCACTCACTTTCTGTAATCAATAAAGTTGTGGCCTAAATTCTGCCAAAAACCAAAACTATAATTTGAGTCAATTGTGTGTTTATTTCGGGGAAAGGTCTCTGGGTCTGAACATGCAAATCAGCTGCCGACAACACCCCCAATGTTCGTTTCTGAAACACGCTTCTTTGTATTATCATATGGAGCTCCACCAGTTGTCTACAACCCTCCAGCATGTTTAATTGGGATATGGTTTATTTAAGGCTGCAATATGTCTAGGACATTGCCGGGATCTCGAAGGCAGAGTTGACACCCAGGGAGAATTTCTGAAAGGTGGCGCTTTGCCCTGGATCTTAGGCAAGTCAATTGCAAAATCGCATTTTTTGCCTTAAAAAAAGAAAGCTCAGCAACTTCTGGGTTTTCCATAAAAAATGTTCAACAATTTTGAGGTCTTCCTAAAAACAGCTCAACAACTTTCGTCATGTCCTGGTTTTTACTTTTAGAAATATAGCAACCCTAGAATGCTTGGGTGCTTCCTACATTGCTAGAAAGAAACTAATTTCCTCTATCTTTCTTTTTTCCTTCTCTGGAGGCTATTTAAACATTTGTTGGCTTTTTATATCACTAGTATTTTTGTTCAGGAAGGAGGAGGATTTGAACTGTGATGGCTGGAATGCTACTCTGCTTCTCATTGTTTGCTATCTAAATATAGGGCAGGCCCCTAAATCCGGGAGATATGCTTTGACTGTTGGCATTGTGGCACACAAGAGTGGGCTGAACGGCTTATGTGGTTAGTTGACAGAACTTTGCGTGTTGGGTGGAAAGATAGTGCTAAACACAAACTCCTTTTGCTTAATAATTTGACATATATATTCCAAAAGGAAGATGTGGACCATTGTTCATGTATGAGTTGTTTTATGCAGATTATAAATTGAGTGGTACTGGGTTTAATGCTTGGATCAAAAGGTTATGGAAAACAGACCTGAATTTACCAGCATGTTGTATGCTGAAAGAAAATTTTATGAAAATGATGTACCGGTGGTATTTGACTCCTAGGTAAAGGTAAAGGCCATTAGGTCCAGTCATGACCGACTCTGGGGCTGTGGTGCTCATCTCGCTTTATTGGCCGAGGGAGCCGGTGTACAGCTTCCGGGTCATGTGGCCAGCATGATTGAGCCACTTCTGGTGAAACCAGAGCAGTGCACGGAAACGCCGTTTACCTTCCTGTTGGAGCGGTACCTATTTATCTACTTGCACTTTGTGCTTTCGAACTGCTAGGTTGGCAGGAGCAGGGACCGAGCAACGGGAGCTCACCCTGCCATGGGGATTCGAACCGCTGACCTTCTGATCGGCAAGTCCTAGGTTCTGTGGTTTAACCCACAGCGCCATCCGTGTCCTTTAAATGTACCTACTCTTTCTTTAGCCTTTAAATGTGTATGTGGGAAGGGGGGTTATTGTTTTGTTGTTTTGGTTTAATTATTGACTTGCGTTTTATCTTGCATTTTGTTCTGTGAACCACCCTGAGATCTTTTGACGAGGGGCAGTAAATACATTTAATAGAATAAATAAATACATATAAATGTGGTAAATAATTAAATTTCCAACCTCTCTCCTCCCTTAGTTGCCTTGTGGTCAAGCGCTGCTTCGAAGTCCGAAGGCAAATATAAATAAATTTGCCATGAGAACTGCATAGATTTCGTCCAACTTTTAAAGCAATAAGATCGGCCATTCTTCTGAATGCTCAGAACTTGCACAGCTACAAATATTCATTTCAGCTGACTCTAAACTGGTCCTCCATTCAGCTGTCCCTATTTTAGGTTGATTGCAGTTCCCACAGGAGTGTGGGTCAATCTGGGCTAGCCACAAAGAATGTACTACCTACTGTAATTGAAGTTCATATTTCAGCAACAGGAAAGAGGATGAATACCAAAGCCAGGCCTTGTCCCTAAATATACACACCAGGGCAAACTTTTGCCTCCTTGTCATGTTGTGTATTGTGGAATCGCTTCCGTAAAGTGAGTCAGATCATTAGTCCACCTAGCTAGTGGTTCTCCAGAATTTCAGATAGGGATCTCTCTTAGCCCCAGTGTATTCTCCTTTTTAAGTTGTTACTCTAAATGCCACACTATCTATCTATCATCTATCTATCATCTATCTATCTATCTATCTATCTAAATTGGGGGGGGGAGGTGACAGTACTGTGTACTCCTGAGTACCTCCAGAAAAAAAGCACTGCCTAGCCCTACTGGGACATATTGGAAACTTTATGCATTTATGTGGTCAGGGATGATGGAAGTTGTGAGTTCAACAACGTCTGTAGGGGCACAGGTTCAACATCACGGTGCTAAGGTGTGAATATTGCCCTAAAAGGGTTCAAAATTATTAGAAGAGATAAACTTTTGTCAAGCGTCTTAAAATCTACAAGTGATAAAATACTAACAATCAAAGAAGAACATTCTAGATGCATTATTTGGCCATACTTGCTTACAACTATGCCATCAAATTACACTCAGACCTGCTACTAAGAAATCAGCAAAAGGGTATCTGAATCAGTGCTCTTTTTTTCCTAAAGAAATGTTTAGGGGTACTCTCATTTTCCCACTCATATTGAAATACTGCCCATGAATGAGCTCAAACTTAAATTCACAAAATGTTTAGGGGTATGCGTACCCCTGTGTACCCCCAGAAAAAAGCACTGATCTGAATTATCAGCCACCCCTTAGATGAAGCTATATCTGGATTATTGAGCAATTTCTAGATTCAAGCTGCCCAATAATTAGGGGCGGCAAGACTATTTTATTTATAGTCATGACATAGATTTGTTTGTAATAAGAGAAATGGACTGGAGGACATTTAATTGAGAGAGCCGTCGGCACATTTTCTAACAAATGTCACCAGGAAAATAGCTCGTACAGCCACAAAAGGTTGTTCACTTCATAACTATGATCAAACAAATGGCTAAGGTTGAAATATTTCAGCACAGCTGGAATGTGGGTAACTCAAGGACAAGTGGTTCTTTCTGGCACACAAAGGAACTATAAACAAATACTATGATGTGAAAAACATAGAATATTCTCTGGCCACACTTAAGAGCCTCTGAATCCAATGGAAAAGATGGAAGCACATTCCTAAATCTGGATCATTCCCTCAAAGTTTTGTCTTTTTTCTGTCATGGTTGCTTTTCAGAAAATCATTTAAGGAACCTGAAAGTGGCCTTGCATGCAGCTCTGAAATACTGCCGATCTCTACATGCACTCCTGAGGGCAATTTGGGGACATGAAACTGTGCTAATTAACCTTGGAAGTCACTTGAAAAAAAAGCCCTATCATTTGACTTGTGTGTCTTAGCTCCATAAAATTCCTAACGCTGTTTCGTAGATCATTGGAGGACTGGAACTTGTCAAAGAAAGAAAGAAAGAAAGTGTAAAATCCAGTATTTAACAGCATGCAATGTCATCATAAAGCTAGGTCACTGCACTGAGGACAGGGTGGATCAACTTTTAAAAGTTTACTGGAAGAGAGGGTCGCGCTATTACAATTTTCCTCTGCTGTGTTAACTCCCCAAGTGCAAGATGCAATGTAGGAGCTTTTGAATAAATACACCAACTGTGTAGACTAGCCGGTGTGTATAAATAGCTGCCCAACAAGCCAACTAGCAGTGCAGAAAACCTCAGTTATGCACACCACACCCTGTAGTAAACAAGCTTTCATTCTGCCAAAACTATATTATTCCTCTGGAGGAAAACTAACTTGTAGTGCCCAAGTGGTGTTGTGCATAGACATGGGAGACCCTTGTTCAAATTCTCAACCAGCCACGAAGCTCGCTGGGAGACTTAAGGCCAGTCCCAGTGTTTGTCAGTCTAACCAGCACACATTCTTCATGCAAAACTGAGGAGAAACCATGTATGCCCCCCTAAGGTCCATTGAGGAAGGATGCGATAACAGTGTACAGTGGTACCTCTGGTTAGGAACTTAATTCGTTCCAGAGGTCCGTTCTTAACCTGAAACTGTTCTTAACCTGAGGTACCACTTTAGCTAATGGGGCCTCCAACTGCCGCCACGCTGCCACTGCGCAATTTCTGTTCTCATCGTGGGGCAAAGTTCTTAACCCGAGGGTTAGCGGAGTCTGTAACCCGAAATGTTTGAAACCCGAGGTGTTTGTAACCCGAGGTACCACTGTATTGAATGAGTAAATCATTTGTTAATCCACAAGAACTCTCTTTTTCTCAACAGCCAAACAGACAGGAATCCATCTCCTATAACTGCACACATTCAGGATACAGTGGTACCTCAGGTTAAATACTTAATTCGTTCCGGAGGTCCATTCTTAACCTGAAACTGTTCTTAACCTGAAGAACCACTTTAGCTAATGGGGCCTCCTGCTGCTGCTGCACTGCCGGAGCATGATTTCTGTTCACATCCTGAAGCAAAGTTCTTAACCTGAAGCACTATTTCTGGGTTAGAGGAGTCTGTAACCCGAAGCGTATGTAACCTGAAGCTTATGTAACCCGAGGTACCACTGTACTTCAACAATTGTGTACCAAGAAGCCCACCAGACACTCAACACTGCTTCGAAGTGTCGAAGCAATGATTCTTCAACATCAACTTCATTGGACTGGTCATGTTGTGCGGATGCCTGATTATCGTCTTCCAAAGCAACAACTCTATTCCGAACTTAAAAATGGAAAGCATAATGCTGGTGGTCAATAGAAGAGGTTCAAAGACTCTCTCAGGGCAAATCTTTAAAAAATGTAGTATAAATACCAACAACTGGGAAACACTGGCCTGCGAGTGCTCCAATTGGAGAACAGCCTTTACCAAAGGTGTCATGGGTTTAGAAGAACTCAGGACAAAAGGGAGAAACACGCTAAGAGGAAGGCATGCTTGGGAAACCCTCACTGTGATCAACTCCTGCCTGGATACCTATGTCCCCACTCTGGAGGATGTGTGGATCCAGAACTGGCCTCCACAGTCACTTACGGACTCACTTTTAAAACCATGTTTATGGAAGATAATCTTATTCGGCTACAAGTGATAGCCAAAGAAGAAGAAGCCCACCAGAGTTGCCGCCACAACCACTGAGAGAACCATAAATACAGAGCACCATTCACTATTATTTTCACACATCCCTACAATCTCTAGTTCAGACCGATGGAGCACCGCTTCACTGCAGGTCATTAGGGCCTACAGAAAGGAATTGTGGGTGATACAAACTTAGGAGGACTGGGTTTAGCCCTCTTCTTCTCATTCCCACCCTCAGACCCTCCAAGAGTCTCTATTTTCCAGGGACAGTCCCAGATTTACAGAAGCCGCCCCAGTTTCTGATTTGATCCTAGAATATCCTGCTTTTCCTGTGGACGCCCCTATTTTCATCAAAGAAATGTTGGAGGGTATGGAGTTTTGCGACCCTCGAGCCAAGGAGATCAGTAAATATACAACCTTAGAAGACATCTGAAGGCAGCCTTGTATAGGGAAGGTTTTTTAAAAAATGTTTAATGTTTTATTATGTTTCTATGCATGTTGGAAGCCGCCTGGAGGGCTGGGGCAACCCATTCAGATGGGCAGGGTATAAATAAAATACTACAACAACGGAATAGGTCACCCCTACTTTCATTGGAGAAAGGTTGGAGAGTGTGCACCCTTTGCTGGTATGCTTGTACGTCAGGTTAGCTGTTTCAGAACACAATGAGCCAAGCAAGAAAAATAGTCCAATCTCCCTAATATGCCAGCATCAAATGGCTTGGACTTTGAAGACAGCATCATATTTTTAGGTAATAGGTCAGCATACAGATGAGAGAAAAAAATTCAGTAGTCCTGGGAGTCTGCTTCCATGATATGCAACGACAGAATCCAGGATGCAGCAAAATTTTGGAGGTCCTCGTAATCAGAACATTCAAATTGTTTTTGGTCTGAAATAAGAGGGCCAGTTTGGAGGGTACATAGCAAATCAGCTTAGCACTGTGCTAGCCGTCCAAATCTGTTCAAAGGATTGCAATGAGGCGTAAGCAGGGTTTGGGGATAGGGTTTACTGGTGACTAAGTCAACAATCCTATACGAACTTGCAAGGCAGTGAGGCCTACTCAACACAATTATTTCTGAGCAAACACACTTGGGCCTGGAATGGGAATAACTATATATTTACTGAGTCAAAGGGAAACTCTCTACCCAGCAAATTCCATCATAGTAGTCCTATGATTATGGAGGAAGCGTTTAAAATGTACGAAAAGTGGTTGGTAAACACTCAGGGATATTATTATGTAGACCACTTCCTGTGGCCAGAGGATAGTACAATGCATTCTATGATCACTACTGTTCCCTGCTTCCTTTATCCTATTTGATACGCAATCCTATCCTTCTCCTTCCATCCTTCATCTCCCTGTTTCTTTTTGACATATTCTATATGATTTGAAGCCATAAGTCTTGGAAGAAGCAAAGTAGGATAATAACAGATAAATGCAAATCTATGGGATGTGCCTGGAGTTACTGTTGCCTTTGCCTTCACAGGACTTTGGGTTTCTTGTTATGCATTTAGGGCAAATGACGCAGAACCACATACATTTTCCAACGAGATTGGGGTGCCACGAGTGCTACTGGGCAGCTGCGTTTTCTCCCTCTCTCGGGGTGCTTTGATGTGGGGGCTTAATACCATAAACGGGTCATTCAGAAATGGTTGGCAACAGATTTTGTTTAACTTATCAGATTCTCCTGGAAAGAGTGATCTATATTAAATAGGACCTGTAGAAACATGAGCTAGCATTTGATCCCAAAGATGTTGTATGGATGCTGCGGGAAATCTGCATGCATGAGGAGAACCCATCCCACAGTCAACATCCATCTCAGAAGTACCCTCTGTCTCTCCCCATTCTATATGTCCTTTTTGTGTAAGCCCTCCCACCTTTCCTGGACCAATTCCTTTGACCATGCTCTTTGTGCTTCAGCAGGGATGGAGCAGGAATGTGATTTGGTTCACATCAAAAGGTGAAGCTGCCCAATTCGCACTTCAGAAACAATATGCGAACTGGATCGCAGCCCTCCTTCAAAATGTGCAAGTCGCTGAATTTTGCGACGCCGTTCCACAGTCGAGTCACGAGTACAAAGATGAGCATGCTAGAGTACAGTATGCATACATATCGATATGTTAGGGAATATAACATTACAAAAATATGTTGCGTTTGCAAAATTGCATACAAATGTGTACGTTAGGAAAAGTTCACATTAAGATGCTGATGAATTTTTATGAGGACTTTTTTTTTGCTGTTGAGGCAAACGGATACAGAGAACTGAACTTAAGATTGAAAAAATTGAAAAACTGAGAAAAACATATCTGACATATTTGCCTACCCCTAGTTTCACTCCAGGAGGGTCATCACTTTGGAACAACCTCATCTAGACAATATAACAGGGCCAAGGATGCACCTTAGCTAGCAAGCAGATCCACCTCTGCTTATTTGGAGGCTTATTTTAGCTGTGCCTGCCAGAAATGTGCCTCAAGTTTTCTAAGTCAGTTTTCCATTCTGTACTTGTAGCTTCTCTTACCTCCTTCCGTACTTGTAGATTGCTTGAAGGAAGGAAGCAACGGGCTTGACTTGCGGAGATCTCCTTGTACCTCCTGTGCTGTACCAACTCGGAAACCACTTTGTCTGGTAGAACTCCATTGCCAACTGGTGAGATGTATCTCCTCGTCCTTGAGGGCGTCAGGGTCTGGTAGAAAAGACAAGCAGCCAGCACCAGCACCACCAGGAACGGGCGAAGTCGACACCACCTCCGGCCAGGCAGAATCTGCCGGCAAGCCATGGCCACCCTGGGTTTCTAATGTTGTCCCATTTCCACATTGTAGGAAAAGTCACTGTGGCTACTGTTCACCAGCGTGAAATAAAGGGAGAAACGTGACTTGCCCATCGGGAAACAGAAGTGCTCTCCATCACTTCTGGGTTTGAGCTTTCCCATGGCATCAGCCGGCGAGAAGTTCAAGGTCTCCGAAGCAAAACAGACTATGACAAACGGCCCTTCAGGAAGCAGTCCCTGACCTGTGCAAAAAGAAAGGAGGCAGGAAAAGAGAAAGAAGTCACACGTACGTACGTCGTGTGGGCTGGGAAGGAGCAGACTTAAGCATCCTGAAATAGTTAGTGGCAGAAGGAATCTTATCGTTTGGAAGAAAGTTTATCCCACAAAACTCCAGCTGAACAACTGCATTCGTGAAAGCGAAAGGTTAAAAATTATGAGGTGTCTTTGTACAGCTGAAAAGCACCACAGATTTCCTCGTAGGTTCCCCCCTCCCTTCTGTTGCTTTTTAAAATACCGTTTCCTTCATTCCAGATCTTTTTAAATTGCCCTTTTCCTGTCGGCAAATGTGCATGCCTTCTCTCAAAGAGAATTCATCTGGTTTCGAACAAGCCGAAAGGCTAGATTTCCCTCGGTTAAGTTTCTTTCTTTCTTTCTTTCCAGCTTTCGGAGTTCAAAGTTATGTTTACTTACTTGGTTCTTAGCCCTGTCAGACGTTTTCCATTCTCCCCTAACGGGCTGCTGATTAAAACCACTCGGAGCAACACAGCCTCATGACTCCAGCTCATCTCCACACACACACACACAGCACTCCATCTGAACTCAGTTGGACCACAGACATATAAATAAAAAACAGGACTGCCCCGAGGGGTGGGGTTACGTTCACCAAGCTCTAAAAAGCCTCACACACTGGAAGCTGTAGGAGCAAGGCTGCTGGATCACACAGCGACAATGTGCCCCCCCCCTCACATGCTTCCAAGCTATACAAGGACTCTAAAAATGTGGCTGGAATACAGACAACTCAAACATAATGAAGAAAGAGAAATGTTAAACCAGTCTGAGAACTGTTGCTCCATGAAGGGAATAGAGGTCTCAACAATTCCAGGCACACCCTCCCCCTTTTTTTAAGCTACATTTCTTTGGGGGAAGCCATAGCTATTTAAAGTGGTACGATGCTGCTTTAAATGTAGAGTGCAGATGAGGCCTTTGTATATTAATTAGCGGCTTCTTGTTAATGTGTTCTTACTAAAGATAGGATGGCATGCAGAGAAGGAAGGCATGGAAACCTAGTAAGTTAAAAAAACAACCTGATTCCGTAGGACAGGCATAGGCAAACTCTGGCCCTCCAGATGTTTGCGGTTACAATTCCCATCATCCCTGACCACTGGTCCTGTTAGCTAGGGATGATGGGAATTGTAGTCCCAAACATCTGGAGGGCCAGAGTTTGCCTATGCCTGCTGTAGGATGACCAGCTTCATATAATCAACTTCCTTAAGTCAATTTAATATATGAAAGGGTTAATACCATAGAGTAAGCTGCTTTGCAAGGCTTAGCTATGTCACTTCCTCTTACCTTGGGAGGAAATAGGTAATGAAGCCTCTACCTGTGAGTTCTGTGTGTGAGGTTTGAGCTGGTCATTCCGGCTCAGCTGCATGTTGACCACTTTGCAACAAAGCTACATTTTACTGCCTGTGCAACTTTTCTGACTGATGCATGGGAAAGCACATGAACCTGACCTTTGAAGAGTTTGTAAGTAAACCACTTTTAACTTACCAAATGTGTGGTCTTTTCCTATGCTGGTGGCGGGGGGACTTTGGAAGGAACTTCTAAATGGAACAGTTTTGAAACTCACTTGGAAGTTTTTACAGCCTATTATTGCCATGCTGTACTTTGCTGCATATTTTGTGATTTTCAATCTCTGCTGGGGTTCTCTTACCAAAAGGTTCTTGCCCTAAACTTGGATCTTGGCACACAAGGAGATTCATTTTTGAACCAACTGATCCAATATTCAGTGGGGGGGGGGGGGGAAGCATCTGGTTAAACCCTGCTGGGACTGTATCAGCTGAGACTACAGATGTGATTGCATGTTTGTATGCACCTTGGTGCTAGAAACCATCATTTTGCACTAGAATACTTAGAACAAGTTAAAAACTGGAAATGCTGTCTAGTCTATTCATTCTTAAGATTCACAATAACTGTATCAGGTGCACTGAATATTCTAGCTGCACTGCTGAGGTTCTGCAATGCAAAAGGGGGTCAATAATATATACCTTCAGTTTTGAAGGTATATAAAACCAAAATAGTTATCAAGGTTACATATAGTGTACAGGTTTGGATCTTGGGAGTTAATAAATCCTCAGAGGTGACACAAACCACGTTTTTTGATAAATATATTTTGTGTGCTAAGATGTGTCTGCAATGTTGTTCTTCAACTGGAAGCAGACATTTGTTCTCTATGGATTTGGGCTACCTGTCCTCAGTTTTGCTTAATAATTATGCTTGTTCTTGGCCAACATTGGTTAATAACAAAGGTAAACACCTCTGGCTATTAACTACCTCTCTTCTGCCACTAGGATTAGAAAACCCACCAACAGAGACTTCTAGAACTTAACTTGCAAAATTCATTTACTCTTGTAAAATGTGTCTGCTCACCCCTATACCTCGGTCTACAAACAGGGTGGAGGACTTCTGGTTCACAGACCTTATTGGGCTGGCATGGGTTCTGACCTGCAAGGCCAACCTGATGTCATATGTGACATCTGACAAGGAGATACAACTGCCAATGCACAATCGGGAACCCTTGTGTGTGTTTCCATTTTGCCATTATAGGGCAGCGAGTCGTGTTACAAAGCACAATTCCAGTGTAGGCAAGCAGGGCTTGTAGTCATAGTGATGTCAGGTGACAGTTTTTTGGGGGCGCCTGAATTTGCCAAGGCAGGTTATATGGGGCAGAACCTGGCCTACTGGCTGGATCCAACTCCCCATCCCTGATCTGCAACCTCATAGCAATTATTGACATGCTCAGAATTGGGCAACATTAACTATTCCTGGATTACAGGCAGGTATTTGTGAAACATCAATTTATGAGGTTGTCTAGGCACTTGAGAGTTTGTCCAGTGGCCCAGTAGAAACACTGGTCCACATTCTCCTCTACTTATTTTTTGTTTTAAAATTTATTTAACAACTTATTTATTAACAATAAACAATGCTTCTCGTTGCTAAATTTAAAAAAATATAAATTAACCACAGTAACATTTCTTCTAGAAACATTCCAAACCTACTTGAATAAGCTGTAACTTTTATAGGGTTGTCTCCCATAAACTTTCCCTACGGTGTCTTTTTTAAAAACTATTGCTGCTCTTTTATTTTGTTATACTCTTAATGTCCAGGGCTTTTGCTACGTTCTTATTTCAAAAGGCACAATTTTTGTGCATGTCTTTTGTGCGTTCTCCCTGCTGTGGTCGTCTTCAGAGCCCTGCACTACATCTGATGTTTATGGGCTACAGGCCAAATAAACTGAAAGTGGATTTAGCACTTTGTGAAGGAGCCTAGCCTCTTCCTGAGATCACAGACACTCCCAACTCCTCTTCCCATGTGGCCAGGAGGGTTTTTAAAAAGCTGACTTTTTTAAAAACTAGCCATAGTTACTGTTAAACCACAATTCCCAGTTTGGATTAAATGACACACTGTGTTTAACTGAAAGATGAAGCAAACACTTCTGAACTCCTCCTCTTAACTGTGGGAGGATGAAAGGGGAGTGAGCGCATGCCATCCCAGGAGGATCCTAGGTTCATACTCATAGTGCTCATCCATGATGTAGCAAGCAGTGCATCTAAACATGTCCTTTCCTTTTGGAAAGCTAGAATACAAGGGGTAAAGGTTCTCTAGCTCAGAATGTGGTATCTTTTTTGTGGAAGAGTCTTTCCTACATGGAGGAGCACTCAAACTATTCCATCACCCAGAC